>CM055404.1:78106469-78119645 GCA_029228625.1 Pseudolycoriella hygida
CCCCCCCCCCCCCCCTACTCCCAGGTCGAAATTCGACTGGTTACAAACGTCGTGGTAAACGCAATAGACCATTTTTGGAAGCACTACGTTCTTCGTCCGAGTCTAAAAAGTGGGATCGAAAGGCGGCCACTCTTCTAGTCTTTTATTGATAGTTAGCATGGTTAGCACACGCATTATATTTTTGGAACCCAAATTTCAATTTACAGATCGGTATATTTGGATTTAAACACTTTTTAGATATGTTTGATATGTCAGAGTTTTAAATGTCACACTACATAAGATGCATGCGCAAGAAAGAGACGCAACGTACGTGTACAAACCAAGTATCTCAATGTAAAAGAAATATAATTTGAAGTGTACGATCGAAATGTACCTCTCTGTATATTTTTGTCACACTATCATTCTCACAGGGAGGCATCTCGATTTTTACTTTAAATAAGTGAGAAGTGTAACCAGTAAAAAAGCAAAAATAAGTGAGCAAATAAGTGAGTTAAAAAAAGTGAGAAAAGTGAGTAGATCTCCCGACCTAATTAGGCCAGAATCAGGGCCGCTTAAGTGGTTTTGAGTCTTTTGTACATATCTCGAGTAAATCTCAACCGATTCCAACAATTTTTTTTTGTTGGAAAGGTTAATGAGTGCCCAACATTTTATGGAATTACTTTGTTTGACCTTGGTTCTATGGACCTAGCAGGAGCCGTAAAAGAGCGAGCTGACTAGCACACCTAGTGTTTTTCATACATACTATCTATCAGTAACTATCCGATACTTCAGATTTTCATGAATTTTTTTTTTTTTTGTTGGAAAGGTCCACAAGTGCCCAACATTTCATGGAATAATAATTTTTAAGTTTGGGTCAGTGGGCGTAGCTGGAGCCCTAAAAAGCGGAACCAACAAGGGCTCTAACTTGTATTTTATAGGGGAATGGCGATCACCTAAGCCGAAACTCAATTTTTTCTGTTTTTATCTATAAAAAGTAATGTAAATAAATTTTCTTAATTAAATTTAAGTAGTGGCTCCTTGATTTCCCTCTTCTTCTTTCTGTTCTAACTCTTTAATAACTCAGTGGTGAACCCTTCGACCGAAGGTTAAAGAAATGCATTATGCAAAATAAATTTGAGTGAGTGAGTGAAGATAGCGCCCAAGGGCAAAATTTTTAAAATTCGAAATGTGAGAATGTGCAAGAATCGAATGTTTTCGCTTTCAAGCACTAATTCTTATATCAAAATCCGAAGAATTGATGAAATAAGTGAGGGGAAGTGAGAAATTAGCAAAAAAGTGACTCACTTTAAAGTACTTCAAAATAAGTGAGGGGAAGTTAGAGAAGTGAGTGAGATGCCTTCCTGAATTTACACGAAAACATTCAAATCAGCGAAAAAGTTCAGCAACTCTGTCGAAATTAATTTTTTGAAACTTTGAACTGTACGAAATGCAAAGATTATAAGAAACAAATGTGTTTGTTGTGTATGAGTTCTTAAATATAAGAAATGGGAGTGGTTTGTGCTGGCATTTGCCTAATATCAAAGTTTGCGTACTGTTTTCAAAACAAAAATTTAGCTTTTTCGTTTTTTTATTCAAATGAAGCATCCATTTTAATCAAGTTTTTTGTTTGCTGCTGGAGCGGCTGATGCAACTTTAGCTTTCTTTGCGGATTTTGGTACTTTCTGTGATCGAATGACAGCACTGGCACGACGAAGTGCAGCCTAAAATTAACAGAAAAACTAACTTAACAAAAGAATTCTGAGTCCTCGGACGATTCGTTTTACCTGTCTAAGATCAGCGCGATATTTATTGAATCTGAGAAGATTCTTCAACTTCTTCAATGATCGGCGAGCACCGTGTTTGAATGTTACTCTTACTGAACTCTTCGCTGGCTTAATCTGTAACAAAATTGCAACTTAAATGGAGGAAAAGCTCTGGGCATACGAATAAACTGGTAAGTGGTAGCATCAGATATTTTATGGGTGATGAATATAGTCATCATTAAAAGTCTCAGTCGATTTTACATCATTTGGTGCAATTAGTTGAGTGGTTTCTTGCGAAAAAATTTAAAAACTAAAATTACCACTTGTCCTTGCTTCTTGTAGACCACAGTAAATCCGGTCTTATCAGCAGGAACTACTGCCAATGTCTTACTATGGACCAAGCCACTGTAACGGAATGAACTCACATTGGTCAAGTTATTTCGTTCCTGAAAAGAAAACCGGAAAAAAATGTCAATATAGTTCCCATTTTTTTGCCATCGTGAAGTTAAAACAAAGTTCTAATTCTTCAGAGTAGCAAATAAAATAATCATTTTGATTCAGAGATCTTGGTGATAAATGTTTGTTCATCATTTAGTATTTCAAATAAAGTTTACGCATGTTTAGACACTCACCGTGCTGAATGGTTTCTTGATGTTTGTTTTCTTCAACAAATGAGCATTGTTGTTGCGGATGATCAACCAATTTAAATCGGCAGATGAACTCATTTTAACCTAAAAATTACAACAAAAACACGTTAATTGCCGTCTCGATCAAACTTTGCTGCTCTCGGCAACGCGGCTACATTTTTCACATAATCAGTTCATATGGGTGATGAAAATAGTCGTCAAGAACTCTTCAGCAACATAAAAAGCATCACTTTATGTGAAATATGAGCAAAATAGAACTAGCTTGCACGTGGACGATGTTATTTTCAATAAATCATTTCAACAAAAAATCAAGAAAATTACCAATTTTCAATTGATAACAAACAAGACAATGATGTGCAGCTACAAATCATATCTTTTTTATTGAAAAATTCAAACCACGCAGTGCAAATCGACATTTTAAGCGGAAAGAAACTTACCAAATGCGTTTGACAAAAATGTCGGTCACGAAAGAAAGAGGAATTATGAAGTTGGCTTCGAAATGAGTCAACGCTACAAACCATATGGGTGGTGCTGTTGCTGCTATAATATTCAGTGCTGCTAGGTCCCTCTGCTATAATTTAAATCGTCGTATACATCGTATCATCGCGATAGTGTTCATGAAATAACTAGGTCCCAACTTTTGCATGGGTTAGGTCCGTCACGATTTGATTCAATTTATTTAATGCACAGCGAGCGGTATTGTTGTGTTACATTGACGGTTCATCGCCAATGTATACATAAAATAAATGCCACGAAATTGCACGAAACTGTGTAAACTGCACGAAACCACTTATAAGCTGCACGAAACCATGTAAATCTACTTACTGTGTAAGGTATGAAACGCTCTCATCGTACTAAACGAAAAACATGGCCGCTTTGTTGTTGTCAAAGCGAACGTGTGGAAAATATGTGAAATTTTTTGGTGTGTTTTCAACATACCGCTCGCTTATGCATTAAAATTTTGAACTGAATTGGCTATGATATGCAGTTGTAACACATCTGCGATTACGACACCTCGCCTTTGGCTCGGATATCGCAAACTTTCGCAGATGTGTTACAACTGAATTACATAGCCAATGCAGTTAATAACTATTTTGTGTGAATAAAATTAAATTTAATATTTTTGGAATTTATTTCATATTTGCGCTAGATGTTTTTACATGATGGCGCTGACAGAAGCCATATTTAAAAATGCATTTAGAGCGGTCGTTCATAAAAACACAGTGCAAGAGGGGGAGGGGGTAATAGCAATGAAATTAAGAAATAATTGACTCTTTTCGCGTGACAGGTGAGGTCAAAAATCCTCACAAAATTTTGCTGTGAACGTGTGAAGGCGGGTAATAATTACACTTTTCTTTGTGCCTGTAACTCAAGTTCAGGAGTCAAACTACCGCTTCATGGTATGTTTCGAAGCGCTGAAGTAATTTGGAAACGATCAGCGAAACACAACTTTGCATGAATAAGTTGCACGTCGATTGTTTTCCATGGGCATGCATACAATAGCAGTGTTTTACTGTCAACTATGCTCCTAAATAAATCAGTCGAATTTGCTCTGAACTATGTTTTGGACGTGGTCAATCGGGCGAATTTGTATCGATTTCGGAATTCGTGTAGGCAGTTGCATGGCCGAAACGGTACTTTTCCTAGTTGTCGTCCGGCTCAGTGGCTATGTTGTTGCTTTGATACTTTGTTAGCCTTATGTCACCTGCCGGGTCATCCCTCAGCTCGGTTTCTGGAACGAAAGTTTTTGCCGCGGTTATGGCTCGCTAGCGAAGCTATGCCAATGAGTGAAGATTTTTTGCCCAGCTTGTGGACCGGAAGTCTTTACCTTGAATAGGGCTAGTAGGTACTATTCCCATGTGCGCGCATCTTCGGGCTGCAGGGTGGCTGAGGTCGACGGGTATAATAGTGATGGTAGGCCACAGAATAGTGGTGACACGTGGCTTGCAAGTCGAGACCCGAGCGGGAAAGCTTTGCGGTTTATGGTGTGAGGTTAGACCTGGACTGAACTCGCCACCAGCCTTGTGGCGAGGACTAGTAGGCGAGGAGTTACTAGTAGCATATGAACGTGAAGTAGGAGCTCGAGTCATACGCCACGTGTGCAACTGTTCAAGAGGTGTCCAATCGATTGTTGGCTCTTGTACAAGGCCGGCGATGTGGAGGGTTTTCGTGTGGCGGAGAGGTCCTTATCAGGACTTCTTAAAGTATTTTTATGATGACTGGGTAGCACAAAGGGTCCATTGATCTGTGTGCATCGATCAGAAATCGTCGGCCCTAAAAAAAATTTTGTTTGAAAAATCTGGGCATGGCCGACAATTTATAGAAGAAACTTTTTTGGATTTGAGTGATTGGACTTAGCTACCGCACTAAAAATGAGTCTCTACTAGGACTCTACATGTTTTTTGTACATAGCTTGAGACAGTAAATCTCTTCCGATTTTCATTTTTTTAATCGAAAGGTCTAGGAAAGTCTCACATTTTACGTAAGAAAAGTTTTTGATTAAAAACCCTCGGACTCAGCTAGAACCATAAAACTGAGCTTCTACTAGGGCCCAATGTATTTGTTTACATAATTCGGGAAAATCCTAACCGATTTTGTTGATTCTTTTTCTACTTGAGAGGTTAGCGAGTACCAAATTACATGCAAAAACAAATTTGGGCCAGTGCCTGTGCTTAGGGCTCAAGTGGGGCTCAGGTCGGTTCTAAGGTCGGTCGGCCCCAACCAAAAAAAACGTTTTTTCTATGCTGCAGAGCAAATCGAGGGAAACATTGTTGTCTACGGAAGTACAGGAAGAGAATCATAAGACTGTGCAACGATTCGTTTTAACTCTTTCAACCAAAAAACCGGTTTTACTTGAGAAAAATACAAGCGAATACGAGCGATAAAAGAGAAATGAAAAAGGTGCACAAGTGTATGATTCCCTTTCTGTATATGTCCGAGGCCTCTACTCTGGGCCCTAGGTCGGTACTATGGTCGACCATAGCAAAAAACCATTGCTATGCTCTAGAAAAAATTGAGGAGAACAATTTTCTCTATTTGGGGGTCAATTTTGTGCTTTTTTTACACCGTTTCTTCGGACCCTTCTTCGGCAATTTCCAATACAATTCAATGTAAGGCAATATTTACTTAAATACGTTGGAGTCTTTTCGTAACATCAACTCTATTAGCCGCATCTATTTGATACGTATGTACTAGCTTTCAGTAGGTCACAGCTTTCACGACTACACTCCAGCATCAACATCGGTCTTAACGTATCTTCACGCATTCGAGATTTGAAATTGTCTTTAAATCGACAAATGTGCCCAGACTATTCCATTTGCTATGAAATTCGACGCTTAAATGAATGTCTTTGTGTGTATTAACTAGAATTTTTTTTAGCGTTACTTCACAAGCGTGACAGGGGGTGGGAGGGAAGGGGTCAAAAAGTTGCCGATTTTACGTGACATAATTTAAACGTCGTGGTAAACGCATAAGACCCTTTTTCGAAGAACTTCGTTCTTGTTTATCAGTTTAAGTCAATTTAGCAATAAAAACATATGAAGGGACACGTACGTGCACAAAATTCAACGACATGAACAGCAGGCGACTATTCTCGAAAACTGCCCATCAAACATGTTACCATGTTTGATCGCCATAAAAAACTCTACAAGTTTCGCTTTGAATCCATCTGTTTATCTTTCGCACAAATACTGCTATTTACTCAAAATCCTTTGGCTAAAAAGGTTCAAGCTTACCGTTTGATTAAAGCACCTGGACTAAAAGAAAAGTGCATTGATTTAATATAGGAGGATATGGGAAGATGTGGGAAGATGGTACAAATGTTATGTGTAACGAACCTTTCGCTTTGAGAAAGCTCGCGAGGCAATGTCATACAAAACTCAATAGAAAAATGTGAAAAGTCTTCACATAAATTCTGCGTGACGTAACGCTCCTTTAGACTCCCCCTCCCTCCCTGTCGCGCTCTGTCATGCAACTGCCCCTCTTGAATTACCCCTTATAACCAGTCGAATTTTCATCCGGGAGTAGGGGGAAGCACCGATCATGGTCCCTAGATGACGAATCAGCAATAAAAAAAATGTCCGTCCGTCCGTCCGACCGTCTGTCTGTCAACACGATAACTCGAGTAAAACTCAACCGATTCTCAAAAACTTTTTTTCCGTGAAAGCGTAGAGTAGGTCGATTTTGAATCTGGGCACTGTCGGCTCAAGGGTCAATGAGCTAGGGCCGTTTAAGTGATTTTTGGTCTTTTGTACATAACTCGAGTAAATCTTCTCTGATTTTCATAAATATTTATTTGTTTGAAAGGTCTGGGCATGCCTCACAACTTATGGAACTTTTTTGATTTTGAGCTTTTAGACACAGCCAGGGCTTCAAAAATTGAGTCGTTACAAGGGCCAAACGTGTTTTTTCTACATATATCGCGTAAATCTTATCCGATTTCCAAACTCTTTCTTTTTTCCTGAAAGATAATCAAAAAATTGATTACGATATTGAATTTGGGCGAAATCGGTTGAAAACTTTCGAAGTGACGGTCGAAAAAGTAGTGAAAAACTGGGTTTTTTGAAGGTTGGTGGAACTTTTTCACTTATATCCATGCGAAATTAGAACGGAAAAGTTTCATGGTTTTGAATGAAAGATATGGACATCAGAAAATCACGAAAATTAAATTATAGAAAATCTGTCGAGAGGTTCGACTCAATAGAGTCTTTAGTCTGGGCCTAAATCAATCTTCGCGACCCAACACGATATTTGTTTTTTTTGTGCGAATATTCCTTTAATAATAAGGTTTTTTGTGCATTCTTGTAAAGAAAAAAGAGACGAAATTTTTTGTATAATGGAGGCATGGGTCAGAGGCCTCTGCTAAGTACTCTAGGTCGGTTCTAAATTCTGGGTTTGGTAGCCCTGGGCGTGCCCTAGTTTGAGGGCTTGGAGATATTTTTTGCGCCGTTGTTTCGGACGGGTATTTCAATATTGCCCTTTCAACAATTTCTAATCCAATTCAATGAGGACATAATTGCAAATACTTAAGAGTAAAAGCAATATTTACTTAGATACGTTCGAGTCATTTTGTAACATCTATCCTGATGCGTACGGATCCCTTATATATGTTTTTTCGATTTTTGGACCCGTACGAAGTACAAAGGTCCTTACGTTTACTACAAACAATTTTATTGTAACATGGGGTAGATCGAGGTGAGAGTGGGGGGGGGGGGCATTGTCTAGAGATGACGAATCAGCAATAAAAAAAATGTCCGTCCGTCTGTCCGTCTCCACTTTTTTTTCCGAACGGCTCAACCGATCAGCCTAAATTTTTTTTCCCTGAAAGGTACATGCCTCCCATGATTTAAGTTCGAAGATGAGCAAAATCGGCCAAGTAGTTCCGGAGATATGGTCGAAGAAGTGGAGGCCGGACATGAAATTTTCACGGAAATTCCTCATTTTGGTGTCAAGAACTATGAGAGTTAGAAAGTTGGTTCCAAAGGCGAAGTTGTAGAGAAATTAATTTAAGCGAACAGGTGTTTCAGGGTTTTGGGGAAATATTGCCCAATTCTGGTATATGGCCACTTCCATAATTGGGCAGGATGACCCGAATCTCCAAAACTATCAGAGTTAGAAAGTTGGTTCCAAAGGCGAAGTTGTAGAGAATTAAATTTTAGCGAACACGTGTTTCAGGGTTTTGGGGAAATGTGGCATAATCCTGGTATATGGCTACTTCCAAGATTGCGCAAGATGACCCGAATCTCCAGAACTATGAGAGTTAGAAAGTTGGTTCCAAAGGCGAAGTTGTAGAAAATTAAATTTAAGCGAACACGTGTTTCAGGGTTTTGGGGAAATGTGACACAACCCTGGTATATGGCCACTTCCATAATTGGGCAGGATGACCCAGATCTCCGGAACTTTCTATGGATTTTTGAAATTCTTACAGTTATAAAAGAACAGAAAACGTTGGATTGTTTGCTTATTTATATATTTAGATACGTTCGAGTCTCTTTGCCACATCTATTCTGTTTGTCACATCTATTCTGATACGTACGGGTCTTCGGTTATGTTTACCGTTTCACCGATACTAATTAAAGAATTATATTCCACAATAAAGTTTCCATAAATTTATTTTGATATGCATATCGGGTACAATCCTACTTGATGAAGATAAACTAGAAACAAAGTTATTTCATAAAAAATCTTAAGTAGTGTTTTTGAATGGACTGAATACAAAAATTCCGCTACACTAACAATAATTTTGAATTGAAATACGAAAATATATCACATTCCTTTGCTACTTTCTAATGTTGCTCTTTTCCTTCTTTTTCACATATTTTTAAATACTTGGCAGCTCGATCTTCTAAGATTTCTCTGACCAATTCTTCAAGCAGATCTTGCGAATCGATCATTCGTCCCACTTCTTCAGCTACCTCCTTGGACAACCATGGTCCCAACGTTTTCTTAATGTCTTCTCGTTTTTTCACATCTTCCTTTCGGTTCTCTTCAAATGGATCTATAGCTTGCAGTACGCTGGGTAAACGGGCGGCAATATGGTCTTGCAATAATTGAGCAGCTGTAACATTATTTTGCATTTCCATAAAATCTTCTCGTCCACTAAAATCTTGATGTAGCTGGCATTTCTATGAAAAGAATTTATTGAGATATTTAGATATTGGCGAAAATCTGAGCAAACCTTGTCATCATTCGATGTGAATTCTTGGCTCTGCAGACGCCTCAAGTCAGCAATTTCAGCTTCTCGAATAGTTAAAAACTCTTGCTGTTGTTTACGCAGATCGGCAAACTCTTCTTCGTTCAAAACTTCCAGCAAACTTTGCTCCACAGTTCGTCCAATCATAATCTCCAAAAGCGGTTCAACTTCTGCATCAAAGTCAAAAAGTTCTCCGTCTAAAACTTGGGTTTCTGCGTTGATCAATTTGATGGACGAAACAATGTGAAGTGGAGTAGGTGGACGATGAAGAAATAAGTCAGTTTGACACTGCGCATCTGATTCAATTGGTCTCGTCAAAAGCTCTTCTAAATATTTGTCGGTTTGAATCGTTTCATGTCTTCGACCTTTCACAGGTGGTGGAGTTCCAATAATGCCACGATGCGATCGCTGGTGTTGCTTTCGGAGCATAAGACGACGTCTGGCTTCATGTTCTTTGTTGGCGCCATCGATCTCAGTCTATTAAGTAGAACGAAAGAACAATCATTGAAAAATTATCGTTACACTTTCTTAACAAAATTGAACAAAAAATGAGCGTAAATTGGTAAGTTCTTTGAGTAATCTGACAAAAATTTTTGAGGTGCAGTAATAAAAGCTGCTATTGCTAAAAATGGTAATTGCATTCTCGATTCTCAATTTTGACTTCCGTTATTGCTTGCCTGTCTCAAATACTTACCCTCCCAGATAGAAGGCCAGCATACGCAAAGTAGGGATTCCACTGAACATTTACACAAACACAACGGAAGGAAGACGTTGGTTGAAGGTAAAATAGAAAAATATCGATTAGAGAATTATTTATTGTTGATGAATCAGATGAAAAAATGATTATTTTTTAATCTTTTAGATCCTGCGATTAGGGCCGATGCCGATTACTTCAACTCTGTTTTCGGAATTTTCAACTTTAAAGCTTATTCTAATCTTTACTTCAATTGAATACTTTCGCGGAAGAGCATTGTTGACAAAAATGGGTTTTCAGCTCTTAGAAATTGTTTTTCGTATTTTTTTGAACAGGAGAGCCGAGCCTTTTTTTAAACGGTTGAAGCCTCTGCTTGGGATGAAGATGACGTTATAGAGATTTGATGTATTCAGCAAACCATTGGATATTCCACTCAAAAAAAGTACTTCGCTTAGCGCAGTTTTAACAATTTTAATTGGTTGAAAAAATCACATGACAAATTTCAACCAATGAAAATTCTTGAAGGAGCGCTACACGGAGTAATTTTTTGAGTGGAAACCAAGACTATTTAGAGCAATCATATTTTGAAGGTGTCAGCGATCGGCTACATACAATAGTATATCACAATATGGTTTGGATTTTTTTATTTTGACGAGTGTGGAGTTTGCATTCCAAGCCGAAGGCGCGGGATGCAACCACACTGTAAGTTATTTTACTTGCTAAGCCTCGAAAAAATGAAAATTATGAAATGAAAATTTATTCAGCTCGACTAAGGTCGTTTTTTTCGCATTCTTGTAAAAATATGACCTTAGCCGAACGATAACTTTCTATTTTGTATGGAGTGTATAAAAACGCGTAGTTTCTATAATTTCTATAATATATTTTGCTCACAATGATCTTCAATGTAGGTATAATGAATATAAAGAGAGCTAATTTAAGATTTGCTCCCCTATATATAATGATACAGATGATACAATAATTTACTAAAGGAGGGCGTTATATCTACTATTTTCAAACTTAACGATTGTATTCCCAGCCGTGAACAAGCTTCTCCCTTATGTGTGCCGATATTATACACTGACGCCCTTGAAATAAGTATATTTCAATAAAAAAAATGTTAACAATAAAACGTCAATAGACAATTGGTCGAGTCGACCCCGATTTAAACCAATCCGACCTATTTTCGCCTTATTGTGATAAAAAATATTTGGTTTAATAGCTTCGAAGCATCCGCCGCCACTGCTCGGCTCTAACTGTTTATTGTCTGTTGTCATCCACTCTACGAAGTCGAACAACAAACGTGTGATGCCATTTGTGATTGCTTAAGTTGAGAACGAATAAGCCTTTGATGTCGTAGTTTTTTCTTGTCCTCCAAATACCAGTGTTTCCTTAATTGTTTGTGAGAATAATTAAAAAATGTCTTGTTTGTGATAAATGTTACTGTGACTTCCCTTTAAGCTTGCCCTAGTGGTAAATGATGATTGGGTTTGTGCTAGGGTCACATACGCGACCCACTTGTGCAAATAAAGATGTAACTGGATACCATGGATTTAACGTATGTTCTTCTAATGCTTTGACTGAAACGTATTCACGGTAAGTACATGTTGTTTGTATTCAAATAAAAATAAAAACTTCCCATTTATTTAACCCTAGATTTGTAAATGGGCTAAGCTAGGGACTAATAGCGGCCCCTTATGGGTACAGGAACAATTTGTTGGGCGTTGAAAGCCTGAGTATTGCTGTTGGTTTCTTTGATATTGAGGGTGTTTTTTTTTTAAAAAACTGGCATGTTTCCATAAACAACTAATTGGCAATGATATGGCTAAGTATTTACATATATATTTTGAAACTATATTAAACTTCCTTTATTTTAGTCCTAATGTCGGTGTGAACAATACCAGGATTGAATGCGGTCCACTTGGGTTAATAATATTGTGTATTGGGGATACTCGTGAATATGAAGTTGTGAAACAGGCAATGTGACTTGGTGAGTTTT
The DNA here is from genome assembly GCA_029228625.1 of Pseudolycoriella hygida. Lineage (NCBI taxonomy): Eukaryota > Metazoa > Arthropoda > Insecta > Diptera > Sciaridae > Pseudolycoriella > Pseudolycoriella hygida. The sequence continues at coordinate 78,118,240 of CM055404.1, forward strand.
TGTTTGTTTGTTTGTTTGAATGAGGTTGTGATGGCCTTGTTTCTCCCTCTCTGATAGATTTTAATTTTTTATTGACTTGAATCTCCCTCCTCCTCATCTTTCGTTGGTAGCAGACGGATCTTGACTATGGGCCTTACTAAATTAGACACCTTTCCGTTTTCACTTACTGTTCTCACCATCACGGATCTTACGTTTCCATCTCGACCCTTATGAATCTCGTTTACCCTTGCCAGAGGCCATTTCATAGGGCTCATATTGTCCTCCTTCAAGAGAACCATATCGCCGATCTCAAAATTTTTCTTTTGTAAAAACCATTTTTGCCGATTCTGGAGCTCGTTCAGATATTCATCGCTCCACGATTTCCAAAATTCATTTTGAATCTTTTGTACTAGGTGCCATCGTTCTCTTACTCCACCCGCTTTCGGACAACAATAACTATCAGGCCGAGCTACTAACGGTCGTCCTATCAAGAAGTGACCTGGAGTTAAGACTGACAAATCATCTATATCGTCCGTCATCGCACACAATGGTCTTGAGTTTAAGACCGATTCAATTTTTGCCAAAATTGTTGCCATTTCTTCGTACGTTAGTGTAATGTCCCCAACGATCCTTTTCAGATGGTGCTTCATTGATTTGACCCCTGCTTCCCACAGCCCACCTTGATGCGGTGTTCGTGGTGGAATGCACTTCCAATCGGTTCCATTTTTAATGACATAATTGTTGATTAGGTCAAAATCTAGTGGGAGATGGGTTTCATCTGGTGTCAAGACGTCCTTGGCTCCAATGAAAGTAGTGCCGTTGTCCGAATAGCAGCATTCGGGGAAACCTCTTCTCGCTGTGAAACGATCGAACGCTGCCAAAAACGCCGCGGTGGTTTTGTCACTGATCACCTCTAAATGAACTGCCTTGGTTGCAAAACACACGAACACTCCGATGTGACCTTCATACACGGGAATTCTTGATATAGCTTTCTTGACTTCTCCTTTCACTATTGTCGGTGGTATGCGAATGGGTGGAGCCCTTACATTAGAAGCTTTGATATTGAAAGGTCCTGCGTAATCGATACCGCAGTGTGCGAATACGGGTGATATCTTTACTCTTGCGGTTGGGAGATTAGCCATAATTTGTTCAGTCGCTTCTTTCTTGTACCGGCAACATTTAACGCATTTCAATATGTGTTCCTTTACTTTACGTCTCAGATTGATAATCCAAAATTTTTCCCGTACCAGGTTTATTGTGAGTTTAGTTCCACCGTGTAAGGCCTTGTTATGCATATCTGCGATGACTAATTTCGCGATTCTTCCAGATGCAAGAATTAGCGGATGTTTGCGTTCGAACGGCAGATACGATTCGGTTAGCCTTCCACCTATTCGTAAACAGTTATTTATATGGATTTAGCGGCAAAA
>CM055404.1:78144266-78165017 GCA_029228625.1 Pseudolycoriella hygida
AAACTTAGGGATTGCGTCAGTGGAATAGGAAGCAAGGGCCAGTCGTCTACGTTGGTTTGGGCACGTTCAAAGGATGGGTAATAACAGGTTACCGAAAAGGATCTTGGGTGCACAGGTCCCGGGTGTTAGGCCAAGGGGTAGACCAAGGAGAAGGTTTGTAGATTCAATTAAATCAGATTTAGAAGTTAGGGGACTTTCTCTGGGCGAACAAACCATCTCCTTGGCAGGCGATAGAAGGGCATGGAGGACGATAGTTCACCATTCTGGGGTTGTGACATAAAGACCTCACACCGGAGGGTAATAATGGTCTATAAAGTTTGATGATGATGATGATGATTATTATTAGATATTATTATTAAATAATGTTCTGAACAAAGCGACTCTTAGACCAAAGGGGAAGAAATCCGCAATGTTTGTAATCAGTCGATTTGAACCCGGAAGTCGGTCGGTTTTTTCTTTTCTCTGGGCCAAAAACTTTCACCGACTTTCAAAAAGCCACGTTTTTGACCACTTTTCAGACCGCAACTTCGAAATTTTCTGACCTGTGTTGCTCAAATTCAATCTCATAATCATATTTCAGGGAAAACCGTTTTATGCATCGTTCGCTCAAAATCTGCTATTTTTCGCTGTAAAAACTAAACATAAAATTTGACGTTTTTAGGTCATAATTCGAAGTCGACTGACAAAATCTTATTAGTACAGTTCGAAACGTTCTGGCTGGATAAGTTATTATGATTTTATTAGTCGAGTTTTATTTATAAGTTGACTATCTTCAATGGCTTCTGCACGATAGAATATCAAATATCGAGAAAAACGAAGCATAAACGTTTAGTAAGTCATTTTCAGGGAAAAGATGCTGAATCAATACAAAAAATAACATACACAACACACAGAAGTTGTTTTTCATTACAAACTCATTAATTCCATCGACAATTTCTTATTAGTTTTGATGAATTTAGAGTAAATTGGGGAAATTAAGAAACTTGCAGAAATTTTTGTAAAATACGGTTCTTCTCGAAGCACTTTATTCTTCGTACAGGTCTTACAATTGATGAAAATCGGTGTTAGTAGTATTTGAACAACTCGCGAGACCATACACGATAGTTGATGGTTTTTTATGAAATTTTCTTTAATGGTTAATTTTTTTTGATAAATTGGGTGAAATTTTTGCCCATAGAAGTTTGGGTGGTCGGAGATCTCTCGCAAAGTCAGCTCATCCCCAGTTTAAAAAAAAATCGTTATAACATATCAATTATATAGAAATTTGAACAAAGGGGCCGTTCATAAATTACGTAACGCAAAAATTGACATTTTTCACACCATGGGGGTAACGCTAAAAGAGTCAAATTTGTCCCATTTTTGTTCTAACCGTAACGCTTGCCTCATACCCCCTCCCCCTCGTGACGTAATTTATGAACGGTCCCAAGTCCCTTGCGACCGACGCGCAGTAGATTTTGTATAATTTTACTACGCCACACCACCTCATGGCTGTAAAGAATTTTTGAAGTTAAAAAAATATTCGACTTTGTGCTCAAAATTAAATCTCCGAAAATAATTTTTCCTTTTTTGATTTTTTAGGTTGTTTTCTATAGAAAAAATGCATTTCATGGTTAGTTTGTCCGTCCTTCCGTCTATGTTATCAAAAATCTAAAACTCTTAGGGCGAGGTGATTATTGCAACAAAAGAGTGAATCTCTAAAAGTTTTATGATGTATATCATATCAATTGCCATAGTTATAGTTACACGTACGAATGTGCTCTACAAATTAGAAGCCAATTAGATTTTCCTGAAACTGTGGATGTTATTCATAAACTACATAATTTTATAGGGGGAAGGGGATGAGGCTAGCTTTCGAAACGTAAATTGATCTCAATTAAGCCTTTTCGCTTTATAGGGTCTAGGGGGTCTAGAAATTCTGATTTTAGCGTTACGTATTTATGAACAGTGAGGTTTTTCAAAACAAACCAGCAGTGTTGTAGTATTCATAGTACTTCTTAAAAATTTACAGAACCTGAGGACAATTATTTCTAAAAAAAATTATTATTAAAATTATTGATTATTTGGAAAACTTTACCTAAAATCGTCACTTTTCTTTGTGATCGATGTCAGCAATCTCTTTGTATTGTAAGTGGTTTCATTTTCTTTTCCAAGATTCTTTTTTCATACTTCTAGTCGTTTCGAAACTACAGAGAGTTCATTTTATTTTTGAACAACTTTGGGGTATTTTCGATTTGTCAGGGTTTTTAAATGTCACATTACATAAGATGTTATGCGTTAGAAAGAGATCGGATCGTGTTATTCCGATGAATGTATTTTAATGTTAAAGCTATGTGGTGACAAAATGGCATTTGAAGATCTGACAAACTTAAAAAAATAGAGACGTCAGCAAGCATCATAACCGAAGCAACAATCTAAAATTGTAAAATCAACAGTTTGACTTATGTGATTATTGTGTTTGAACAATTACGAAAAGTCAAATCAACTAATTACAAATTGTTGAAAACGCAAATTTCACATAAAATTCATACATACAAAGAATTTGAGTTTTGTTTACGAATTTAATTTAATTAATATTAAACTTATATATTTTGATATGTCGTAGAATCGAGGGGTGACGCACTTCTGCGGTTTATGGAATAAATGGAATAAATGGGAATAAATGGAATAAATGGGAATAAATGGAATAAATATTGGAATAAATGGAATAAATGACAATTTTTTCAAATTCGTCAAAACCTCAAATAGACTTGATTTTGATGGCAACGCACACAACAAACCATACTAATGTGTCAAAAAGTGGAAAAACCCTATTTTGAAAACTTAAAAGAATTTTTGTTGAAAATTGGAATAAATGGAATAAATAAATTTATTCCATTTATTCCCAAAAAAATAAAATTTAATCTCAAGACGGTTTAAATGCTTTATAATTTGTGCAAACCTTTTTTTGAACTTATTTGTCTAACTTGTGATGTGTTTGGTTCAGATATTTCGCAAAAACAACAAAAAAAATTTTGGGAATAAATGGAATAGAAGAATAAATGGAATAATTGAAGTGCGCCACCCCTCGCGTAGAATACTGTTTTCAATGAAATAAATCACATTATCGAAATAAAATAAAAAAACTGTGTCCACATCCGATAGTCTTCCCCCATTCCATTGTTCGAACAATGGAATTTTATTACCTTCAAAAAACCTACAAAACTAAATGATAAAGATTGTACCGCTATTAACATTTAAAAATGGTCACTGACATTTTGAAACAAAAGAATTACAATGGAATTTTAACGTCACTGTCCAATTTTAAATGTTAATGACGGTAAGTCAAATTGTTGATTTTACCATTTTCTATTGTTGTCACGATACTAGCTAATGTCCCTATTTTTAGACCCGTACGAAGAACGAAGTTTTTCGAAAAGGGGTCTATTGCGTTTACCAAGGAGTTTGTAACCAGTCGAATTTCGATGCGGGGGAGTTGGTTTATTTTTCGTTTCATGGTCATACCGAATATGCACAATAAGTAAAACTTGACCGATTTTCAAAATCTTTTTTCCCTGAAAGGTAATCGGAAAAAATTTTACACACCTCAGTGGCTGTCTAGGGAGATAAGTCATACATTACTGTCTTGTATAAAAATTTGTTTTGTTGATTTCTTGCTTCGGTGCATAAAAACTCTTACGTTTCTGCAGGATAATTTATTTACCCCCCCTCGAAGATAAATAAATTTTCCCGCAGATGCGTAATAATTATTATGGGATTGAATCTGGGCACTGTCGACCCAAAGGCTGCCGAGCCAGGGCCGTTTAATTGGTTTTTGGTCTTTTGTACATAACCTGAGTAAATGTTTTCCGATTTTTAAAAATTTTTTCGAAAAAAATGCCCAACAATTTATGGAAGATTTTTTTTTACTTTGGTTCGCTGGACCTAGCTAGAGCCCTAAAGAGGCGAACCGACTCTACTGCCCTACTTGTTTTTTATACATAAATCGAGTAAATTCCATCCGATTTTCGTGATTCTTTTTCTATTCGATAGGTAATCAAAGACTTAAGAGCATCCAAGAAAAAATGTGGGCCCGGACCGAGCCTAAGATGACCGCTATTTTGGAAAAATTCAAAAATTGTGAAAACTATTATAGATAGAGGGTTTTCAATATTGCCCTTTCGGCAATTTCCAATCCTATTAATGTTGACGTAATTTCATACACTTCAGAGTTATACAATATTTACCTAGATACGATCGAGTCTTTTTACAACATCTATTCTGATGCGTACGGGTCCCTTGCATATATGTTTTTATTTATTTATTTCCACTGTATCGAAATTGTACCAACCTATTGTATACAAGCATCTATTGTAAAACAGAAATTAATATAAGAATAGTTCTGTCCTCATTTTCTATGCATTTCTCTTGTTTTCTTTAATTCCACTTGTTTATCTTATCTAATTAAGTCGACGAATTTCATTTCTGTGGTGGATTCGTGTCGTCACTCGTCAGTAACCAGAAACTAAGTGGTAACTGTAAAATGTCTAGAGGTTCAGGTCTAATCGAAAAAAGTAGACGGCGGGATTCATCCGGAACTCATTCTTATTCATATATTTTCATTCTTATCTTCTTATTTTCATAAGATAAAGCGTTAGGAAGTTCTTAATTGTTTGAGAATTGACTTTTTCGTATTTTTCTGGTTTCTAAAAACCACTGTTATTAAGCCATTAATACTTATTTTTGAGTGGCTTTGAAAAGTTTGTGTATCCTAACCGAAGGCGAGGTATACAACTAACTGAGTCAAAATCCGTTTATAAGGGGAGTTGCTTAAGAACACACTCGTGAGTTTCCGAGTTCACAATATGAATGAATTATTCTCACAGCATCCAATGTGAGTTAGTTTTTTGCCTAGCAATCTGGAAATTCATCGTTACTATCAAATCCCTATAAGAAAGTTTTCTCGAAGTTAAATTTTAACTTCCAAATATGTGAGAAAAAATACAAATAACCGAAACGAAAGTAAACATTTGCAAAGGACCCGTACGTATCAGAATAGACGTGGCAAACAGGTGTATGAAATTACGTCCACGTTGAATTGCACTGGAAATTGCCGAAGGGGAAATATTAAAAAACCCGTCCGAAGCAACGACGCAAAAAATCTCTCCAAATACCTAAAAAAGCCTAAAATTTAAAAAGAAATTTCCAAGAAAAGTTTGAAGAAAAAATTACAAACAAATTAAATTCTTTTTTGTACTAGGGCCGATCTTAGAATTGACCTTGAGCACTTAGTTCGCCTCTTTTTTCCCTACAACATTGCACAAAAAGCCTCATCATTAAAGAAATATTCCCGAAAAACGACCAAATATCGTATAGGGGGTCGTGTGGTCCTTGGGTGGTGAGTTTGGCCCACGCTAAGGACACTACGGCCCGAAAGACTCTATAATTTCTCTATATTTTCTATAATTTAATTTTCGTGATTTTCTGATACCCATATCTTTTATTTAAAAGAGACAGGCGGACGGACAGACATTTTTAGACCCGTACCAAGAAAGGAGTCTTATGCGTTTACCATGACGTTTATAACCACCCCAATTTCGACCCGGGAGTAAAGAGGGAGCATCGATCATGGTCCTTAGATGACGAATCAACAATAAAAAACATATGAAGGGACCCGTACGTATCAGAATAGATGCGCCAAACAGAGTTGATGTTACGAAAATACTCGAACGTATGTAAAAAATATTACCTTACGTCCACATTAGATTGGAAATTGCCGATAGGGCAATATTGAAAAACCCGTCCGAAGAAACGGTGTAAAAAAAACCTTTCCATGCAATATAGAAAAAAAGCACAGGCACCGCGCCCAAATTTGTTTTTTAACATAATTCGGTACCAGGCCCGTAGTCAGGACGAATTGTGAGGAGGGGCAGGGCCACCAGACTAAGCAATGAAACTCGAATAAATTCAGGGCAGTGTATAAAAGATAAAATCAGCAAGCGGGGGCGGGGCGTTTTTTTTTTAAATTGCGAGCGGAGCGAGAAAAGTTTTTTTTTGACATATTAAATAACATATGTTGTAGATGAGAAGCTCTTAAATACGTCTTAATGTGATACGCCATAAAAAGGCCGTAAGCTGTGACTGGTGAGCATCTCTCTCTAGTCGGGCTCGTATGAATTAATAGAACAAACGAAATACGAAAGATAAAAATACTTGCACGTGCAATTTGTCGATCCGAGGCAAATCCAATGTCAAATAATCACAAGAAAGCACCTTTTTCCCGAGAAATGTAGTTTGTAAAATCCGTTGTATTTGCGCCTCAGATGCAAGTTTTCATGGCATTGTTTTCTTAACCAAACCTTGTAGAGCTAAATGCACTTGGCATGTTATCGTCTAAACTGGGTAACTTCTGTTTATTTAGATCCTCTTACTTCTTTAGAAAAGTGGTAACAGTGAGTCTAATATTTCTAATTTGCATTAATTTGATATTCTAACATGAAAAATGATAAGAGTATGAAATGTGCGAGCGAAGCGAGCAAATAAATGTTTTATTAAAATTTGAAAGTTAAAGGTTTCACTGATCCCTTTTTGAACTTGCTTGATTTTTTTGCTTGTCAGTGTTAAATTTTTATTTACTTCGAAATCTCAGGGGGGGGGGGGGGCGATGCGAACGCCAAGGGCGACGAAGTTCTTCGAAAAGGTCCTTATGCGTTTTACACGACGTTTATAATCACCCCAATTTTGACCCGGGAGTAGGGGGAGCATCGATCATGGTACTGAGATGACGAATCAACATCGCATCAGAATAGAAGTTGCAAAAAGATTCTAACCTTAACTCTTAAACATCTCTAATTCTTACAAAGGGCCGAAATAAAAAAAAATAGAAAAAAATTGAAAAAAAAAATTGCACTAGGCCCGATCTTAGGACCGACCTAGAGCACTTAGGAGAGGCCTTGATCCATACTTCCATGAACAAAAACGTTCGCCTCTTTTTTACCTGCAACACTGCACAAAAAACATCATAATTAAAGAAATATTCACAAAAAACCACAAAATATCGTGTAGGATCGCGCAGCGAGAGTTGGGCCCACAGTGAGGACTCAACAGCCCGAATTACTCAACAGATTTTGACTAATTTAATTACCGTGATTTTTTGATGTCCATATGTTTTATTTAAAACCTCAAAGTGGCATTTCCGTTCTAATTTCGCAGAGATATAAGTCAAAAAGTTCCACCGACCTCCAAAATACCACGTTTTTTACCACTTTCACAATTACATACAATTGCTCAACTCAGCAATTCTTTGACAGAGGAACCAACAAACACTTGGTTAAAACCAACAGTCATGAAGATATGTGTGTTCGCTCTGAGCTATTGCTTTTCTAATCAGCATTTGACACATGAATCAGCAAGGATTGCCAAGAAATTAGAAAGATTTATGATTCTATACAATCGCCTTTGATGATCGTTGATTTCGTAAAAATAGCGAAATATACAATGAAATTGTAATGCATAAATGACGTCCTTTACGTCAGTAAAACGTCACACGCAATGTTGTAAGTATAGGAAAATATAGGACGCAAGGAGGGGGGAGTCAAAAAGCCGGAAAAGTATAGGACGCCGCTAATGTCTTCCAATAAATATGCTCAATGTCAGTGCCGCTTTATCGAACGAGAACTTCGGACAAGTGCCCTGGGGCGCTGAGATTTTCAGGACGCCAAATTTTCAAAAGAGAGCGAACACGTACTTCATGCCACACAAAAAGGCGTTCGAAGGCGCAAGTTCATTGTTTTCAAAAGAGATTAAGTTCACACCCTCATAGAAAAATTCTTTAACGTAAAAGCAAGAAGGAAAATATGATTTGTATTAACATAGTACTATACACGTTTCTAAAAACTAAAAATTTGCTACGAAATTTTTAAAACCAGGGGCATCAAATTTCTGGCTGTGACCTATGGCGCGGGTGCCAAAAAAATGAGCAAATATCATAATTCTTAAAAATTTCAGGTGTCAACTTAACACTGACCTAACAAATTCAACCTAAAACATTAAATTTGGTTTCAGGTCGACATCAGGTTCAGGTTGCTCTGAAGCAAACTGATTGACCTGAAGCAGTTCCAAGCGTTAGTTTTCTTAGCTCGGTGCGTTTTGAACCGCGGTCAACATTTCTTATGGTATTTAAAAACAGTTATTGAAAATTCATATTTTTATATTCAATTCTGATTTACGACTGAAACCGTCGTCTAATGTTTCTTAAAATAAATATCCTAAAAATAATCCTCTCTCTATCTCTCTATGTCTTTATATTTATTTAGATATTTTTACTTAATTCAATGCATTTAATATCGTCTAGAGATGACGAATCAACGAAAAAAATGTACGTTTGTCCATCCGTCCGTCCCGTCTTTTTTTGTTCAAAGATGAGCAAAATCGGTCTACGAGTTCTGGAGATATGGTCGAAAAAGTGACCAAAAACATGGTTTTTCGAAGGTGGGTGAAACTTTTTCGCAAATATCTCAGCAATTATAGCACTGAAGTTGTTCATGTTGGTGTCAAATGAAATTGTTTGATCATAGAAAGCTAAGAAAACATTTTTTGTGGAAGACTTAGCCGACGGCCTCAGCCGGCTGAAGTTACACGAAAAAAGGAGCAATAACATCCCGAAATCTGTGTACCTGGGTGGAAACCATCGAAGTAAGTCATTTATCTTGCTGTGGATCCTCTTACTGGAATGAAACAGTATCCTAAATAAAAAATTTATATCGTTTTCAATTCAATGGACTTCCATGGACTTAAGAGTAGATGAATGAATTGTCTGACGAATCAGAGTCTTTTTTTAAACTTAAATCATGTACGAATTTCCTTGATAAGCTCTAAAGAATAGAAAGCTGGACGCTTAAAAAGAGCTACCACAGAATTGTGGACTATTATTACTTTGCATAGATACAGTAAAAGCATTTTATTGCAAGTTGATTTGTATGTTATCCTGATGAAAAACATCCTTAAGATAATTCCTTATGCTAAGGAGTGTCCTCCAAATTCTTCGCGTTACGGCTTAGGACCCTTGGCAGTCACATGGTTCTTGGTAGGGACCGAGAGGTTTAGAGAGATTTATGTGATGAAGGGGGAAGGAGACAAAGGATCAAAAGATCTGTATTTCGTAGTGGAAAGACTTCTCCAACCTGTTAAATTTAAAAAATCCTTCATGACCGCATGAATAGTGACGTCATGTTCTCAAGATAACCAGAGATCTCACACAGATGACAAAACCTCGAGCGCCTTCAGAAGTCCGCTATACAATTGAGTGTTGCGACCTCCAGTAGAGAATCCAGGGAGATCGGTCTCCACTTACTCGTCTGCTTCGCGCATATAGATTAGTAATTCGTTCCGGGAAAAACTAGGGAAAGACTTTTATATGTGGACGTTTTCATCACAGAATATAACGTTATATTACATCAATGACCAATGAGAAATAGGAATCTCTTCCGAAACGTTCTAAAGTTCCATATAAAATTCAACATCTTCACGCTTTCTTTGGTAAACAACACCCCCCCTCCCGTAGAGTACACCGTCACTTGTGAACAGCTTCTTTTCGTATATCCAGCTGCAGATCATGTTTCAGGGCAGTTATACAGACTTCTTCAGCTGAAAATAGTCAAGAAAAAGTGTCAAAAATTGGCCTTTCTTACAAAAGTTGTTCCAGACCGGTGCAACAGCCTTAAACCGGCGAAGTCTTTGCATGGTCTTATAGTAGGGGTAGTATACTAGAACAGCCCATACTCAGTTTTTCGGTTCATCGCTGCTTCAAGCAGTAAAGCGTTCTCGAAGTTTTCACCTAAAATGACTGATAACTCAGGAGTGGGGGAAGGCTCCAAGGAATCCAATGATGAAAAACCTTTGTATCATTGGGGCTTACCATCCCATAAAAGTTCATTGATTTCATTTCGTTTTACACGAGTTATAGCCAAAAAACCATTTTTACCACCACCTGACATGCACTTACTTAGCACACCATAACTCCCCTAAAATAGAAAATTTTCCAAAAATGAGAAATTACTTTTCTTACAATAGAACAAGGAATCGAATGGCACATTCATCGGGAAAAAGTAGGACATGTTGTCCCAAAATCGTTCGAAGTTTTCGCAAAATCGTTCTTAAGAGGAACTAAGTGGAGAAACTACGTAGTTCCTCTTTGGGATTTGGTGCAGGGGAGAACATTTCGGTTATCAAAATCAATGGTCTCAGATGTACTTCGGTAGGGCCTTTGACAGGGTATGGGTAATTTCTATGGATCTTTGAAATTCTTATCAAAAAATTCTTATCTTTCAAAAGAACGTAAAACGTTGGATTGTTTGCTCATTTCTATGTTTAGATACGTTCGACTCTTTTTTCCACATCTATTCTGCTTGCCATATTTATTCTGATACGTTCGTGTCTTTGCTTATGTTTTTTCTATGGTTTGGTTTTTTTAATTGAAACAAAATTTTTAGCAAAAAAATCCATTTTTTTGTGCCGATATTGCGAATCCATTTCCGTTTATTCAACAAAGAATGTTTGTGATAATAATTCAGGCAAGATATTTACAAGCTTTGATTGTAATTACTGGAAAATCAAATTTTCTTACAGGGACGTTCGATGGTAACGACGAATTTTCAGATGGGGCGGACAAGAAATATATATTTCTATTCGGTTGTATTACTTCAAACAATCAATTCTCAGAAATGTAATTTGGTAAACGTAAAAATGTGGAGATACAGTAACCGCTCTCTATGAAGGACATTCCCCATAACGAACACATCGCTTCAAGATATAGCAATACGACACTAATCTATATTTAAATCGCGCGTTATTATGCACACAAAACTGATGTAACAATTTTTGTCTGAATTTTCGCTTTACTGTCTGAAGCTTTGAAAGTGTTCCCGTTGGCATCATTCATTGATGAACGTAATATGTTAGTTCACAATAGTAACATAAGTCCGCATAACTCCTTTTTAATGCACTTTTTGGCATGTTTTGCAGATACTATGAGTTGTTTTACTTTATTTACGAAGCACTTTCCAAACGCCTCAAATTTTTCGTCTGACATTCTTAAAATTTGTATGTGTGTTTTGAATTACAATAAAATTTCCAAATACATTCATACTTGGAAGAGTGTCATATACGTGACCAAACTTCAACACAGTCTTTCTAAGACTGTCTTCTTTGCTCTAAGTCATCAGATTCGCATTTCATTAAGTTTCAGTAATATGTAGGCTGATTCCGATGACTTTTAAACTCTCTCTCTAACGAACAATTGACTCTTGCCATTTCCTTTTACAAGTTAATTTTAGAGAGTGGTTACTGTAAATTCTTTCAATTTCTGTAAAAGATAAAATTACAAATAGTGTGCATAGTGACGTTATCGTTTATTCCCTTCCAGTCTTATATGCAAACTCATTTACTTTCAATGCAATTACCACAATTGATCGAAAGCCCTTGCGAGACCACCTATTAATGTATAAAATAATTCAGCCTTCACTTTAGCTGATACAAATCATACTCATTGCATGCCCCTGTTCATAACGATTTATCAGTTTTCATCATCTAATTAAAAAAATTTTGACATTGAAACAAAAAACTTCAGAGCAGCAATGGTGACACCATCCAAAAACGGCCTCTTTTCATAACAACTGTTCCAACTGGTATTTTTTTGCAACCATCAAGAGAACTTCCAGTTCCTCCGCCTCGTCGTACATACGCATATTTTAGCATTCCAAAAATTTTCCATAATAGTAACAATGCCTCAGGAATACAAACTACTACATCACCAAAATTGCCATTTAAAAAGAGTCGACAAAGGTAAATGAAACAAATATAAAAAAGCAAAATATTGATTTCCTTTCCACTATCATTTCCACAACAAAAGTTATGTAGTGTTAAATGCCATTAGCACAAAACCCTCATATTAATGGCTCACATCATTCATATGTTGTTTTTGTTAGCAGGAATAAACATTTTTGTTTTTGTCGCCTGTAATAGTACATAGTGTATACGCGCATTAGATTTAAATTTTAGCAACGGTGATTTCTTTTTATGCAAATTTGGAACGAAAACTTTGTTTTTGAATTACAGTTTTTCAAGGACGAAATGAAAATTTAATTTTAAATAAATGTTCTAAATAAGCTTAATTTTGGTTGTTCTGATGATATTATAAAGTCTGAACTAAATGCATTCATTATATGGCATACATGAAACATATTATTTATCATAATAATTACAGCTATTTGTAGGCTTACTAGAACAATTTGCTGATACGTTTTTCATCCACGTGTTAAAAGATTCGCAGAAATTTTCACTTATATTAAATAGGACTTGTACAATTTGCTTTATGTGAAAAAAAGCAAAGAACATTACATTTATTCACCATTGACTTATTTTCGTCGTTTCGATTGTAGACAATTTCACTTGCTATAGCAACAGTAGAACTAGACTGCGAAGTTGACTCAAATACACCGTCCAATAGAGATATGATACGTGAAACATGGTGCAAACATGGGACGAGCAAATAAAAATGTGTACGCTGACCAAATGCGAAAAACTGATCCTCCTCCTCCTCCCTCCTGTTTAGACTGTTGGTATCCACTGCTGGATGTAGGCCTTCCCTCTCTTCCTCCATTCTGAACTGTCCATTGCAATTTGTTGTCAGTTCGTCCCCACTGCCCGTTTTATCGAATTTGTCCATCGTTCTGGCGGTCTACCCATTGGCCGTTTTCTGACGACCGTCGCAATTCTCTACAAATCATTCATGAAAATCATCACAAAAAGGAAGGCTTTTGACTAAATTGAGATATGGTATATATTGGACATATTGTCTTGCCCAATTCCACTTAAGAGATGCGATCCCTTCCATGACGTCAATGACTTTTGTTTGTTGACGAATCCATTGAATTGTCATTTTATCTCTTAGGGTAATTCCAAGCCTGCTCCCCTCCATTGCTCTCTGTGCTACTCTGAGCTTGTTCTCGGATGCTTTCGTTAGTATCAACGTTTCCGCCCCACACGTCAACAATGGGAGAACACACGAATCAAACACTTTCCGTTTTAGATTTAGACTATTGCTTCCCATCCGAGGCCAATTCTACGTTTGACTTCGGCCGTTTGATTGTCAAGACCTAATTTTAGCTTGTCGCTAAGATACACATAATTGTCGACTTTTTCGATGACGGTGTCTCCAATTTTCCCTCCAATGTCCCTATCATTGTCAATGTTTGTCATGAACTTTGTCTTTGTTAAGTTCATCTTAAGTCCAACTTTAAGTGACTCTTCATTCAGCTGTTGTAACATGACTTTCACTTGGTCAAGATTCCATTCAATCAAAACAATTTCATCTGCAAAACGAAGGCGACTCGAGTATTTCCCATTGATGTTAATTCCCATTTGACTTCAATCTAATTTTTTGAAAACAGTTTCTAAAGTTGATGTGAAAAGTTTTGGTGATATGGTGTCGACCTGTCTTACTCCACGTCTGATTTTGAATTTAGCCGTGTCCTCACGTAGCCTTATGCACGACGAAGCATTTTCGTATATATTTTTTATCAAATTTGAATATCTTGAGTCCACTTTGCATTCATCCAGTGATTCCGAAATCGACCAGGTTTCGGCAGAATCAAACGCTTTCTCATAGTCTATGAATAACAAGACAATGGGAATCTTGTTTTCGTTGCATTTCTCTGTCAGCATTCTCATCACTTGCAGATGGCAGTTTTGTCGTAATCCTTTTCGTAATGATCTTCATGAACAGCTTATAGAGAGTTGATAGCAGACTGATTGGCCAATAGTTTTCCAGCTTCGTTATGTCCCCTTTTTTGTGCAGTAATGTAATCACTGCATTTTCCCATACATTTGGTGTTTTTTCTAATTCTATACATTTGTTGAACAAAAGCGTTATCTCTTTCAACAACTTGTCGCCACCTAATTTAATGGCTTCGACCGGCACACCATCCCATTTTTCATTTCTGTTACGGCTGCATTTACTTCATCAACAGTTATGTGATTCTTGGTCTCTCTAGGTGGTTTGAAGGGGTTGTGTTTGTGAGTTTCGGTCGTGTTGATGAGAATAGCTCTTGATCAAATTCCTTCGCAAGATTCAATATTGTATTTCAGTCCGATTGGATCGTTCCGGTTTTGTCTTTTAATTTAAAGTTTTCCTTTTTGGCATTCTTCAGCTTCGAACGAAGAACTCTCATTATTGCAGTTCGCCTCTATCTTCTCTTTCGCCAGTTTAACATTGTACTTCCTAAGATCTGATCTCATCTCTTTATTGATGACGTTTGTTAAGTTTCGGTATTCAACCGAATCTCTCTTTCCGTTTTTTATGAGCTCTATTCTGCTTGCTATCAGATCTAGTGTTTCTTGACTGAGCTTCGATTCATGAACACGTACAGTTTTGCATTGGGATTCCATAAACCCCACAACTGCTTCAACAATCGCCCTGTTTATGTTGTCAGGAGTGTCGTTTTGACCAGTTGAATTTTCTAACTTGGCACTCATTTCCGTTTGAAAATCTTCACTCGGTTCTTTAAGTCGTTGCCGTTCACCATTTCATGTTTTTTTACCATCTTTGATCTCTCAAATCGTGTGGATTTTTGCACGTACCAATCGATAATCACTACCCGTTGTAAAACTGTTCAGGACTGTGACATTTTTAACGGTTGATTTGCGATTTGTTATGATGTAATCAATTTCATTTTTTGTTACGCCATCTGCACTCGCCCAGGTCCATTTCCGTAACTTTTGTTACGCGAAAATGTTAAAAATTCCTATTGTAAAAATGGTGCCACAAATGACGAATAATTTGGATCTGGCCCCTAAATAAATAATTGTTTTTTACGTCATTGGCAAGGTTGGGTTCGCTAACAGAAAATTGAATAATATGACCGACGCGACGCCTGCAAGAAAGCACAAAATTCAATAAAAAAGTTAGCTTTTAACAGCTGATGATATTTACTTTTATTATTTAACATTGATTAAATATTGTAAGCACGAAGAGGAAAAAATCGATCGTAATAACTGTTGTTCACGCGTCTGGCATTTGTGACACAATTTGTCAGTCGAAGGTAACTGTTCAAAAGGTTATTTGTACCAAATGAGTGTAGTTTCCGTCAACTTTTTTATATATTAATTTTTTGCGTTTCGAAGCTTTAACCGTTACCCCAATTGATATAGTTGTTGAATAATTGTTTTGGAAGAGAGAAGAAGGACTTGCGTCACATTTCCCTTTTTCCCCCATTTCTCTTCTTTTTTATATTGTTATAGTTATTAATTGCATTGACGATGTAAATCGATTCGGCATCCGAGCTGAAAATGACAACCGTAACCGCACAAGTGAGAGAAACATTTATTGACATAAAGGTGCTGCTTACATGTTGTAAGTTGCTCTAATACACAGCATATTCATCAATCCACTGGACATCGTTAATGCAAACAAAGTTGAGCATATTTTAATATAAAAACAGAAAAAAGGAAAATTCTAGTCAATTAACACATTCGTCAAGCTAAGTTCCGTATATGTGATTACTAATTATATGTATTGTCTTTGTCATCGATTTACATGGCCAATTCAATACAAAAGCAAGCGGAATGTTGAAAACAACGAAAAAATTTCACATATTTTGCACACGTTCGCGTTGACAAATAAACAGACATGTTTTTCATTTAGTGTGATTAGAAACGTTTCTTCCCTTACACAGTAATTTCATATATTGCATTCGTGTTGTGATTTCACCTGAAAATTATTGCTGTAAAAGGATATATTAAACAAAACATTATTATGAACCTCAAACGAATTTTTCATTTCGTTTTCTCGGTTATCTCGTTTTCGATATTTCTCGGTAGGCCTCGACGTGTGACGTTTCCCCTTATATGATAACTAGTTGAATTCCCCGCCCCTAGGTGCTACGCTGGCATAAACATTCTCGTTTGCTAGATCGAAAACTAAAGTTTTTCCCTAACACTACTGTTTTCATTGACTCCACATAAATAGCGGCATAGTAACGTATGCTTTTTTGCTCTATGATTAATTTTTGCCATGTGATGCAAAAACAAAATGAAATATTTATAATAATTTGATGTTATCGTTGTATTGCTGCCGAGTTAACGACAATTTCTTGTAGACAATTTTGAATTTAGATGAAATGTTTTTGAAAGCAAATTGGATTTGGAAGATGCGGGAAATCGCAATAAAAATGCATTAACAACAAAGATTTGATTCTTTTGTACATACTTTTGAGACACAATAGTCTCTAAAATTATTCATAATTAAGGAAAAATTTCTATTTTTCAGTTTAAAAAGTTTTTAGATTTAAATTCATCATTACACACTCGAAAATTTCACATCGACTAACAAGCCGATCTACGCCGGATAAACGTTTTAAACCATAAATACAGCACATCACTTGCTGTAACGCTGCCAAAATTTGACAAAATTCAAAATTAAAGATTACTACCACTCATTGTTGACAAGAAAATTAATAAATTCAATGATATACCAAAAAATTTAAAATGTTCACGAAAGCCCTTCTGATGAAGACAAACCTTCTATTTCTGGGCGATTTGGAATGTCAATGCTTTGAAATTTGTGTACTTTGATAGAGCTTGAAAAATTGATCTAGGTTAAGCTATTGAAACGATAAAAAGTAGATCCGAGTCCTTGCGTTCCCTTGCAGAACATTCACGTTTTTTCACGGTCTCAAGAATTTGAGAAGATTCAGTGAGAGATCCTAAATACTAGGACTAACTTTTTTTTGGACTCATTGGTGAACTTTGGTGAACTTTTTCATGCTCTTTCGATATAACCACACCGGAAAGTTTCTGCATCAACAATAACTTTAGAATTCAGGCGTACACATAGTGTAATCTTATTACAAAAAATGTAATAAGATTACGTTTGTAACATTACAAAATTACAAAAACGCACCTTCGATTTACTCGGCCATTAGGAAAGATACAGTTTCGTGACTGTTGTTCTTTGAAAGAGCATAAAAAAGTTCACCAAAGTTCGCTATTGAGCCCTAATAAATGTTGGTCCATGTCCTTGAGTTCGGTAACTGAACCTTGCGAAAAACGCCTTTTATTACGTTTTTCGCAAGGTTCAGTGCCGAACTCAAGGACATGGACCAACATTTTTTTGGTTTCAAGAGCGAACTTTGGTGAACTTTTTCATGCTCTTTGAAAGTACACCAATTTGGAATCTGTATCTTTCCAAATGGCGGAGTAAACCGAGAGTGCGTTTTCGTTACAATGTAATATTATTACATTTTTTGTAATATCAATACATTTTGTGTAATAAGATTACAAAAACATACGCTTGAGTTCTGCAGCTATTACAAATATGAAAACGTTGTGAATTAAATTTCTTGAAAGAGCACCATAAAGTTCACCAAAGTACACCTTTGAACCCGAAAAAAAGTTGGTCGGAGTCGCAGGCTCCGTTACTGAACATTGGGGTCCCACTTTGAAAGTAGACAAGTCCCAAAGGATTTTCATTCCAAATGGACCAAAAATAGAAGGATTGTCTTCATCAGGAGGAGCTCATGTGACCCTAGTACAATTTTTTGTTATTTTATTGAATTTATTCAATTTCTTGTCAACGTTAAACGATAGGGTTCCTTAATTTTTACATTTTTAAAATTTTGACAATATTTCAGTTAGTTTAGTTTTGTATTTATGGCTTAAAAAGTTTACCCGGTGTGGGTCGGCTTCCTAATAGACATGACAATTTGAAGAGTGTGCATGGCGAATTTAAATCTTAAAACTTTTTAAATTGGAAACAATAAATTTTTTGAAGATACGAATAATTATGAAAACTATTGTGTCATAGGACTACGTAAAAAAAAGCAAGTTTTGTCGTTAATGCATTTTTATTGCGATTTCCCGCATCTTCCTGCTCACATCATTCGAACATTCGACGATTTCAACCGTTTCGACTATAATGTTGATACTAAATGGTGATAATGACATTAGTTGCATGCAATAAACTGGTGTCAATGCTAAAATTTAACTATCATTGTTAAAATTCTCGATTTTCTTCTGTGATTGCTATTACCCCCACGCTAGGTCGGAATTACCTGCATAGTCCCCCAAATTCAATTTGGTAGTTTTGACGTCGAAACTAGTTTTAAAGACATATTTTTCGATGAATCTTGAATTAATCGGGACAAAGTGTTGAACTACTATTTAAATTTAATTGAAAAAATTATTTAATTAATTTTTCATAAATACCCATTGAAAAAAATGAGTTTGAGCATAGGTGATTGCCATTCCCCCTCATTCCCCTAATATTAATATTTGAACACTATAGGTCATGATTACGAGTACAAGTCAAAATGGCCGCCGGGTTGGACGTGTTTCGGTTTGCTCTGTGTAAGTTTGATTTATTTTTGAAATTTTGCGTTCGGTCCGGGATTTTCTTTTCTTTTAAATAATTAGTTTTGTTAATTGTTTTTGTGTCGAGTGCCGCATGACTCAGGTCATTACGCGAATTTTGTTGTTCTTTTTTCGTGTTTCATTACAACGTGATGGAATATGCAACGTGGCAGTCAACTGCTCGGTTTCCCTTATTTTTCACCTTCTCCGTTGCCCATTCTGTAGCTTTGGATTGTTTTCTGTGCAATAGGCGCGTTTTAATATGAAATTTGTTGTTTTTGGATCTTCAATTACATTCACATTTTAGCTTCCGAATGGCGTCTGGGTAACATAACCTCAATGTTATGATATTTTTCGGATCATCGCTTTGCAAAACAATCAATTCAATACTGTGTACTTTATTTGTCGTTCTCGGCATCCTCCTTCTGATAAGTGTTTATGGTCATAATTTCGGTTGATGACTTCGCTATATGCATAGCAGTCGGTTTGGCAAAAATGTAAACAAACGAATACATTGCATTCCAAACAGCCCTTCTTGGTGCCCATTAAAACTTGTACTTCCGGTGCGGCTCGGCTTACCAGGCAGTCCCACTGTATTCATTCTCGGTAAAAACAATTCAACACAGCCTCGGACGGGTGTTGGATACGGGGTACGACCAACGCTCGACTTGACAGGTACCCCATCGTTGACGGTCAGGCAATGCAAAATGGTTGATGGTTTGTTTATTGGAAGTCTAAACGTTAATGTGGGTTTTCGGAATCGCAGGGAGGAATTAGTGGATCTGGCAAAGGACTACGGTATAGACATATTGGCGTTGAGTGACGTTAGGACGAAGGGACAGACGGAAGAGCACGTAGGCGGGTATAAGGTGTTTTTGTCCGGGGTTCAGTCTGGTAGGGCAAATTGGGGGGTTGGAATCGCAATCAGGAAGGAGTTGATCAACTTTGTCCTGGATGTTCGTTTCGTAAATGAAAGGCTGATGTGGGTCTCTGTAAAGTTAGCGGGGGAATTTATCGCCTGGTTAGCGTATATATCCCTTGCGAAGGCAGTGATGCTGCTGGCTTGGACATTTTTTACGAACAGTTGGGGGACGTGGTTAGCAAAAAGGGAAATGAATCTCTGATTTTGATGGGGGATTTTAATGCAAGAACAGGAAACTTTAAAAACAACTCAGGTTATAAAAGGGTAGTGGGTAGATTTGGGGAAGGAACTCTGAATTCAAATGGTAAACGGTTGTTAGATTTTTGTGATTTCAATGGGTTAGCAATAACCAACTCTTTCTATAGGCACAAATGGATCCATCGGTATACGTACGTCAAGGAGGGTTTGGATCACAAATCCATCATTGATTACATGATTATAGAACAGGACAGGAGACAGGTGGTCAGGGACACACGTGTTCACACTTTTGGTTCTGACCACTACTTTTTGGGTACCCATCTGTCGGTTGGGAAACTCTGTCAGACTAAAAGGAAGAAGGTGGTAAGTCGCAAATTTCGTGTGGGCAAATTTAGGGAAGAGGCAGTAAGGTCTCGTTTTATGGCAAATTTCGCCGAAGGGTTTGAGGGGCTTCCAGCTGACTGCGGGGACATTGGGACTGAGTGGGCGGATTTTAAGAAATTTATCTTGGGTGCGGCTGAGGAATGTCTGGGCAGTGTCACTAGCGGGGGTCGAAACAAAAAAACGGGTTGGTGGAACGCCGATATCAGGGATGTTGTATTGGAAAAAAGATCTGGTTACAGGACAGGACGGCGGAGAAGTGGGATGCTTACAAGGCTTGTAGTAAACTGGTTAAGGATCTAGTCATTGAAGCGAAGGACAGGGAGGGGAAGAAGTTTGGGGAGGAATTGGAAAAGGCAGGTCGAGGCAGGGGTAAGAAATTTTGGTCGATGATTAAGGACATTAGGCGAGTTAATTACAGATAAGGGTGAAGTCTTGAAGACTTGGCGGGATTACTTTCAGGATTTATTTACATCTGTCAATCTGGTAGAAGAAAATGGGAGGGAGGCGGGTCCTAGCTTGGGGGTGGAGGAGGAAATTACACTGGATGAGGTGTCCCGGAAGGTCGGCAGATTAAGGGCAGGAAAATCCGCAGGGGTGGATGAAATTAGGACAGAATTTATTAAATATAGCGGATCAGGTGGGATCCAATGGCTTTGTAGGATGTTCAATTTGGCCATGAGGTCTTCTACGGTACCTGCTGACTGGAGCTTCGGTGTTATTGCTCCAATTTATAAGAAGGGCAACCGTAAGGTTTGCAGTAATTACAGGGGGATATCGCTCTTGAGCGTGGTAGGTAAGGTGTACGCGAGTGTACTTGTTGACCGGGTGAGGAACATAGTGGAAGGTGTACTGGATGAGATTCAGGG
>CM055404.1:78165517-78178480 GCA_029228625.1 Pseudolycoriella hygida
TAGTTTTTTTTCAATTCAATTTCAGTTTTATACAGTAAAATAATTTGCTCGAACATTCACTTACAGCAGTTCGATTAGTACCAACCAAATACGATAAATTCCACACATTTCTATAGACTGACAGCATACCGCAATATATGACTGGAAACAATTGTAATTTTTCAGAACGTATAATTTCATTTAAATTTAAAAAGAATATTTTTTCACATTTGTTAGGCGAAAATTGATGTTTTCCCACCTCAAATGAGGTGCGAAAATTGAATTTTGCATGGGTGGTTTGTAGCGGGATGAAATAGTACATTACATCACAAGGAGCTAAAACGGTGCATTTAGACCCAGGTGGTGAAAAGGTGTTAAAAGAACCTTTTCACCACCGTGCCGTGATCTAAATCAGCACCGTTTTAGCTCCGTGTGTTGTATACTATTTTTCGCGCAGACGGACAAAAATTCAGATTTCGAACAAAACACTCAACAAACTTAAGTTCAAATTTCATATTATGATTATAGTAAGTATACGATTTAATTGTGTCACTTAAATTGTTTTCATAAGGTTCGTTGTTTACTTCTGTCGAAATTGTTTTTATTGATTTTTTTTTTCAATTCGCGTGTGATTCTTAGAATTGATTGGATAATAATATCGACAATAGGTGTATGTCCGCGCGTACCATTAAAAGTGAGACTAAAAAAAAATTTTATTTTATATTATCTCGAACAAAATGAAATCTTATTTTGTTTATGTTGCAGGTGGGTAAAAAATGACATATCAGACTGGGATAAAAACGGCAGGTGGGTGAAAAACGACATTTCAGATAGGACAAAAAATGACATTCAAATGTGACTCGAAACAGATTACTTTAGGATCTAACATAGTACTAGCTATTATGAAATGTTTTGCGCCTGTTTAAAACTTGATTTCGTTTGTATTTTTCTCAATTTTTCTGGTCTTCACCAAAAAAATGTCATAATTTTCCTATTTTCTTTTGTATCTCACGAGGAGTCGTTTATGTCCCAAGATTTTTGGATAAGATTTATTTTACAGCCGGTTCATTCCTTTTTTACCTAGTTTTGAAGAAATAGATGACAGCTTCATTTTCAAGCGTACCCAGCAAATTAAGTTATTCCCAAATCATAGGTTTTTTGCGCTAAATTTGAATGCGCGATAGAAATGTCAAATTTTTCGCCGGGAGTTGAGGGAAACGTGAACATTGCATAGAAAAATTTGATTTTACCAGAAGCCACGATAATAGGATGAAAGTTGGTATTTTATTTAATTGGTTCAAAAGTTATTGTGGATCTCAAAATAAGTGATTTTGCAATACTACAGACAATTAACGTTATGAATTTAAAGCTGTTTTTTAGTCAAAAACAATTCTAAAAGGTACGCAATTCTTAATGAAATTTTAATATTTTTTGATCAATATAACTGACCTTTTACCTCAAAAAAAATTTCCCAAAAAAAATTGCAGGTTCTTTATATGTGAGGTTGAAATTTAAAGCACTGCTTTAAGTAAGAAATAAAGCTTCCGAAAATCGGTACAAATTTACATAAAATGTTAGTTTTGTAATTTTTTCTTGTTTTTCCTCTTCTTAACAATTTTTACATATTATTATTTTCACATATCTTTAAATGGTAATATTCACACAACGAATAGCAATTCTGAGGAAAATTTCGAAATTTTTCATTAAAAGCTCATGCCAGGAAAGTTTTACAATGATCCTGATCCCAGCGAATTTGAAGGAAAAAGTCACATTTGCGCAGATGTGATTGGCACATTCGCCTATAGAAAGCAGGTGTATTCAGTGGTATTGGCCACATCTCGGCACATTTATACCTAAAGTTTTGAGATGTGCACTCACCCGTTCAAAAAGTTTTGTAGAAAAGCGAAATGTGCCGTTTAAAAATTCTGTGTTTCACATTTTTTCACATTTGTTTCACATCTGTGGAAATCATTTGAACGGCGCATTTACTCACAAACCGTTCATTTCGGTGGTGTGCAGTGTGCACATTCCATCTTAAAAAGAGATAATTGATGTCCAACCATCGACAAAAGTTGATAGGTAGACCAAGATGAGGAAATGTGAAATTATGTCACTTGGTGATGAAGTTGCAACGAATGACACTGAAAAAGCAAATCTGTTCGCCAAATATTTTGCTTCCGTATGCAAGTGATACCCCGATGATGACAAAGAGATGGTTGAACTGATCTCGTTCATTAACAGTAGATGCGATATTTGGTTCTCAAACATCACGATCACCCACGAAATTGTGAAGAAAATCCTTTTGAGTATGGACTTAAGCAAAGGTGTTAGCCCAGATAAGATGGCTCCCCTGTTCCTCCGTGAATGTGCAGATGAATTGTCCCATCCACTAGCGATGATTTACTCGAAGTCATTAATGGAATGTCACTACCCTGATCGCTGGAAAATGGGTCACTTAACTCCAGTATTTAAGTCAGGCAAGTAGAGTGATGCCACTAATTACCGCGGTGTATGCCTCGCTCCTAACTGTGCCAATGTGTTTGAGATTGTGATTGTGGAACGTGGAACTATCGATATTGGTTCACCAATCCTTTAACAACAACAAACAAAGCGATATCTTCCTTGCTGACATACACAAGGCATTCGACGTTATTCGTTCAATCCGATTAGTGAAGAAGATATCAATCGTCAAATACCAGCTATGCAATTCAATTCTTCTGGGGTTCTGCTCCTTCCTGTCAGGCAGAAAGCAAAAGTTGAAGATAAATTCTTGTAAATCCGATGCGATCGACGTACTCTCTGGGATCTGTTCTGGCAGCTCTATTGTTCGTGATTTTTTTGATGATTATGATTGTTCGCCTGGTCCACTAGAGACATCAACTTTGCTGACGACAAGAAAATAGTTCACAACAGCATATCAACGATCGAAGATACTCACTCAATGCAAAAAGCCATAAACAACTTTATAAAATGGTGCTCCGACAACGATCTTGAGCTCAATGTCAGCAAATGTGAAGTTATCACCATCCACCGAAAACGTTTTCCAGTCCTGGCGAACTATCATATAAATGGCGATGTGATTGAACGTGTTAACTGTACGAAAGACATCGGTGTAACGTATGACGACGACTATACTTTCAATGGACACCTTGAATTGGCAGTCAAGAAAGCCATGTCAGTGCTTTCGGTTGTGAAACGCCAATGCTACGTCGATACAGCCAAGATGCTATATTCAGCCATAGTCCGTTCGCATCTAAAATTTGCCAGTACGATTTGTCGAAAGTGTCCAAAGACAGTTCGTTTCATATGCAAACTGTGATCGTCGAGTTGAAGGCGACGCTAATCCATATCGTATTCGTCCATATGCTAAAAGATGTGAAGAACTTCAGCTCGTTTTACTTTTGAGACGTCGGACCGATGCAGCGATATTTTTCATTCATGATGTTCTCATAGGGAAACTAAACTGTCAGTTTATCCGTGATAAAATCGTATTGAACGATGGCACGCGAATGCTGCGTAGATCTTCATTGATTAGAATCACTGGTAGTGCTCACGAGTATTCACAATTCTCACCACTAAACTTTGCATGACCACTATCCAATATTGCTGCCAACCACATCGATCCGACCCTTCTGTCACGTGAATTCAGAAGAGAAGTCCACAAGCTTGATGACTCGGTGTTCGGTACCTTCGGCCTTGATGGATGATGTGTTTGTTTTGGTGCTTTCTTTTCACAAATATCATTTAAAACCGAAAGCACTTAAGGACTCATTATATTGGACGCGATGCGAATCGCTTCTCGTCAAGTTTGTGTGAAAACTCAACTTGACAAAAAAAAATGTTTGTTCTGTCAAGTTCAGCTTTCACACAGACCTTACGCGAAGCGATTCGTATCGCGTCCAATATAATGAGCCCTTTACCCGGTGATTAACTTTTTTCATTTATCTGATGTTTTTCTAATAATTAAATTTATTTATTGCATTCGCGCGGTGTTTCCCCTTAAAAATTATTAATCTAGTAGTATAAACGAGAAATTATTAATCGCTGACAATGACATTTGTCGTTCTCCTACGTTTGTTTTCTCTTTTTCGCTCATGCAATAAAGCGTCATATTGCCATTTGAGGGGAAGTCTCGGCAAGCCTCGATTGTTCCCCTCAAATGGCAATAAAATACTATTTCTGATTACACAGTTTACTTTTCGCCGAAGTTTCTGTAATTGGCTGGCCGTTACTACATTCTAGCTCCATTTCGATGATAACACGACGACGTATTCTTTGACGACTGATTTATTTGATACGATTTATGACGACATACGATTTTTGACGATACGCTTTAGTTGAATTTGCTTTTTCACTTTTGACGGATTTTTGACTGAATTTGATTTTTCTTATCTATGTCGCTTTTTGACGTTTTTTGATTTTTTACTTTTTGATTTGGACATTTGTGCAGATACGCTTAATTTATCGTATTGTAACGTTTTTATGGTTTTTCAACGAGGTCTATGAAAGCAGTCATAGACACTCTTTTTCCATGTCATCTAAAAGATAGAAGACAATAGAATGCAATTCATCATGTGAAATTAGAAAAAATGTGAAAATCACATGTGAATTTGCACCGATTTTCGGAAGCCTTCTTTTTTACTGAAAGCTATGCTTTAAATTTCAATCTCACAAGTAAAGCTGGGAAAATTTTTTGAGGTAAAAAGTTGGTATTAATGTAATGAGAAATATTGAAATTTCATTAAAAATTTCATTAAAAATTGTGTACCTTTCAGAATTGTTTTTGACTAAAAAAACTATAATTTCATAACACTAATTGTCTGTAGTATTGCAAAATCTCTTATTTTGAAATTTCCCGACTAAGCAAAGATTTACAACAACTTTTGAATCAATTCAAAAAATACTAACTTTCGTCCTATTATCATGGTTACAGGTAAAATCAAATTTTTTTATGTGAATTTTACCTTTCCCGCAGCTCCCCGAAATTTTGCCTATTTGGATAGAACTTTATTTGCTGGGAACAGTAAAAATTGTTTAATTTTAAAGTGTCATCTATTTCTAAAAACTAGGTAAAAAAGGAATGAACTGGCTGTACCAAGAGATTGACTTAAATTTGTTCAATGTTTGGGGGCGTTCAATGATAGGTGCTACTACGTTAAGTTCTGTGAGAAAATCTGACGTTTTTTGTCCGTCTGCGCGAAAAGTAAATTTTCGCACCTCATTAATGAAGGGTTAGAGGCTAGATCATTATTTACTAGTTTCGCTGTTTGTGGTTCTACTTTAATGAGATCCTTTCATTACCGGAAAGTTTTACTGTGCCAGTGGTAAGCTGTGCGACAAACCCAGTGCCATCTTTGAGATGTAACTAGGAGCGAAACTAGTAGGAGTAGAATACCGGCACCTTCCAACAATGCCTTTCACCGGTAAGCCGTACGATGGCACTACACTCAACTTCACTTGACTTGAACGATTCAATCAGTTTTGTTTTGTTTACAAATCTAACAATCGGTACAAATCCGTCCTCGGTTGAGTTTCGAACCAACGCACTGGCAACTCAATCTCTTAGTAGCAAGCAGACGTGTTAACCACTACGCTATCGAGTTGTCATTAGAGGTGAGAAAATAAAAGGAGGTGAGAAAATAAGAAAGTAAACAAAATATAATTAATTTTCGACTCGACTCGGATAGTACATCATACGCCCTAGTACATCATAGATGGCAGTAGGTTTGTGTGCAATTTACCACTGACACAGTAAAAACTTTGGTAACGAAAGGATCTCTAAGAGAATCCATGTGAGCAGAAGCTCACAAAAAATTGCGGAACTTGTAAATGAAAAGCCCTATGGGGGAAAGACTATTCGCCCGCGAATTATTACCTATTATAAAAGCACAATGCCTGTCAGTGGGTAACGCTTTTATTACCTATTATAAAAACTCAATGTCTGTCAGTGGGTAACGATTTTACCATCGAAAACAAAAAAAAATACTTTTTTATATAATTTTGGTGATGATCTGAAACGTGGAGAAAACTTGGTCCGGTGTGTGATATTGTTCTGAAATAAGGGAATTTTTGGTTGAAAATGGAAATATTCCAAAAGTTACTTACGGAGCAGTTGCAGAGTTTTGGTCGGCGAAGAAAAGTTTTAGAGTTTTGGATTGCCAACAACTTTGTAAAAGAAATTTTTTTAGACAGCGAAAACAGCTAAAATCTCGGTGGTTGCTCAGTTTTTTGTTAGGAAACTTTGACTGTTAACCGAAGTAGACTTGATTTTTGACCGTCAATAGTTAGCGGAGGTCCAGGGCAACAAAACTGGTTCACAATGTTGGTCGAAACTCCTAAGGTATAGGGCATTTTTCGACGATTGAGCCCAGAACGGGAGCACTCCTTCATCTAAATCTCGGTCAGTAGTGGTCGTAATGGGGGCAGTTAGGTGTCCAATGAAAGGTATTTACCTAACGAAGAGAATGACAACTGACTTGGGAAAATCGGTTGCGTGGTTCAGCTGCGAGACTCAGTCAAAGTGGTCAAAAAAAGCTACATTGCCTGAAAAAAAAAGAAATACAAGAGGAAATTTCGAAAAAAAAACATCAAAAGCCTTTACTTCTAAAAAGAAGGCGTTGCTAACACTCCCCTATCCAATCTAATGGCGCTGCCAGCGGAGGTGAGTTTTATTAATTTCCCATTCGTCCGGGTGATAATTCCCAAAATTTTTACTCCGGGCGATAATTCCCCGATGGATAATATACGTGGTCGACCAACAATCATTATACAGCTAAGAGAAAATGTAAAACTACACTTTGACGTTTTCGTTCGTTTCGTGTGGAACCCATATTTTCAATGTAAAAAATCATACAAAAAAATACTCCACACGAAACCCACAAAATACAGGAGAGTGTAGTGGTTTATGTTCTCTCAGCTGTAACTCAAAAGTCCTTACTGCTAAAAAGAAGACGTTGCTAACACTCCCCTATCCAATGTATATTAGTGGGAATGAACGATTCGAGCTCTTCAAAATTAGTTTTTTCATTATTTAAGTCAGTTGAAAATTATATATACTTCTTCTAAAGTCATCATTTTCGCCCGCGGATAGTTTCTCCCCCATAAAGCTGGCTAATACGATATTTGGTTTTTTCGTGAGTATTCCTTTGATAATGAAGTTTTCAGACCCGTACGAAGAACGAAGTTTTTCGAAAAGAAGTCTTATGCGTTTACCACGACGTTTGTAACCAGTCTGTCTGTGTCAACACGATAACTCGAGTAAATTTCAACTGGTTTTTCCCTGAAAGAAAATCGAAAAATCTGTTATGGGATTGAATCTGGGTACTGTCGGCCCAAGGGCCAATGAGCTAGGGCCGTTTAAGTGGTTTTTGGAATTTTGCCCATAACTCGAGTGAATGTTCTCCGGTTTTCATTTTTTTTGTTTGAAAGGCCTGGACATGACTCACAACTTATGGAAGAAACTTTTTTGATTTTGATCTTTTGGACTCAGCCTTAAAACTGAGTCTCTACCAGGGCCCAACGTGTTTTTTCTACTTAAATCGGGTAATTCTTATACGAATTCATGAAAGATAACCAGAGAATTGATTACGGGATTGAAAGGTTTTGAATAAAAGATATGGACATCATAAAATCACCAAAATGAAATTAGTGAAAATCTGTCGAGTGGCTCGGGCTATACCCAAATAAACAAATTCTTCGTGTCATTCGTACATTTACTGAAAATCTGATGTCCTACGGATATTTTACCCTAATACTATATTTCTAAAGGAAATACTTATGCCGTCCTTTTTTTAAAAAGGGTCCGAAAGACATCAGATTTTTAACACCGGAAGAATTTTGTTATTTATAATAGAGTCCTTAGTGTGGGGGTGTGGGTCCAACTAACGCTACGCGACCCAACACGATATTTGTTTTTTTCGTGATTATTCCTTTGAAAATGACGTTATTTGTGCAGTGTAGTAGAGAGAAAAGGCGAACTGTTTTGTTCATGGATGTGTGGGTTAGAGACCTCTGCTCAGCGCTCTAGATCGGTTCTAAATTCTGGGCTTATTTAATGAGGACTTAAGAGTTAAGGCAATATTTACTTAGATACGTTCGAGTCTTTTCGTAACATCAACTCTGTTTGCCGCATCTATTCTGATACGTATAGGTCCCTTCATATGTTTTCATTTTTTATTTGTATGATGATCACCTGATCATGATGGAGCTCTAATATTTTCTTAATCAATTTAATTAAATTCCGTCAATGTAATTACGTTGTTCTTCCTAAAATGTGATTTCTTACCGAAATGTGCATCGATACATCGTCAATGTCTACCCTCGAAATCACTAAATACGAATGTAGGTAAGAAATCGACAGTTTTTTGGCGAGTGGGAGTGGGCTACCCGAATGTCCGGAAAAAACCGACCCGAACCCAAATCAATTTGATCGGGTTGACGAGCTAGAGGCTTTCCGGAATCGAATCGAATCGGGTCGGGTTTTTTTAATTATCTGATAAAAAACCCGGTAATTTTTGTCATGAAATTATTGTAAATAATGAGAAACTTACGCGTACTAGTATTGGTGTATTGAACCAAAATAAATTAAAATAACATTTTTGGCCACACTGTAAGTTGGAAATGTAATACTAAAAATCAATCAAATACATTTCGTGCGTAAGAATGATGTAACCTAAGATCTTATCAAAATTTATACGCAGTGGTCATAACTTAGCACACACACACACACACGTAAAAAACCGCATGTTGATGCAATTGATCTATGAGTTCGATGATTTCAAGTAAGGGCCTTCTCAAAAAATTTTCATATTTTCTCTGTATAGGACAGTATGAAAACCGAGGCTTTCAAGACTTTTAACTGGAGATAATGTTACACAAAATATTTTCAGCGATTTTTTAATCTGATTCAGTTTTTTTCTTGTTAGGGGCTATTCACAAAAATGACGTTACACCTTAGGGGTGGGGGTGTCTTGAGAAACGTTATGGCGCGTAACGGGGGGGGGGAGGGGGGTCTCAGTCGAAACATGACTTCACAACATGAAAATTACGAAGTACTGGAATCTGCACAAAATCTCACATCTAACTCAAAGTTTTTGTTTTAAAAGTTTTCAACGAGACGATGTTGTTTTTAAAAATTAAAAATTGTTCGGGCTACTTTTATATAAAAAAATTATTCATGAAAATTGAATGTGCTCTCAACTGCACAAATTTGCCTTATCACTACATGCCATTTGATGTAGCTGTAATCAACGATCATTTCCATTTTTCGTTCCTTTCTTCCTTCCAATTTTCTATGATGAAGTCTACTGAAAGAAACTGAAGAAGACAGGTATTAGAAATAGAATTTTAGAAGCTGTCATAGAAGAGAGTATAAAACAAGTTCTAAATTCTATTTTTTTCATTTCATTTGTACCTGTGGTTAGTTTTTTAAGGGAGGGAGTTGTCGGAAACGTGACGTCATTTTCAAGGGGTGCCCCGGAATGTGACGCATCGTGACGAGGGGGGAAGGGGGTTTCTAAAAAGCTTAAAAAAACGTGACGTCATTTATCGGGGTTTTCAAAATTGAATCGGGTCGGGCTCGGGGAGGGTCGGGTTTCTGTTTATACGGTTTGGCGGCTTAACGGGTTTTTCAAAAAAATGGAATCGGGTCGGGTCGATTTTCAGTTTGTTCGGATTACCGGGTTATCGGGTTTTTGAAAATAGAATAGGGTCGGGTTCGGGTCGTGTCGGGTTTCTAAAAAAGGTCGAGCCGTTCATCTCTAGTATGTTGGTTCACAAGAATGTTAAATGACCAGGTGTCTTTGTTTTAAGCCCATTGTAAGCTCATGTAATTTCTTCACGGAATGCCGATGGAGGCTCTGAAAAGAGTACTCAGATTCGATTTCACTAATTTTTAGTCTTTTTATATACTCATTTACAAACAAAGACGTATTAAAATCAAAAGATAATTTTGTAATTTCCCGCATCTTCCTTGGTAGGTATGGCAAAAATGTTTTAATTTGTTTCTCTTGCTCATCGTAATCTAATCTAACAAAGTTGACAAGTTGACGAGCAGTGAGGTAAAGTTATTATTGTACAACAAAATTTAAAAGCAAACGCAAGATTTTTTCAATCTTTACACATTTTGTTAAAAAAAACATTATCTAATCAGTAAATCATTACATAACATTATATCCATGCATGGCATGACGCCTAATAAGTCAAAAAAATAAATGTTAATGATTCCACCTCGATGAATCCAGATCATTCTTTTATTATAAATGTTCATGATGTATTTAAGACACCCCATTGAGTAAGATCACACTTTGTACGCCGATATTAAATTTTTCATAATTTGAAGGAAATGTTGATCTCGTAAATTTTTAATGCAAGAATTATTACAGTTGTTTATTTAACGGATTGTCGAATAAATTTTTGTATTTTTTTTTTTACTCGAAAGAACCTTACAATGAAATGCCATAAATTAATTTTTTAGATTAACATCAACGATGACTATAGTAACACATTGGAGGAAAATTTATTTACTCACTCATACTGCAGACCATATTTGAAAACTAGCAACGAGTTTCGTCATATTTATCCACTAAAAAAACAATGTGGAAATACTGAACCCTAGCGCATAAATTAATTTGAATTGAATTTTTCAATAACATCTATCACCTACTTTTGCGTTTAAATTCAATTTTTCGAGGATTCTCAACTAAAACTAATTCTACAATGTGGGTACCGATAGTGTAAAATGTGACTATAGAGATTTTGTCAAAATAGTACAATACACAACAAGGAATCGATGGTTGAATCGATGGTGAAGTTGGTGATCAAATAAAATCGATGGTCAAATAAAGTC
Source organism: Pseudolycoriella hygida (assembly GCA_029228625.1). Classification (NCBI taxonomy): domain Eukaryota; kingdom Metazoa; phylum Arthropoda; class Insecta; order Diptera; family Sciaridae; genus Pseudolycoriella; species Pseudolycoriella hygida. The sequence continues at coordinate 78,176,343 of CM055404.1, forward strand.
GGTATTCAAATGAAGTCGATGATCAAGTAAAGTTGATGGTCAAGTGAATTCGATAGTGAAATAAGGTCGATGGTCAAGTAAAGTAGATGGTCAAGTGAAATCGATGGTTGGTCAAGTTGGCCAAATCAATTTTTGGTCAAGTGAAATCGGAAGTTGGTCAACGGTTTGAATGGTTAAGTGGTCGATTCGATGGTCAAGTGAAGTCGGAGTCGATGGTCAAGCGAAATTGATGGTCGGTGAAAACGATATTCAAGTGAAGTCGGTGGTCAAGTAATATCAATGGTCAAGTAATATCGATGGTCAAGTGAAGACGATAATCAAGGTGTTGATGGTCAAGTGATGTCGATGGTGAAGTGAAATCGAAGTCGATGGTCAAGCGAAATCGATGGTCAAGTGAAGTTGATGGTCAAGTGAAGTGGTTGGTCAAGCAAAGTCGAAAGTCAAGTATTTTTTTCAATTGGTCGTTATTTGCCTTTTTCGCTATGGTCAACTGTCTTTCAACGGTCAAATTGTTTGATGATCAATAATGATGCGACACAAACGGTCAACGGTCTTATCCAATTAAATGAGAGTATCAGACACTATAATTTTATAAGTTATCATCAATTGAATAGGAAAATTGTAATTGTCACTTGATGATAACTTACACTCGTGAAAAACTATAATAAAACAGTGTGCTAGAATAATGTGATTTATCACATTCGAGCCTATAATAAGCCAATTATTGCACTAATAATGGGGCTATAATCGGCCTTTCTTGTTAAAAGTAGAGTTGTAATGACGCTATTATAACACGGTTCTTTAATGATGACGTAGGCTACACTGAAACAATACGAATGAATGAGAATGAAACGTGTGTTTTTATGACAACCGCATACTTAATCGAAAAATCAATCCAGACGACATTTTTTGCAACAAAATCGATGAGTTTTGATTTTTGATTTATGTTAATTTTGTTGTCATGTTTTGTGCATAATTGGCAATTATAGGCTCAAATGTGATAAACATCTAACCAACTAACGCCCCTTGAAATTTCACCCCACCTCGACTATAATTACGCAATTGTGTTATAATATACTATTACTCAAAACCACTGAAAATAGGACCATAATGCGCCAATTATAGTTGAATTCCATACATCGACACATTACGATAATAGCGTTATAGTGGAAGACTCGACCATAATCCGTGTTATTATGGTGCAATTAAAAGACAGGTTAGCTAATGAATTACTTTAGAGTAATGCTGTGATCCTAAACTATGTGCTGGCATTTTGTTTAGCTCGTATCCGTCGAGTCGAAAATTAATTATTTTTTGTTTACTTTCTTCATCGCAAAAAAAATTCATATGAACAGATCGGCCATGATACTTCGTGGTAATTATTTATTTTCTCACCTGATTTTATTTTCTCACCTACCCATGCAAAATTCAATTTTCGCACCTCATTTGAGGTAAGAAAATATCAATTTTTGGCTAACAAATGTGAAAAATAAATTTTGTCACTGATTTTCGTGAAATATACAATGAAAATTATTACTCAATGTAAGTCCAGTGATATAATATTCTAGAAAAACGTCAGTTAAAGTTCATTTTGAGTGTTAGAATCGAAATTGCATGAAGTTTGACGGTGTTTCATATATACAGCTATTCTTTTTCGCAGTTGCGTTGTGTATATTGTTATGTTGAAATGCAAGGATTCAGACGGTCAACTCTGAAGGACATCACGCCTTATCGTGCAATAAAACAAAAGGAAAATACGCCAGACACTCGGAAATATACAAAGTCTTTTCCATTGCAATCAGCTCAGCTGGGTTTTCGAAAAAGCTTGAACCACCTGGCCACGATGGCAGCTACCCATAGAGTCAGGGAAAATCTTTGATTTGGAATGAAACCGTGGTAAACTAGATAATCTTATGAAGAGAAAATCATTGTTTATAACGATTGTAATATATTTAAAAATATATATATATAACTAAAAAAAAATAATAAAAAAATTATGAAATTATGTAACGCGAAAAGCAGCATCACTCAACATTGTAACAAACCGTGACAAAACAGTCTGACCTACCACTCCATGAACTTCCAATAAGTAAAAAAATCAAGAAAATTATAAAAACGTAATTGTTGTGTTTGACCCT
>CM055404.1:78185098-78198567 GCA_029228625.1 Pseudolycoriella hygida
GGTGCGTCGATATTGCCATTCATCAGATCGGATACAAAAAGTGCGCAGGCATTAATTCTGCGTCGGGCGAGTGTTTCGATGTTGATCAAATCGCATCTCTCAATATATGGAGGAAGCTTGTGGTTTTCGTCCCGTTTCACCGTGCGCCTCAGTGCGTACATCAAAAATTTTTTCTGAATAGATTCAATTCTGTCAACAAATGTGTCCTGATAAGGATGCCAAACAACTGAAACATATTCTAAGTAAGAACGGACATAGGCAAAGTATATACTTTTTAAAGTTTTAATATTTTAAAATTCCTTACAAGTTCTCATGACGAAGCCAAGCATTGAGTAAGCTTTTGCAATTATATATTCAATGTGTTTACTGAATGTCAATTTTTGGTCCAAGAGGACTCCCAAATCTTTAATTACCTTAACACGAGTCAACACAACATCATCGATATTGTAACCGAACTCAATTTTGGATCTCTTTCGGGTGAAGGAGATAACGTTACACTTATCGACGTTCAATTAAAGTTGGTTGATTTTGCACCACTGTAGAAACCTGTTCAAGTCACGTTAGAGAGCACTTGCGTCAAGAACATTTTTGATTCTAGCGAAAATTTTCAAGTACATACATTAGGTAAACAAACGTAGAGAAGACTTTAGTAGCATAGTTCATGAATAATAAGAACAATAGGGGGCCCAGATGGCTACCTTGAGGAACACCAGAGTTTACGTTGAACGTTCGAGAGGAGCAATTTCCTAATTTAACGAATTGTGAACGCCCATTAAGATAAGATGAAATCCATGCTAACAGGTTTGAATGAACACCCATTTGGTTCAATTTGTGCAAAAGAATCGAATGCTTGACTCTATCAAATGCTTTCCGGAAATCGGTGTATATGACGTCTAATTGATGTCTAGATTCCATAACTTTGGTAGCATAGCTAACAAACTCAGCTAAATTTGTTGCTGTAGATCTGCGCTTCATAAAGCCATGTTGTGACTTTGAAATTATTCGATTGAACTTTGTGGCTAAAATAGAGGTGACGATGGCTTCAAATAGTTTTCCTATTGTTGGTAGAATGGCTACGCCTCTGTAGTTGTCGACATTGCTTCTAGAACCACTTTTAAAAATTGGGGTAATATAAGAAGTCTTCCATCTTGTTGGAAATTTTCCAGTTTCGAGGGATGAGTTGAAAATGCGAAATAGCGGAGATGACAGACTCTCAGCACAGGCTTTTAATAAAATCGGAGAGATTTTATCAGGACCTTCACCCTTACTCGTGTCCATACTACTCAAATGGTTCAAAACGTCTTGGATCTCAAAAGAATAAGTCAGAATTAGTATCATTGTCAGCTACGTAAACGCTTTCGAAGAATTCAGCAAATAGATTACACGTTTCGTTAGGATTACCAGCTTTCTTATTACCTCTAGACATAATTGAAGGGTACCCTGTAGTCTTTTTTCGCGACTTCACGTAATACCAAAATTTTGACGGATCAGAAGTTAACATTTCTTCGGTGTTAGTCAAATATTTGTTAAAGGCTTGGTCACGCAAGGAGTGAAATTCTTTACTAATGTACAAAAAGTTCACTTTTAGTTTCAGTTTTTCGTCTGGGTTTGTTTCATTTTTAAATTGCTTGTGAGCTTTGCTTGTTCTATTTTTTAGATTGCGCAAACGCTGATTATACCAGGGTGGATCGTTAATAACCATTTTCTTTTTGAGCGGAATAAATTTCTCTAATCCATCTAACAAAACATCGTAAAATACGTTGACTATGTCATCAACGTCAGAAACGTTTGACATCAGTTGATTCCAGTCAATAGAATGAAAATGGTTATTTAGGCCAGTATAGTCGCCTTTTTTGAAGTTAAATTCACTTTGTGATTCCTCACTTTCAATATTTACGATGCTTTCAACGAAGTCTGCTGAAATAACTATTTCGATAGGATAGTCATACAAATCAATTCGACTAATAGGAACATCAGATTTAATGACTTTGACGTTATTCGGATTGCTGTAAAAGACGAGGTCCAAAACCTTTCCATAATAGTTGCGAACGCTGTTAACTTGATGAAGGTTACCACTCATCATAAGATAGATGATATCGGCTTTCGTTCCTTCACCAACTTTAGTAGGGAGCATCACATTGCTTTCACATGATTCGTCTTGACCACTGATCAAGTCATCAATGCAGTCAATATTGTCATTAAAACGGTCAGGAATCCAATCAACAAGGGTTAGATTGAAATCTCCTAAAATGCACATTTCATCACTAACATCCAGGTCTATAAATTGCAGTGTCTTTTCTAATGCATCGTGATATTCGGTGTATACTTTGACAGAGGAGCCAGAAGGAATGTAGAGGCAACAAACAAAAAGCGAATGATTTTGAAGCTGGACTTTAACTCAGACCATTTCGACGTTGTCGGTCCCAGGCACTAGAACACATTCGCTGGGAATAGATGAACGGACAGCAATCAAAACACCTTCATATCTCTGATGAACGCTGTTTAATGCAGACCGATCAGTTCTGTAAACTGAAAACTGCTTAAGATTGAACAATTCACTGTCATAGAAGGACGAATTGAGCGTTGTTTCAGACAGTGCTATAATATCGTAGTCACATGTCAAAGAGTTATTCGAAAAATCATCAGTTTTAGTTCTTAATCCGCGAACATTCTGATAGTACAACCTGACATTACTTTTTAAAACGGAGAGATCAGACTTAATTTGATTAACAGAATCAAAATAAGTGTTAGCTGAAATTATTGGCTGCGAATGAGTTTTGATGTCAGCGTTGAATGCCACACCCTGATATCTAGAATTGAAAAAATCTGAAATAAGCGGCTGAAACATAGCCTTGCATGCTATGTTGCGGTTGTTTCTTTTAACACTGGACTTCTCTTCGAAACCGGCGTTGCAAGAGAATCGGAGTTCTCTTGTGTGGATGTTGTCGCTGGAGATGTTGTAGGCGGTAAAAAAGAGTCCAGGAACCTCCTCTTATTTTCTTGGAATTCTCCAATTTGGGCATGAGAGTGCCAAAAAGAAGGATCGATGAGCTTGTCGAAGAGTTCAACTGTGCAACTTAGCCGGAAAGAAATAACGTAAAACGTAAACGTAAGTTCGTCCAGCTTTTTATCTTTTTTCACTAAAAGTCTGAAATTCTGAAATCCTTGTTATCAAGTTCAGGCATTCTCGTTTTCATATACGAGGAAACCGATTTCGCAGTTACATCTGGCTTCCAATAAAGAAGTTGAAAATAAAATTGATCTGCTCCCGTAAATTCAATTAAATTACTACCACAAAATAAAATACAATTATGGGAGACTCATCTGGAGGACAACCTACCATGCCCCTCATCACTGATCTTAAAATCCTGATTGAAAAAACGAAAGAACACCACAAGAAATTGAATCCAAAAGATGATCGATGGCCATGCCCATTCTGTCTTACAGGAGGAGAATCATAAGATTGTGCAACGTTTCGTTTTAACTCGTTCATCGAAAAACTGAGTTTTGCATGCACAAAATACAAGCAAATGTGTGAAAATAGAGATAAAAGAGAAAAAAAGGTGCACAAGCTTATGATTCTCTCTCTGTAATTTACTTAAATCCAAGATTCAATGCAATTTACATATCACGAAAGATCATCCAAACATAACAAAATTCAACAAGTCGGGTTATTCCTTTCCTCAGTCTTTTATTGAAATGAACTTTCAGGAAAATTGTGAATCCACTTCGAGATGCGTAAACAAATCATCTAGATGTAAATTACCTAGGAAATATAAGAACAATTCATCTGTCCAGGATTCGCCGAATATCCCAAAAAATTTGAAAGAATTCCTTGAAATAGTCGAGGAAAACTATTCGAAATTTAATGAATTAGCCGAAAGTTTAGATAATGCAAAACAACCCAACAATTCCATTAACATTAGTTTCGTTGTCATCTGTTGTCCTTTCTGTGAAGATAAATTTAAAACTTATAAGAACTTGAATGGTCTCAAAATCCACATTTCAAGAAAACATCCAGACAAGAAAGAAGAATTCATTTCATCTACACAATCGAGTTCCAATGAAAAATTTAAAGACACTCTTTGTTTTCTTCGTCAGAATGTGAAAATTTTAAGGCGCATCCCTAAAGGAGCACGCATAGCAGCCGCCAATAAATTATGCAGTTTGATGGAAGTCTGTGTTAAGAAAAATGACTTTTCAGCTTGGAAAGATCTCATGTGCTTCGCTTATTATGCACTCCATGTACCGATAAAATCTTCAACATCTTTAGCGCGAGTCGTGAAACAAATATTGAAAAATTCAATATTGACCATTCCCTGCCAAACTTAATTTCAAAATCAAGTTCGAACTCAACCTCAAACTTATACAAACGCATCGAAGCAAAAGTAGCAGATGACGATATCCGCGGTGCTATTCGTCTTCAGTGGTTCAACCGCTGGAATCGACGGTCTTCGACCTCAACACCTCAAAGATTTAATAACGAAAGTTACTGGTGATGCTGGCCGTCGTTTACTATCTTGTACTGCCGACTTATGCAACTTAATGTTATCAGGAAAAATATGCAGGGAAATTGTCGAATTCTTCTATGGCGCAACTTTGTTTGCTTTGTCGAAGAAGGACGGTGGTATACGACCCATCGCTGTTGGGAACACATTTCGTCGTTTAGTAGCCAAATTAGGTTGCTCATCAGTGAAAGACGAAATCGCAAATTTATTCAATCTAATACAGGATGGATTCACAGTTAAAGGAGGTTGCGAGGCTATCGTCCATGTTGTTCGAACGTTCTTTGTCGAACATTTGTCGAACATCCTACTGAAGATTGATTTCAAAAATGCATTCAATTCAATCGAACGCGACGAAATGCTAAAACAAATAAAAGAACAAACTCCGAAGCTGTATCCCTTCTTGTGGCAATGCTATTCTGGAGCATCACATTTATTCTTCGGGAATAACACTATCCCTTCATTAATTGGTTGCCAACAAGGAGATTGGAACGAATTCAACAACATTTCGCCCGGCATTCGGATTGTTCAAGAAAATTTAACCTTACTTGGAGCTCCATTAACTTTACCAGCTTGTAAGACAAAGTTGGAAGAAATGCTCGAAACGCTGATTATTTCCACAGACAGACTAAAGAATATTAAGAGCCATATTGCATACTTTCTTCTGAAAAACTGTCTGGCAATTTCTAAACTTTCTTACATGCTCCGAATATCGCCGACTTGAAAGTTTCCAAAAATCATCTCAAAAATGGATTTTCTTTTGAAGAAGTCATTGGAAGAAATAATCAATGTAGAAATAGAAGAATCAAAGTTGAATTTGTGTAGCCTACCATTACATGAAGGCGGTATCGGTATTCGTAAAATTGAACATATTGGACTACCAGCATTTTTATCTTCGGTGAATAGCTCGAAAAATCTTGTCAATTCTATTTTGTCATGTTATGACTCGGACGAGTTTAGCGTTTGCTTTCATCAAGATGCTGTTGATGAGTGGTCTAAAATGCATAATACTTATCCTGAACTGCCATGCATTCAAAAACAATGGGATCGAATTAACATTAACAAATTAAATTCATTGATCGATTTCAAAACAAAAGAGGACACAGCCCGATATCTCGCGTCTAAGTGTAATGAATCCAGTGGATGGTTGAAAGTATTGCCTTCTAAGACTCTCGGAACAATTCTTGATAACAACACCTTCAGAATTTCTGTAGCATTACGTTTTGGATTCAATATATGTGCTCCACATTTAGCAAATGCAATGAAGCTTTTGTCAATTCCAATGGAATTCACGGACTCGCATGTAAATATAGCTCTGGTCGTTTGTCGAGACACATTGAACTGAATGATATTCTGAAACGGGCTTTAGCATCTGCTCAAATTCCTTCTAGATTTGAACCGGTAGGCTTGGATCATTCTAGCAATAAACATCCAGATGGTATGACTTTGATACCTTGGGCAAATGGTCAAATTTTGTAACGGGACGCAACCTGCTCAGACACCTTGGCACCATCTTACATAAATTTGTCTTGTCGTAATTTCGGTAAAGTTGCTGAAAAAGCTGCCGTTCGGAAACGTTGGTTTTACAGACAAATAATCGAAAGAGAAAATCACATTTTTGTCCCATTTGCCGTTGAAACATTGGGGCCAATTTGTAATGATGGTCTTAAGTTTATTGATGAAGTTTCGAAAAGGATCGAAGATGCAACTGGAGAGAGTCGTTCGAGGGAATTTTTAATTCAGCGAATAAGTATTGCAATCCAACGTCACAATGCATGCTGTATTATGGGTACATTCCCTTATGATAAGGCGCTGGACGAGATATTTAATTTGTAATTATTTGTCAGAAAATTATCTGAATAAAAGATTACATGTTTAAAAAAAAAATTAATCTCAAGATGGTTTAAATGCTTTATAATTTGTTCAAACCTTTTTTTAAACTTATTTGTCTAACTTATGATGTGTTTGGTTCAGATATTCCGCAAAAACAACATATTTTGGGAATAAATGGAATAAACGAAGTGCGTCATCCCTCGACTGTCTCACGTTTTATGTAATAAAATTTTTTTAAGCCTTGAACTCAGTCAGGACCCTAAAACTGAGTTTCTACTAGGACACAACCTGTTTTTTTACATACAGGAGAAGAATCGTAAGATTGTGCAACGCTTCGTTTTAACTCGTTTAACCGAAAAACCAAGTTTTACATGCACAGAATGCAAGCGAATACGTGAAAAAAGAGATAAAAGAGAAATAAGAAAGATGCACAAGCTTGTGATTTTCTTCCTGTAAATTGGATAAATCCTAACTGATTTTGTTGATTCTTTTTCTATTTTAGGGGTGACCGAGTACCGAACTATATTCAAAAACAATTTCTGGCGCGGTGCCTGTGCTTGGGCTGAAGTAGGCCTGAGGTCGGCCCCAGCCAAAAAATCCTAAGGTCGGCCCTAGACAAAATAATTGCTTTTTTTTCTATGTTGTAGAGAAAATTGAGGCGACCACTTTTGTCTATTTGTGGATCAATTTTGTGCGTTCGGGAGAGTTTTTTTTACATCGTTTTTTCGTACGGGTTTTTCAATAGTGCCCTCTCGGCAATTTCCAATACAATTTAACGTGGACGTAATTTCACACACTTAAGAGTTAAGGCAATATTTACTTAAATACGTTCGAGTCTTTTCGTAACATCAACTCTGTTTGCCACATCTATTCTGATACGTACAGGTCCCTTGCATACATACAATATTTCACTCAATATTATAAAAATGTTTTCTAAGGAAAATTTATCATTCAAGTTAAAGTATCCTTACAGACTAGTAAAAATATTTGAGCCAAATGATATTTTACTTGTATCAAAATATATACAATAAGAGAAAAACAGTTTGATAAGTTTCTACGAAATATTGAACATATTTAAGTTCGTTTCATTTGTGACAAAGGCGTATTTTTTCCGTGAGTGCGTACTCTTTTACCTCGCCTATCAGTTGACGACGTTAAAACAGCACTCAAAATTGTTTTGAAAACGAAACAACTACGAATTTGTGTACGGTCTATGTACGGCTTCACATGCATTCTGAATATGTTTGGTAGATTTTCGTTGTACAAATATTCTTATTTTTAACTGACGTTTTCTAAATTTCAATTTTGGGGGAAAAGGCTTATTTCGTTTGCTTTAAATGTGACCGTCTCAAGAGCAAAAGAATTTCAACCCTATATTTCTATTCGCAAACCAACGCATTGAAATCTGTTCATTCTTCTTTGCGCCATAATTCAAGGCTAAGATTTCATTTTTTTAATCGATAACATCATTTCTAACATATAATTTATCATTTTAATTTGTTATAGTTACAGTGTGTGCTTGTGTTAACATCCATGAAAGCTTGTTACGTTTTCATTTTCATTAATTTTATTCCGTTTACTTTAATTTTATTTTTCGTTTGAATAAATTGACATATTCATTCGTTTCAAGTATTATATGTGTACTGAAAACAATTGCCGGAAATAGAAAACGCGTTCCTATAGGTGAAAACTTGACCCAAAGAAATATAAAAAAGGTTATATCAGATGACACAATATTGTATAACTGCTTTCGTTACTTATTGTCTTATGTGTAGACAATTCTAATTATCAAAATCAACGAAATTGAAAGATTTTCTTTTCAAACTTTTTTCTCCTATGTCGGAGGTCTTTAAGAAAAGATTTGGATTGGTGGGTTTATCGTTTTGGGGTATGAAGAGAAATGTGGCAAAAAAAAATTGTGTCCGTCCAAACACGATAAATCGAGTAGAACTCAACCGATTTTCGAAATATTTTTATTCCCTGAAAGATAATCGAAAAGTCTTTTATGGGATTGAATCTGGGCATTTTTAGGCCAATGGCCGCCGAGCCGCTTAAGGGGTCGTGCACATATGACGTCACGCTATTTTTTGGAGTTTTTGACCCTCCCCCTTCTCCTAAAACGCAGAAAGGTTCAAATTTGACCCACATTTGTAATAGGCGTGACGCTTTGCAAGGCCACACTCCCCCAAGAGCGTGACGTCTTATGTGCACAACCCCTTAGTCTTTTGAACATAACTCGAGTAAATCTCTTTGGATTTAAAAACTTTTTTTAATCGTCAGTTAGTGCAGTGTTGCAGAGAAAAAACAACGAACTTTTTTGTCCATGCGACTATGTTCAAAAATTTAAAATTCACCCAAACCAACACGCCTATCAGCCACGAAAATCAGCGATAAGAGCACTTCACCAGACTGTCAACAGAATCGAAAAAGCTATGCACCAGTCTCAGTTTGCACTTGGAGACTTCATCGACTTGTCCATTGCTTTCAGCAGCATGACATTCATTTCAGTAATAGATTCGTGTAGGGAACATGGTGCAGATAACACCTCTACTAGTTCGATCTAAGCCATGCTTAGCAGCAGAATAGTCTCTGCTAGACTAGGTTTGATTAAAACCGTAGTAATCACCACCAAAGGCTGCACTCAGGTTTTCGTACTACCCCTTCTCCTGTATATTTTAGTAAAAGACAGCCTTCTGAAAGCACTTAACAATGCTGGGTAATTTTGCCCAAAGCTTTGCAGATGATCTTGCAGTAATAGTAATCGGCCTATATGTTAATACACTATGTGGCTTGATACAAGCGGCCTTCAAAATAATAGAAGATTGGTGCAATCAACACGAACAAATGGTTAAAACTAACAAAACCAAGCTCATGATTTTCACTACGAACAGAATTTTCACTGGATTCAAACCACCGAAAATCTTCAGAAAGGAAATCTTTTTATCCCAATCAGCTAAAGTGTTGGGAATGGATTTGGATGGACAAGGAAAGGACCTAGTACAAAAAACTTTTTTTTTGAAATTTGTTTGAAAAAATTATTTTTTGACATTTTTTTCTTGAATTTCGGGAATTTCGTGGATGTTTTGAGAGGCTTTTAGACCGTTGCTTCGGACTGATTCTTTAATATTGCATTTTCAGCAATTTCCAATCCAATTTAATGTGGACGTAATTGCAAGAGTTAAGCCAATATTTACTTAGATACTTGCGGGCCTTTTTGAAACATCTATTCTGTTTGCCACATATGTTCTGACGCGTATGGTTATCTTTTGTAGAAGATTGTAGAAGAAAGTAATCAAAATAAACACGTTGAGGGCTCCCTCGAGACCATTTCTTAAAATTAACTCAGGCTCAGCCTAAGTTCTTATGCAGAAAAATTCAGCGTGGACCAGTCGACCAGCGTTCCAAAAGAAATGTGACTCACCAAGGGAATTTCACACCTTCCACTTGTAGTCAAGTCCGAACACAACACACTGATATAAATTGCAAAAAATTAAGGATTTAGGAATAACTTAATTGGCTGGGTACGTTAAAAATTGAACTCGTCATCTGTTTTTTCATTCCCTCCTTCAGGAAAAAAAAAGATTTTGAAAATCCGATAAGATTTACCCGATTTATGCACAAAAACACGCAGGGTTCTCGTAGAGACTTAGTTTTAGGGCCCTGACTGAGTCCAAAAGCTCAAAATAAAAAAGATTCTTCCACCAATTGTAAGGCATGCACAGACCTTTCGAAAAAGATTTACTCAAATTATGTGCAAAAGAGCAAAAACCACTTAAACGGTCCTAGCTCGGCGGTCCTTGGGCCGACAGTGCCCAGATTTAATCACATAAAAGATTTTTCTCTTATTTAGACCCTGAAACGAAAAAGTTCCGAGTCGAAAATCGACTGGCTAGAAACGTCCGTCGTGTTAAACGCAATATATCCTTCGTTCTTCTTTCGGGCTTAAAAACAACCACATATATCTAGACAGGCTTCTAGACCAACATCGAATAGTTTGCTGAATTATTTTTGCTTTCCGTTTGCTATCCGTTTTTGGGAGACTAAAATGACGAATTAGGATGAAGCCTCCAAGAAAAACGTATTAGAAAAAAATTAAATTGACTGATTGCCGAACGAATATAATTTACAAAATCGAAAACTGGCAGCAATTCCAGCCCCAATAGGTTTTTTTCACAAAATTTTTTAACAGGAATTTAGGTACCTTGTTCAAAGTGAACACGAAAATGTTGATGTACAAAAATTTAAACTCCCCGCGAAACACTTTAGTTAATGTCAATATTTAAATTCGTCATCGTCGCCCCGTTATCTTTGTATATTATAAAGTGTTACTAGGAGTGCCACAATAATAAAGAAGCTATTGGCACCTGGTATTGGCAATTGGCACCTTACATAATAAATTTTGCTGTTAAAAGAGTCCGATCTGTTGCAAAGTCCACTGAAATGTGTTTGTATTCTAATTGAAGCGACAACAATTGAAACGTCACAATCACATCATCCCAACACAACTTCGGAAAATAAAATACAATAATTCCGACAACACGGAACCGCAATACCGAATTTGTCGAAATATGTACAAGAACGTAATATTGTTAAAATGAGAATGGGCTGCGACTATGACTTTTTCTTTATATTTTTGTGTGATTCTATCTGTTACGTAAATCACAAATCTGAAATCAAAATAAAAAAATATCATTTATTTTTTTTATAATCCACTTTAAAATTTTGAAAATCCAACTGACAACATGCCGATGAAATGTATTTTACTTTGTGTTTTTGGTAACCGTGACGCTGTAATGCTGTCTTTCTACACGCGTATTTTGTTTGACATTTTTGAAGTTGCAATAAAAAGTCAGTTTATTATTAATCTAAAAAATAATTTGAAAGTAAAAGTTAGTGAAAATAATTAAGTGACATATATTTTTAATATTAATGATTTGAGTGGCACCGTCGAAAAATTGTGTTGTTTTTGGGTGCAACAACAATAAAATAACGAGTGGGGACAAGGTTTTCTTCTGGTGCCCGACAAATAAACAGCAGAGAGGACATTGGATGTCTGCAATTCGTAAAGTGTTAAGTGAAAACAGTTCTTTTCTCGTGTGCCAATATCATTTTGATATAACCTTGAAACTTCTTTGCCTTGAACTTAAATTATATCAACACGAAACTGTCAAAAATATAGCTCGTCATGAAAATTCTGTCCTGTTTTTTTTAATTGATTGACGAGGTAAAGCTTGCGTTTTTTAGATGTATAAATGTTTGGTTAGTGCAGCGTAAACACCTGTCTTCGGAATAGTGTCAAGGTGAAACGATCTCACTCGGAATCATCCTTAATTCTGGATACAAAACTAAGCCAACATAACCTTACATCTGGATTTAAACAACACCCGTTTTGGAAGAAAACTACACGTCGTAATTTAGCTGCTTGCGAATAATAATAGCCACATGGGCCCGGTCTAATAAGTTCAATGATGACAGGTGGTGTGATAGGTCTTTTTTGTTGGTACACCTGATAGTAAAGAAATGCTGCTGTGAAATATTTTTGGTGGAAAATATTTGAACATGAAATGACAATTTCAATTATAAAAAAAAATAAACATTTTTGATGAGTGTCGTAGAACTTTGTTAGTGTTTAACTGAACTTCTTAAGTGAATAAAAATATAAAAACGTGAATAAAAATTTTAGTCTTAACCCATTGCGAAGAAACAAATTTAAAATATTGTGTATGACAAAGAAGCGACGTTAATCAGATCACTGAAAGCTAATTTTAGAACAAATTAATTTATCAGTAATTTATAAATGGTCACCTCGTAACCAATTTCCTTAGATGATTTATCTTCTCACGTAAAAGAAGTCCATAACTTAAAGAAGATCATTTATATTCGAATACAATGTTATATATTCTTCAATTTTTTTTAACCACAAAAATATACAAAAGAACTATAAACAAGTAACAACATTTATTTCGTCAATTTGATATTCATATCTGATATTTTGTAAAACTATTAACACGTCCACAGCAATAACATGTTGCTCTCTTCTTATACTTTACTTATAAACTATGCATAGTAAACAACACAGTAGCATCTATTTTACATATTTTGATTTTTTTCTTCATTACGTACAAAAAACGAATTAAGCACATTTGTTAAGTTGAAGATTAAAAGGATATCAGTTTCTAAGAAAAATTTGTTGTAGGGCACGTGTCTATCAATGTGAATCCAATTTTTTTTCTTTGAATAATATTGTAAACGAAAAGGACATCCTGCATATAACTTTTAAATTAATTATTTATGTTCGCTTCAACATCCTCTAAAATATTCAGTTGAGTTTTGAAACTGAAAAACGTGAATATTGATTTTCCACAGTTTCATAATAGTACGTTGTGCAACTAGTATTGTAATGTTGAATGCTGAAAAAAACATTCCGATGCGTGTTGCACACAGTGCTTTCTGCTAAACCGGGGTTTGAAATATACAAATAACGAAAATTACGATTTTCATTCAAAAAATCAATGTTAACATCACAATGCATTGCTTTTGAATAATTCTAAATCAGTGTGGAAATAACTCATACAAATTTCATTTCCTAACTTGTCTCGAATCCATCTAGTAATCGATATAGAAATATGTCGTATTTCAATCCCCGGTTGCAGAAAATTCATTTTCTCTTTCGATCTTAGAAAATAAATAAACTTTCTTGTAAGTCATTTTTTAACAAGCTGTCAGTTGTAAGTAAATTCTCCTCGAAAGAAATTCGCAAAAAATAGTATAATTCAACATATTCGTATTGGGGTATTTTGAAAGATATTTTTCTGTAATAGTGAGATCGTGTTGGTGCACATATCGCGGAAAGCAACTTTTCGTCCCAAGTGATGGAAAAATATTTTCCGTCACAACTAATACACTGTTGAGTTATACTTCTTGGACTATAGCGGCGTAGGAAAAATAAACCAAATGTTGTTTCTTCTATGCTATATTTCGAGTCATTTTGGACTCTTCATCAGGCTGTTTTGATCACAGAATTTCAAAAGGTTAATTATTTAAACTATTTAAACTACTTAAAAATTACCTTCATATCAAATAATAAATTTTAAAATATAGAACATAAAAAACAATGAAAATAAATGAATA
>CM055404.1:78199067-78222911 GCA_029228625.1 Pseudolycoriella hygida
ACTTCTAGTGCGCTTAACGTAAAATATCCATCACAACTATTGATCAACTATTCGGTTGCATTTAGAATCTCGTCATATAAACAATCCAAAACGATATGTACGTTACGTACAAATAGAAAATGACTAAATTCACATTGAGTTCTGCAAAAAATTTAAGAATTCAAATAAGAAAATAATAATTCCCATTCTCATAACTTCATCTTACTTCACAGCAAAATTTTATATCAAATTACAAAATCACACCGAATAGAGCAACCTTTATCTGAACTATTTAATTCCTTAACACGATATCGACTAAAAATGAACGATTAATTCGACATTTACGAATTCAAAAAACAAAAGTCCATATCGATCGTCAGATAAACTTATAAAATGTAAAGAGAAATAAAACCTTCCGGTAGTCCTAAAATCGGGTAATCAAAACTTGGTATTGAATCTGGCAACTAAATCATTGTTGCCCAACATTCTCCTTCCCGTTAACTGAGTTTCTCAGCTTAACCTTAAGCTTATCCTGATGGGTTAAATGGTCTCGAACGTCCAAAACAGCAAGTTTTGAAGCGGGCCTTCGTAAAATCGTTCCCAAATCGGTTCGAACCTCAGCACTTCTTACCGTTCCGTGTTTATCCTTGTAGATCTGAACGATGATACCTTTGGGCCATGTATTTCGTTTAAAATTCTCGTCAACGATCAATACAACATCGTCGATGCTCAACGATTTCGTTGGTTTAAACCATTTTGCCCGTTTTGTGATCGTAGGCAAATATTCCAATACAAATGCGTTCCAAAATTTGTCTGCCATTGCTTGTGCAGTTCGCCACGTATTTCTCAATAAATCAGAACTTGTGAATTCGCCAGGTGGTTTATGACCATTAGATGAGCCGATGAGAAAGTGATTTGGGGTTAAAACTTCATCGTGTGGAGAATCTAACGAAACATAACTTAATGGCCTTGAATTAACAATATTCTCGGCTTCAATGAATAAATTGTTTAAGACTTCGTCAGTTGGATGCCTTGATGTCATCGATGCCTCTAAACATTTTTTAACCACTTGAACCATTCTCTCCCAGCTTCCTCCCATATGTGGAGCTGCTGGCGGATTAAATGTCCAAGAAAACTCCGATGAAGTGAATTTTTCCTGAATGTGACCTTTATCCAATTTTTTAAATTCTTCTTTGAGGACATTATCAGCTCCATGAAAGTTTGTTCCGTTGTCGGAATAAAATTTTTTTTGGTTGCCCCCTCCGTGCTATAAAATTATGGATTGCCATGATGCACGAGTCCGTGTTCAAAGAATGAGCGATTTCTAGATGAATTGCACGGGTCGTAAGACAAGTTATCAAAACTCCCCATCTCTTAATCGTGCTTCTACCAAAAACAACATGAATCGGACCAAAGTAATCAATTCCAACAAACGTAAATGGTTTCGTATGAATTGCTAATCGAGATTGAGGTAAAGGAGCCATTTCAGGATTATTAGGAACAGCTGCTGTATTTTTACACTTCTGGCAATTATTGCGAATTATACCCAATACGACACGTAATTTCGGAACCCAAAATTTTTGCCTAATTTCGTTTAGCACCGTCTGATGATGCAAATGCTTGTATTTTTTATGATAATAGTTAACGATCAAATAAGTCACATAGTGGTGCCGATCCAGAATTATCGGTCGTCTAGCTATTTCAGAAATTGCAGCCGCATCAATTCGGCTTTTCACTCTCATCACCCCATTTTCGTCCAAGTAGGGCGAACAAGTTCGAATGAAACTATTCTTCGGAAATTCTTTTTGCTGGTCGGCCGGTGCAGTTTCATTATATCGAATTATGACGAGCTCCTCTTGAAAACTATCAAACTGCATCTTTCTATACAAGAGCGATTCAGCCATAAGTAACTCATGGGATGAAAATAAATCAAAATCTCGCTGAGCAAATCCGGATTTTGAGTTATGAACGAATCTCAATATATAAGCGACCGTACGAACTAACCGTTGCCAATTGGAAAATCTTTTAAAATCAATAAATTCACTTACGGGTACTTCCAAGTGTGCCAACAAATATAACGGTCGAATTTCTTCACTTGTTACAAATTCTGGATCGTTCAATTCAAAAGTCCAATTAGAATCTTCTTTTCGCAAAAATTCTGGTCCCATGAACCATCGTGATGACATGTTCAAAGCCATTATTTTCTTGCACTTTGTTGCTTCATCTGCGACGTTCTCATTTGACGGTATCCAACGCCATTCGATAACATGAGGAGAGTCCAAAATTTCCGCAACACGAAATGCAACAAACTGATTATACCTTCGTAGGTCCGAATATATCCAAGACAATACAGTTCTGGAATCGCACCAAATAATTATTTTATTGATACAAAGGCTATTGTGACTATTAACGATGCTATCAGCGAGTCGAGTACCCAGTACTCCTCCTTGAAGCTCCAATCGTGGTACAGAAATAGGCTTAATTGGTGCAACTCGGGTTTTTGCTTCGACGAGGCAAATATCAACACCAGTGTCATTCTCAATACGAAAATATGCTACAGCAGCATACGCTTCCAAACCTGCGTCAACAAATATGTGAAGTTGTACCGACTTCGGCAATAAAGGTGACCACCTTGTAGAATAAAGTCGTGGAATATGAATTTTTTCCACTGCAGGTAAATGATCCAGCCATAATTTCCACTTATGCTTCAACGAGTCCGGGAGGACTTCGTCCCATTCAACTTTAAGGCGCCAAATATCTTGTAATAATACTTTAGCGAATATTACGAAGTGTGCGAGAAATCCCAAAGGATCGAAGATTGACATAACTGCACTCAAAATTTCTCGTTTAGTTGGAGTGTAGTTATTCGATTGAAATTCAATTTTCACATATTTGAGACAATATGTAAATATATCCAACTCTGTGTTCCAATACAATCCCAAAACTCGTTCGGTTGTAAAGTGGTTCTTGTCATCCAAAATCTTCGTGGTACTTTCATGATTACTATCAAGGGCTTTGAGAACATCTGAAGAATTTGAAGTAAAACTTGTCAGCACAAAACCGGCATGTTGATGAATATACTGCACCTCTTGGACTAATTGAACTGCCTCTGCAACAGAATGCGTACTCTCGATCATATCATCAACGTAATGACCTTTTATAATAGCTTCAACTGCTCTAGGATATTTTTCTTGAAATTCCATTGCATTTTTATTTTTCACAAATTGTGCAATTGAAGGCGAACAGGAAGAACCAAATGTCAAAACTTTTAGAACATAGACATCTGGATTTCTCGTAGTATCCCCATCTCGCCACAAAAAACGTTGTGAGTCTTGATCAGATTCTTGTACCAAAATTTGATGGAACATTTCCTTGATGTCGCCAGTGATACCAATTTTCCTCAATCTGAAGCGACGTAGTATGTCGGGAAGAGGTACTAATAAATCTGGTCCGACCAGTAAGTTGGAATTCAACGATTGACCGTTGACTTTGGCTGCACCATCCCATACTATTCTCAACTTGTCTGGCTTTTTTATATTAAACACAGGGAATATTGGCAAATACCAAGTTCTTGGGCCAACGTTATTTTGTTCAAGCGATGACAACTTCCGGATATAACCTTTATTGACGAAATCTGCGATATAAAGTTGCATTTTGTCAGCCAAGATCGGATCTTTTTTTAATCGAGATTCAACACATAAAAGTCGTTTCATGGCCATCCCGAAACTATTTGGTAGTTCAATATTGTCTTTACACCACAACAAGGATGACACGTAACGATTTTTTAGTTTCGTAATCGTTGTCTCTAAAAGAAATTTAGCTCGAGATAATTCTTGAGATTCCACCAGAACATTGGATGCCTTCACGCCAAAATTTTCAATTGAAAAAAACTCTCTTACGATTTGATGCAATTCGTTGTTATTTGAAGGACACTCGCACATATTGAGGCCATATTTCGGGAATACTTCTAACTTTTTGTGGTCGTTAGGCCCTTGCACGACCCATCCCAGACGTGTTTTGCATACAATCGGCTGTGTCCAACCAGCTTCAATAGTTTTTAATGAAACCATTAGTTTGGAATATTGAAGTCCAATTATCATTTGTGGCGTGGCATTTTCATAAGTTGCTATTGGAATATTTTCAAGATGCGAATATTGCTGAAGCCAGTTTTTGCTTATTGATTGAGTAGGTAGTTTCAACGTTTTAACTGTCCGCACATGATTCAAAACATATTCCTCGGCATTTTCAAAGACACCACGAATTTTCACTGATACTTGTCTTGATTGACCTTCAACTTGATGTGAATTTCCAAGCGACCAAAGGACACACAAGGGTTTCCTTGTACCAACCAGATCAATTTTACATGCGACTTCTTCCTCTAATGAGGTTAAATTGGATCCGTCGTCCAAATATGCAAATATTCGAATAGACTTTTTATGACTTGACAAAATAACTGGTACTATTCGAAAAATGTCTGGAAACTTTGCGTTTTCTGTCACGGATCGATGAGAATTTAATGTTTGTGGTTTTTCTTGATCTCCAAGTGTTGAACTTCTCGTTGTTTCAGCTTGATAACTGGTTGAATTGTGTAACAAAATATGATGATTTGCATTACAACCTTCGTGGCCACATTTTTTCTTTGACGGACACTTGAAGTAGTGATGATTTTCGAAGCAACGACCACAAATTTTTGACCTTTTTACTAAAGTCCATCTATCCTCTACCGACATTTCTTTGAACTTTTTGCAGTTGTCCAGTTTGTGATTGAAATTAGAATTGCATCCGCGGCATGTCGATTTCCCTTCAAATTTAGACACATGTTTCTTTATGGTACCATTTTCGGACTGAGCGTTTGAATGTAGCGATTGCGGTTCTTTCTGTCTTTCTTTTCGATCCTTTTTATCATAGAACTTCAAAGCTGAGGGATTAACTACATCCGTAGCTACCCGTGCCAATTCGTACAGCCATTGACCCATCATTGACAAACTCACATTTTCAGCACCAAACTTGAAATAAGCCCAATTTAACTGAATTTGTGTTGGCAACTTGTCAGTCAAATTTTGCATTAAAATCGGATTTTGCAGATATTCTAGTTGTCCAGATGATTCAATGGTGCCACACAAATTTTGAACAGATATTGCAAATTTAATTAATGAACTCAAATCGTCATTTTTCGGTGACGGCATTTTGTTGATTTTGTCCAAAAGTTTGTGTATTATCAAATTTGGTCTTCCAAACATCAAATGTAACGTCTCTATTACACCAGGTACTGCACTGGCATGTATCAGTCGACTGTGTACCAAATCTTTCGCATCATCTTTCAGACTTTTTTGTAACCGCCCTAAGTTTTCACTGTCGGTAAACCCGCAAGCTTCTGTAGAATTTTTCAAAGCACTAAGAAATATTGGCCAATCTTCTACCCTTCCATTGAATTCCGGCAGATCTTTGAATACGTGACGTGCAGCAATTTGCGTTTTTGTCAATGTTGACGATGTATTTGAAACGTATCCAGATTTACGATTAGAAACAACACTAGGTTGTTGAAATTGATTACCGACATTCGGTTGTGATAACAGGGATGGCCGTAAATTGAAATCCCTCATTGGTTCTTGATTTTGTCGTCTTCGGAAATCGATATTGTTTAGAAGTTGACGATTACTAGAATTACTCCAGTTGAAACTATGACCATATTTGGAAATATTGTCATCGTGAGCGTTACTGAATTCGGGCTGAGAATTCGTGGAAGTTTGACGAACATTTTTAACATTTTCTGAATGAAAACTGACTCTAGGATATTGTACCGGATCACTGTTTCTGTTGAAATTTACTCGAAAACTTTGACCACGCACATCAGTTGAGTCGTCTCGACGAAACGTTGCCTTTACTTCTTGCCTTGATTCGCCTCGGTTTCCAGTATCACTAAAATGCATTCTGCGTGAACTACACTGAACTTCTGACTCAATTTCCGACTCCGAACGATCAGAAAATGAACCCAAACGACTCGGTTGACGACATTTGAAAGCAGATTTTGAAAACAAATAATCATGAGGAAGAGTGTTGATTTCTGCTGGTACTAAATGTCCTTTGAGCTCGTCACTTGACTGTTTATTTACAATTTCTCTTTCACGATCACTTAATGAAATGGAGACGTCATCAACCATCGTTATTCCGGCAAATTTTTCGGAGACTTTTTGAATGTCGTTGGCCTTATGAAACGTGTCATCCAATGACACCGCTCTATCCAGACATGTTTCATCTTCGACGGAATCGATAATTTGATATTTTCGTTTCAAAATATTCAATCGAATTGCAAGTTCCTCTTCAAGTTTTTGTAAAGCTGCAGTTTTTTGTCGTACTGTCAACGAAACTCTTGAAGATTTATTGGAACTCGGTTTAGCTGCATTCTCTTTCTCTTCCATTTGATTTTGAACTTCAGCAACACAATTTGCACACGACCATTCCATGTAAGCCACATCGCTCGTAACATTCACACAATCAAAGTGAAACCACAGACTACACGTATCACATTGAACCATCTCAGGAACGTCAATATTCTCACATAGTTGGCAACTGTACGTCTTGTACACCAGCTTCTTCTGGCGACTGACACCTTTCTTTTTGGTTGCCATTTCCGATAAAATCGCCGAATATTTACAAATTTTCTTTGACGACAATCGTAATGTTCACGTTGCACAAAAATTTGTTTCGACAGGAATGATTTCACCATAGAAATTTTGAAGAATGTTGCAAATGGAAATTTTTCTTCACTAGTTTTGATAGCAAATCCATGAAAACGAACTTTCAGACAATTTCATTTATTGAACAAAGATGAAATAAGCTTCAAAATCTAAAATTAAGATAAATACAAACGTTAGCAGTTAATTCATTATTAAATTTAACATTTCTCATACTTCTAGTGCGCTTAACGTAAAATATCCATCACAACTATTGATCAACTATTCGGTTGCATTTAGAATCCTGAATATAAACAACAAATAAAAAAAGCGAATGTATGGAAATGGGTGGAATGAACAATACATTCTAAACCCAAAATAAAATATTTTCTAGAAAACAAATTTTGCTTACTCGTCATATAAACAATCCAAAACGATATGTACGTTACGTACAAATAGAAAATGACTAAATTCACATTGAGTTCTGCAAAAAATTTAAGAATTCAAATAAGAAAATAATAATTCCCATTCTCATAACTTCATCTTACTTCACAGCAAAATTTTATATCAAATTACAAAATCACACCGAATAGAGCAACCTTTATCTGAACTATTTAATTCCTTAACACGATATCGACTAAAAATGAACGATTAATTCGACATTTACGAATTCAAAAAACAAAAGTCCATATCGATCGTCAGATAAACTTATAAAATGTAAAGAGAAATAAAACCTTCCGGTAGTCCTAAAATCGGGTAATCAAAACTTGGTATTGAATCTGGCAACTAAATCATTGTTGCCCAACACTAAGTAATTTCTCCATAGATTTTCCGTAGTCTGATTTGTTAAGAATAACAGTCTTGTGGCATTTGTCTGACTTTATAACGACTATTTGTTTGTTGTCCTTTAGAAACTTTCTTGTTTTGTTCACCATCATCAAGAGAAATTTGTCTGAATTATTCGCTCTCCTATAGTTGTTGAGAAAGTTCCTAGTAATGTTTATAACCTTGCTCCTAATTTCGTCTGCTGCTGGATTATTATACAGGGCATTCTCCACGGCTGACAAGGTTTTAATAATCGGCAGTTTTTTAAATTCGTACGGGAGCCCAAATTTCGGTCCTAAGCTCAAGATGCAATTGACATGTACAGGGATGATTGTATCGGATAAATTTTGTATCCAGTTCGGTTTAACCATTTTGATAAAATGTTCAAATTTCTCATCTACCAGTTTGTCAAATTTTCTCCGTTGCCTCTCCTTAGTGTCATTAAACTTCCTCTCATTTTTGCTTCTCTGAGATTCATTAAAACGTTCCAAAATTTGTGGTGGAATTTTTTCCTTGAGTTTCTTGTCAATAAAATTCAATCTCTTATACAAAGTACTAATTTCAGCGCTAGTTTCTGCTATAAGGATATTTAGTAGTTCATTTTCAATCTTGCTCTTCCATCTCTCCAATTTCTCTTCCATATGTTTAATATCTAGATGTTTCCACTTCGTCCTGATGCAATTGGGAATAATGTCCATTTGTCTGCATTTTGTTAAGTAAATACGTCGATTTTTAAGTTGGGTTAATCTGTCATTGATATGTGCTTTCTCTTTTAGTAAAAGCGTCACATGTGCACCAAAAACAGTGCTGATCCATTGAAAAAAGGTCAAAAACATTTTGTAGTTTGTCCAATGTGCATAAATTAGGGGTTGTTTCTTCGCCGTTGGAGTTAAATGTTGAGTTATACTTCTTGGACTATAGCGGCGTAGGAAAAATAAACCAAATGTTGTTTCTTCTATGCTATATTTCGAGTCATTTTGGACTCTTCATCAGGCTGTTTTGATCACAGAATTTCAAAAGGTTAATTAAATTGATTATATACAAATTATTTAAACTATTTAAAAATTACCTTCATATCAAATAATAAATTTTAAAATATAGAACATAAAAAACAATGAAAATAAATTAATAAACGAATGACAACTAATACACTCTCACGTATACAGAAAAAACAATTTCGGCGATTTTGTCGCTAATTTGATTTTTTTCAGCAAAATCAATTGAAAATCTTTGGTGATTGCCTCTAAATTTTTTTCCTCATAACGCGACGGCAGAAAAGTGAAACTTAAGAATGAATTAAAAAATTGTACGGAACAGGTTTGTTACCATCTATTTTCTGGAAGGTGCTTTACATTTGAAGTACATTTGGTCAAAAACAGTAAAAATATGAAATTATGACATTATGAAACATGTCCTGGTGCTTGTGAGAGATGTGACATTGAGAGCGCCAAATAAGCTGTAAACGCTGACCGCTGTAATACAATCTGAAAACTGTTTTTTTCGCAAAACAACAATATTTTCAAAAATTCATTGTTCTTTCGGGCAGCCCATACAACTGAATGAATGAATGACAATAATTTTATTGTCTACTAAAAAGCCGACATAATGAAAAAAGAGTACCTATGGATACATTTACAAAACATATGAAGGGACCCGTATGTTTCAGAATAGATGCGGCAAACAGAGTTGATGTTACGAAAAGACTCGAACGTATTTAAGTAAATATTGCCTTACTTCCACATCAGATTGTATTGGAAATTGCCGATAGGGCAATATTGAAAAACCCGTCCGAAGTAACGGTGTAAAAAACCCTTCTGAAAGCACAAAATTCATCCCCAAACAGACGAAAATGTTAAACTCAACTTTCTCTACAACATTGCAAAAAACAATTTTTTTGTCTAGGGCCGACCTTTGGCCCTAAGTAGAGGCCTCAGACACATGCGTCGATGGACGAAAATGTTTCCCTCAATTTGCCCTGCAACATAGCAAAAAAATTTTTTTTGGTTAGGGCCGACCTTAGGACCAACATGAGGTCCACTTGAGTCCTAAGCACAGGCAAAAGTTTCTTTTATAAAGTGTCGGTCATGCCTAGATCTTTCAAACAAAAATTTTTTTTCGAGATTTACTCGAGTAATGTACAAACAACACTCGTTTGTAGTAGAGCCCAACCAGGTATCCCCATTATGTTATTCAAAACGGGTATGGGGTACTTACACCCATTTTGATATGGATACGGGTATACCTATATCCATTTGATATGGGTATGGGTGTACCCACACCCGAATTGAAATGGGTACAGATGTACCTATATCCAAATTATTAGGTATTAAGAATTAGATGAAGAAAATGAACCTGTACCCATTTCAATTCGGGTGTGGGTATGCTCATACCCATATCAAATAAGTATAGGTTTACCCATACCCATATTAAAGTGTGTAGGTACACTCATAACCGTTTTAATTAGGAAATGGGTATACCTGGTTGGGCTCAGGTTTATAGTGCCCTAGCTAAGTCCAAGGACTCAAATCCAAAAAAGTTTCTTCCATAAATTGTGAGTCATGCCCAGATTTTTAATTAAAAAAATTTATGAAAATCGGAAAAGATGTATTTGAGCTATGTACAAAAAACACATAGAGCCCTAGCAGAGACTCGTTTTTAGTGCCCTAGCTAAGTCCAAGGACTCAAATCCAAAAAAGTTTCTTCAATAAATTGTCGGCCGTGCGTGAATCTTTCAAACAAAAAAAAAAATTGAAAATCGGAAAAGATTTACTCAAGTTATGTACATAAAACACGTAGGGCCCTAGCAGACATTCGTTTCTAGTGCCCTAGCTAAGTCCGAGGACTCTTCTCCAAAAACGTTTCTTCTATGAATTGTTGGCCATGCCCAAATCTTTCAAACAAAACAAAAATTATGGAAATCGGAAAAGATTTACTCGAGTTATGTACAAAAGACCAAAAACCACTCCAACGGCCCCAGCTCATTGGCCCGTGGGCCGATTCAATATCATAAAGTATTTTTCGATTACCTTTCAACGAAAAAAAGTTTTTTAAAATCGGTTGAATTTTACTCAATTACTGTTGACGGACGGACGGAGGGAGGGAGCTTCGATCATGGTCCTTAGATGACGAATCAGCAATAGAAACATTGTCTGTCCGTCCGTCTGTCGCCGCGATAACTTGAGTAAAACTCAACCGAGTTTCAAAAACTTTTTTTTTCCCTGAAAGGAAATTGGAAAATCTTTTATGAGATTGAATCTGGGCACTGTCGGCCCAAGGGCCACCGAGCTAGGGCCGTTTAAGTAGTTTTTGGTCTTTTGTACATAACTCAAGTAAATATTTTTCGATTTTCATAATTTTTTTGTTTGAAAGATGTGAGCATATCTGACTAAGTCAGGGCTCTAAAACTGAATCTGAACTAGGTCAAAACGTGTTTTTTCTACATAAATCAGGTAAATCTTATCCGATTTTCAAAAACTTTTTTTTTTCCTGAAAGACAAACACAGAATTAATAACGGGATTGAGGCAAAATCGGTAGAAAACTTTCGAAGTTACGGTAAAAAAAGTAGTAAAAATGTGGTTTTTTGAAGGTTGGTGGAACTTTTTCACTTATATCTCTGCGAAATTTGAACGGAAATTGCTTTTCAAGGTTTTGTATGATTGTATAATTGGTACTTAATTGTCTCCTAATATTGACGAACAACTAATTCTTTAATTAATTAATTGTTTTCTATTTGTAATACCTATGTTCTATGTTTTATATTTATTTATTTTGTTTAATTGTTAATAATTGAATGTTAAGTACTTTTCCTTATTTATCCGAAATTGTGATATGATACCTTATTCTAAATCAAATGTATTTTGTAAATGAAATACCGTCGACTGCACTAGTCTTACGTTAAATGAATAAATAATAATAAATGAAAGATGTGGACATCAGTAAATCACGAAAATGAAATAAGTGAAAATATGCTGAGTTGTTCGGGCTGTAGAGTCCTCAGTGTGTGACCTACTCACGCTACGCGACCCCCCCCCAAACTACCCCCCTAAATAGGGGGGTCGGCCATACATTTGACGTCTTAAAAGTGAATATTTTTAATTTAAATCTGCTGACAGCACTGAAAAAAGCTTACGTAATTTATGGATGGTCCCTTAGGAGAGGTCTCTGATCCATACCTCCATGAACAAAAATGCTCGCTTATTTTTCTCTTCAAATATTCAACAAAAAGCACACAATATCGTGTAGGGTCGCGTACCGTAATTTATGGATGGTCCCTAAGTGCTCTAGGGCGGTTCTAAGATCGGGCCCAATGCCATTTTTTTTTCAACTTTTTTTCATTTTTTTTAATGTTGGGTTTATTTTAAGGGTTTGGAGAGGTTTTTAGCGGCCTTGCTTCGGGCGGGATTTTCAATATTGCACTTTCGGCAATTTCGTACACGTGGACGTAATTTCATACACTTTGAGAGTTAGGGTAATATTTACAGAACGTGTCAGATATTTTGACAGTTCTATATTTTGCGATGTTTTTTCATTCCATATTTCTAAGGCAGTGATCATCAATTCTAAATTCCGAAACATCTACTCTTTGCATAACACATCCCTTTATAGATTCTCTGAATCAGAATAAATAATTATTGAGTCTAAGTGTCAAAATTTGATCTGAAAAAACATCGCAAAGTACTCTGCTATGCGATGTTTTTTCAGATCAAATTTTGACATTTAGACTCAATAATTATTTATTCTGATTCAGAGAATCTATAAAGGGATGTGTTATGCAAACAGTAGATGTTTTGGAATTTAAAATTAATGATCATTGCCTAAGAAATATGCAATGAAAAACATCGCAAAATATAGAACTGTCAAAATATCTGACACGCTCTTATATACACAAGGTCAATCCTGTTTGCCACATCTATAATGATACATATGTTTAACACCGTAAAAACTTGCGTAGAAGTACAGAACTCATATTCATTTTGCCATTACCGTAATGCAAGAAAGAGGAAGAATTTTTGGGTATTTATATTATTTTTGATTAAATTTATTCGAACTGCTGCAAAATGATCCAGGAGATACCAGGGTGGGCAATGCTCACTTTGCCCCTTAGTAGCTTTGCGCCTGGACGAATTTCACGTTTTTCATGAACAACCCATAAAAGCCATAAACTGCGGATAGGATAGTTCACACAGTAACAAATTTGATTCACTTTCCCCGGTTGCGATGAGTTTTCTTACTCCATATACGATACACTTTCAAAACTCATCAAAATTTCGTCTATTTCTGACCTCCTTAAAAATTGAGTATGTGTGTGTGTAATTTCGTCTATTTCTGACCTCCTTAAAATTTGAGTAAGTTGTGTGTTTGTTTTAAATTTCCATAATTTCATAAACCTGCACAGTGTCATATGTACAAAAGATGTGTACAATAATTTCTTTTGTTGGTAATTACATGTCAATTACACATTTTTCCTCAATTATGGCTCGATGAGCTCGAACTTAAATAAAATACACACTTTCGTGGCTTATTATTTTTATGAATGAAAAACGGACGGTTTGTTTTCAATTTGATTCTGAGACCATTTTAGATTGACTGAATAAAAATCGAAATATAAAAAAAAGTTGAAGTATGCTAGCCGCCCAATGCAACATTTCATTACGGACCAAAATATAAATGTCGCACTTAAGGTATACTTATATCTTATCCAATCACAACAGACATCGTATACGATTGGATAACAAACATATTAAATTCTGTGAATGCAGTGCATGTGCTGTAATTTCATGTAACAAATATTATATTCTCGTCTCCGTTCTTGTCTGTGTCAGCTTTAGGTTAAAGGCTAGTACGCAGCTGGAAAACGACTTCTTGAGAGAGAATACAACCTCTGAGCATGTCTTAAGCAAAATGCATTTTTTTTTGTTATCTACTAGAGGTATGCAAATGGGATAATTCACTTAAAAGTGGGAAAAATGTAATCTAGACAACCAAAATTTTCGGTATTCTGTAGAATATTCAGCTTTTTCGTGTTTCTAAAAATTACTAGTTATACCTGTATTGTAATGAATCGCTGTATTAATCGTTTTTGTAAGTCTCTTAGTTCCTGAATAACTTGTTGCCTACGCTAAACCTTTATATGGAATAGTGTGAATTATACCATCCTCCTAAGCTTGAAGTATCCCTGGTGTGGGTTCCGGGACACTCAGACGTTCCAGGCAACGAGACAGCCGACGAGCTGGCAAGACTAGCTAGTGAAGGTGGGATTCGCACCTAGCTGGTAATGGGACTCATTAAAAGACGGACTCGTGAAAGGCATCAAAAGTCTTAGGAAAGACTACACTCCTGCAGGCAGGCCAAAGAGTTCTTGGAAGGATGTTACTTGCAGACTACTAAAAACCGTCTGAGCCTTAGCAGGAGAAACTTAAGGTGGACAGTAGAAATGCTAACGGGACACAACACGCTGAGATATCATTTGAACGAGATGGGAATCAGCAGTGACCCGAACAGTAGGAAGTGCGGGGACGTACCTGAGACAGCTAAACACTTTCTGTTACACTGTCCAGCCCTTACAAGCTTAAGGCTTAAATGGCTAGGAGACTTCTACCTCACTTTAGAGGAATTTCGAGAAAAACCGGTAGCTAACGTTGCTTCTTACATTACAGGAAGCAAATGGCTTGACCAGCCCTCTACTTGTGTGATTCACATATTATTACTATCACCACATAACCACAACAGTCGACATAATTACCATCATCACGTCATCATTTCACCGCATCATCACACAACAATAGGAAGATTGGGTTGGAGCACAATGGTGCTTTAAAGCGAGCAGATTCTACAAGGAGTCTTTTATTCATTGTTATTTTCGTTAGCTTTGTGCCTTTCAATAAAATCAATCAATCGAACCTCTTAAACTTCGTCTTATCGTTTGTGAAGATCGATTAAGTGGTTCGGTGTTGAAAGTTCTAGGTGTAGGATTAAGAGTCAATCTGCGAATTTTTCAAACAAAAAAAATATAACACCTCACCGATTTTTGTGATTATTGGCCCATTCATTCCTTAGACCAATCCGAGAAATCCGTAGAATAACATTTTTCCGTTAGCGACCATATATGAGCTGTACAGGTGTAAGTGAAATGGTCTACCAAGGGGTGGTGGAAAACAATTTTGTTTTATATTGTCGCAAAGATGAATCGCTTTGATCTGAAACTTATACATTACGTGGACTTCATTGATACAAAAAGTGTGGATGCCTATTTGCTTGGAAGGTGAAGGTGCCTGAGGACCTGGAACAGTTTATAGTCGAAAAAACCGCCGGTCCAAAGGCTAATAGATGTGGTTTTTTAGGCCCTAGTATCTAAAACGATGCTAAGTAATCTGGACTAGGACTGGACTGAGCTAGAATACGCGAAAAGTTGAAATGTTGCTCTGCCCGGAAGACTTGTGGAGGTCGGTGGTCTACGCGCAATACTTAATTGTTCTCAAACTATTTTTCTGGAATTTGACGTCTTTTCCTTTAAAATGACACAACATAGTTTTGGGTAGAAATTGTATTTTTAGGTGAAATAGGTGAAATAAATCAGAATATATAATTTTTTGTACTAAAATCGTTAGGAATGATGTTGTGGTGTCGGATGGCATTGAATTTTGAATACACATGACTACCATAATTTTCATACGATGAATTTTGCATCATTTCATGGTATTCAAGTTGATTGTGTTTTAAATCCAATGTCATCTGACCATTGTGGTGTCATTCCTTACGAAGTTATTGGAAAATAATGTTCTTTTTTACTTATTTGACCGAATTTACGAACAATTTATAACATTTAGCTACCTTCAACAGTAATGTCGTATTTATCCGTCTAGACCATTTTCATTTATCTCGATATATCTGTTCTCAGTAGATAAAATATTGTATGCACCTCTTCTTACAATTATTATCTTGACTTGTAGGCATGACAAATCTCGCCTTCCTTCGGCTCGAACCGCCGCACAGTAGGCTAATCCGTTATATTCATGTTCAAAAATCTATATTTCGTGATATATTCATAATTTAAATGTAAGAATTCTTAAAACGTGATTTAAGAATGTTCAAAAATGTCGGGAAAAATATTTGTGCATGTAGGCCGCAGATTAATAGTCGTAAGGTTGTTAGACAAAGTTACAGGTTTGATTTCTCCCCATACATAACCTCAAAAAAATATATTTTCCATATTTTCGTCAGAACACTCATCGAATTTGTCGTCTAGATTGATTTTTTGATCTAGTATGCGGTTGTCATAACAACACACGTTTCATTCTCATTCATTCGTATTGTTTCAATTCATTCGTAATCATGGCGTCATTAGACGAAGAGGCACATAATATTGTGAGCAGTTTACTGCCCGAAAAGTCTCAGGAAAAATACGTCAAAAACTACAATACGTTCATGGAATGGCATCGCACAAAAGGTATTGAGGAAAACGACTTCTCGGAAAAAGTAATGTTGGTATATTTGGACCATTTACACAGTAAGTAAAAGTGGGGTTACGTATCGTTTTGAAAAATTTCGGATTTTTTTTTAAAGATAAATATGCTCCGTCCTCCATTTGGTGCTTTTATTCGATCCAGTGTAATCACAACGTACCAAAGAATTCGAACGTGCTAGAGGGACCAGACATCAACCGGTTTTGGACTAAGGCATCTGATTTGGATCATTTTGCGACTAAGGTAAATGAGAAGGACGTTTCGGATGCTCTAAATTTTGTTGAGAATAATTTTTTATTTGGCAGGTTATTTTGGTGTTGGGAATATACGGTACAACACGTGCGGATGAGTTAACTAAACTGGTATTAAAGGATATCGAAGTACAGGGTGCGGTATATTTGGTTAAGATTCCTGACACGAAGAACAAACTTCCGCGTTCTTTTACGATTGAACAAGAATATGCCGCGTTTGTTCGTAAGTACCTTGGAATTCGTTCGAATATAACGTCGTCGGACCGTTTGTTGTTGAATTATCGGAACGGAAAGTGTACGAAGCAACCCATCGGAAAAAAAAAATTTTAATGGCCCCGAAAAAGATCGCTGAGTTTTTGGGTTTGTCAGACCCGAATTCATATACTGGGCTCAGTTTCCGCCGGCACAGATCGCATCAACAAACATGTCTGCATCAACAAAGAAAATTGTGTTGCAAATGATTTCGTACGACTACTTCAGGCAAGAGAAATGCAGCACATGCAGTTCAACAGTTGCAAGGTAGAAATTCACTACCACAAATAAAGAAGTGTAATTTTTTTATTCGAAAATACTCTCCGATAGCTATAAAATACTTGTAGCATTTCTCAGAATTTAATCACAATAAAATGATTTTGACAGACAAATTGAGTCTCAGCTTTTTTCACAGCCATAAGTGTAGCCTACGTCATCATTAAAGAACCGGGTTATAATAGCGTCATTACAATCCTACTTTTAACAAGTCGACTATAATAGGCCGATTATAGCCCCATTATTAGTGCAATAATTGGCTTATTATAGGCTGGAATGTGATAAAGTACTTTACAACCTGTGATTGTAAAGTCTCGTAGGAACTGCAACTTAAAGTTAAACTTACAAAAGTAGGTATCACACTAGAGGTGTGTGGGCCGAACTTTTTTCAAAACTCGACCCGACCCGAACCCGAAAGTGAATATCGGGTCGGGACCCAAACCAGAAAAAACCCGACCCGACCCGAATCCAATCCAAAGTTTCGGGTCAAACTTGAAACCCGATTTTTTGTTTGCGAGCCTGATCGGAAATGATATAAGATTTTATAGTATTTATTTGAACTTTTACTTTCGAAAATTTATAGAACCAAAAACCACAAAAGTAGATGTGTGTCACAAGTCAAAAAATCAAAGTCAAAACATCTGATATCTAAAGGGTGTGACGCTTAAAGTTTTAACTCTCAAAACATTTTTCTTCCAGTTACAAAAGTTATGATATCAGAGGAAGTTGAAGCATTTTGCTGCAATGATTTGTAAGCAGACATAAGGACTTGTGATATCAGTAGTTTTGTAAGTTTTTGACATTTTCCGGGAAAAATCTGAAACAGGTGTTCGGTAAAATTTCATTCTCTAGGCACTTCAGATTCACATTTCCATTCCGTACTTGATATCTCCTGATCTACTGAACCGATTTTAATGATTGAAAAAGCAATTCTGTCTAGAATTTTGCGTAGAATCCAAAAATCCTAGTTTTAGAAAGGTACGTTGCAAGGGGGCACTGCTGCCTCCATGACCTATTATGAATATTACTGGCACAGAATTTACACTTAATATGTTACTGACACGACATTCATATAGTAGACATGAGATCATATCTGCAAAATTGTACTTCAAAAGACCATGTGTTGAATAAATGTTAACGTTTATATTAGAGTGCATTAATATTGGCTGATCAGGCTGCATCATTAAAAAAAAAAGTAAGCTGGCATTGTAGCGTACTTTGTATGAAGTGCAGATACGACTTGGTGCTTTGTTTTTAGTTCGTTAAGGCAGGTTACAACCTGACCCGACCAATCCTTAATCGGGTCTGATCCGTGACTCGACAAAATCAAAGTAAACCCCTCGACCCGACCCGACGAAGTCTAAGCCCGACCAGACCCGACCCGTGAAATTAATTCGGGTCGGGATCGGGTTCGGTCGGTTTTTTTTGGATTGCCGGGTGGCCCGCTTACCTCTATATCATACACAGAAAACACAACTTACCGGGCGCTAATGTGATAAAAAAATTATTCTGGTTGCTTTACTTTATGGTATGGATAATATACCGAAGGCATTTTATAAGTATGCACTTCCGATGAACTTTTCCATGAAATTATTATCAAAGAAGTATTTACATTGATTCTGTGGCAGACGTATAAAGAAATAAATGAAAAAAACTGTAGCATAGGTCACCAGACTTATACATCAATCTCTCCTCGATTCCATTTGACAATAAAACAGTCATCTACTTTAAAATTCTAATTCGTCAACAAAATATAAAACATTCATTAGATACATTCGTAATCTACAACAGATTCATGAAATTTATAAATTATTATGTCTTATCGTAACGAAAACAATATTCATCGATTCCGAATTGATCAATAAAATAAAATAAAACATCGATTTACTTGGCACATTTAAAATTAAATTTATTTATAAATAAATTCATTTGAAATGATAATGACTTTTTGAATTATTAAAATATTAAAATATTCCACTTATATTGGCCTGGATGAGAGATGTTTCGTATGGATAAACGCTTCGAATGGTTTCGGTGACAGTCGATTAAGAAACAATACTAATTTATCACATGTTTTGGGCTTTAGCCTATTTTATTTGTTATAATTCATTGTGAAGGTACACGTGAACGAATCACTTCTACACTAGTGCAAAGTGTCCTAGAACTAGGACTATTTCCTAGATCATTCATAATGATCATTATCATTATACAATTTTAAGAGCTTTATTAAGGCAATCATTCATTTACAAACGGGTTGGTGTAATTGTATATAATTATAGAAAAATGTATTATTCTTGCTTTTCATTACAATGGAAATAGCGCGCTTTACTTGCGTAAACTAATTACAAAAGTTGTGGAACATACAAGTAGGTGAATTAATGACATACGTTTTTTATGGAATGGTTAGGACTGGTATGTAATCCTCGCTTATAGTAGTGCAATTTCAGCTTGGACGACGCTTCTATAATCTAGTAGGTGCGAGAAAAGAACACGGCTATGTTAAACTGTAGCGTTTTGTCGCATTACTTTTGCACAAATATACAAGATATAAAGGTCACACTGAAAATTTCAACATCCATACCACATGAAGAAAAGCGATCCTAGAGCACCTTTAAATCAAAATAGCGATATTCTGCATATTGGCTTGAAATGTCCACATAAAGATGATATGCTGCATTAGCGATATGCTGCAATTGATATACACAACGTAAATAACATATAGCTATGCGATGCATACATCATTAAGAAGCATCACCGGCAAAGGAAGACCCCCACATATATATATGCATACTATTATCACAACAAAAATCCTTTTAAAAGGGAAATGTGACGCAAGTCTTTGTCCCTTCTTCCAAAACAACTTCCAAAAAGTGTCTGAATTGTGAAAACGTGAGTTTTTTTGAAAGACTTTATTAATTTCTATTATACCTTATGAATTGCGATTAAAATGGAAATCACTGGGTGAATATTTGGTCATAATAGCGCTAAAGTATACTTTTACTGTTTTGACGATTTTTCTCGCGATTTTTACATCTTCAGAAACATTTCTTACCTTTAGCAGATTTTCTCATGTGGTGACTCATTGGAAACAGTGAGACAAGATCTAGGATGTGTGATACCTTAAATTTTTGAAGTATCACGGCGCCACACGAAGCGCTACAAAAATTCATTGGAAAAAGATAAAAAAAAATATCCAAAAAACACAGATTGACATGAAAAAGGGTTCATTAGAAAAGTCTCGTCAAAACCTATTCAACCATACGAAATTTGAGGAAATTAAACATAAATAAACAAGAATTCAAAAGAAAGCGCTAAAATGGGTAAAATTATTGAGCATTTTCTCAAGTTTAATTGAAAAGCAGCTCGTTGGGGAGATCTCTTCAAGACATACCAAACTATATGATATTAGAAGTAAACGCAAATGTTCGCAAAATAGCTGAAATTTTGGTCAAAATTACGATAAAACCGCTACTGTTACACCGAAAAATTAACAGTTTTAAAAAACAGAAATATTAGCGAATTATCGCTAGCATTTCGATATGATTGCATATTGGATCTTTGCATGAAGCGTTAGATGCAATCATCATTGAAGGCTAGCAAAGTGGATAACAAAAAAATGTCTTTGTCATCATTGCACAGTACACTTGATCTTATAAGGTTATACGGGTAACAGTAATTATATGAGAAATTTGGAGAATAATGCGAAGTTGGTAAAAAAACCAGTTAAATCAAGCATTTCCCGCACCTCCCTGAGTAATGGATTAACACTGAATATTGATAAAACCCAGACTTTGGTGGTAAACCATAGCCATAGGCAGCCAGATTTACCGATGTTCATTTTGAATAATGAAGTCCTGATACCTAATAAAGTAGTCACAAACCTTGGGGTTAAACTTATGAGTGACTTATCCTGGATCGCTCATTTTAAGTCATATAGCCTCCAAGGTATATGCGGGTCTAAGGTCTCTTTGGATGCATGCGGCGTATCTTCCTGGATCGGTTAGGGTGATTTGAGTAAAAACCTTGCTGATTCCATGTTGCTGTGAGGTCTTCGTATTTGGATTGGACGGAAAATGTAAACAACTGCTTTCTAAATTATTTAACAACTGCATTAGATTCGCCTTTTCCTTAAAACGCAGACAGCCTTTGACCAGTTATAGGAATAAAATCTTTGGATGTGGAATAATAGACTACCTTGAGATGAGGGCTCTGTTCTTCCTGCATAAAGTCATCACGAGGGGTACGCCAGCCTACCTTTCGCAAAAGATAAAACCTTACCATTCGAAAAGGATGCGCAAATTTTATATTCCGTTTACAGACTCTAGCAAAACATACGATTCACTCCTATTCCACGGACTTGTGAGGTATAACTCACTGCCGGGTAGCGTTAAAGGGACATACACAGCCGAGGCATTCAGTAAAGCATATATCGAATACATTAACGGTAGCATGGGTTAGGGTTGTTTCTATTTATTTATTTACTGCATCAATGGCCGAAGCCTCCTGACTGTATACAATTAATTATGATAATGACAATAAATTAGCTTAACACAAAAAAAAAACACATAAATGAAGAGCAGGTCCGGAAGTGAGTTGCCGACCCAGTCGACCCGTCGGAGTCAACAGTCACCCCTGCCCATCATCAAAATTACTTTATTTATAGTTGTTATACAATTAAAACAGCATCAATTAGACGAAAATAGAAAATTGGAAATGAAAATCACACATTTGGTTAGGTAAACATATTGGATGGATGGGAGTTGTTTGTTGGATTTCATTTACTACTTAGTTCTTCTCTTGCAATTATTTTTTTGTTTTTTTTTCTTTTACTTATTCTTTTTGTATCCACTATTCTTATCTGTAATCAACTCGACAACTGTGATGACAGCAACCATTATAATTTTACAGCAATCTTTACACTGAATTTTTCTTTGGTCACCCTTGGCTTGCTTAACACTTTGACCACTTTGACGATGCCATCATTATGGTAACAAATTGACAACCAATATTTTTGGATTTTTTTCTTTTTTCCTAAATTTGACGTATTTCAATTTTTGTTTTTAAATTATGTTTTTAAATAATTTGACAAGGCCTAACGCCAATTTTTGTGTACTTATCCTTTTTTATATTTTCGTTTTTCTATGTATAATCTAAATTATATTCTTTGTGTTTTGTTATTTATTTATATTAATTGCTATTTTATGTTACTTTTTTAAGTGATTTTGTAAATGTTTTGGTTTTTTTTAACGAGCACTATGATTAAAATCATAGTAACTCTTTTTTTTTACCATGTCGGCTTTTTAGTAGACAATAATAGTACATTACATCACAAGGAGCTAAAACGGTGTATTTAGACCCAGGTGGTGAAAAGGTCCTTTTCAACCTTTTCAACACCGTGGTCTAAATACACCGTTTTAGCTCCGAGTGATGTATACTATTTTTCGCGCAGACGGACAAAAAGTCAGATTCGGAACAAAACACTCAACAAGCTTTAATACAGAATTTGCATTTTCATCATAGGACACTGCGACAGTTTGTTCCTTATTCTTCATCCTATTTTTCATAACAGTTGTTTTCGATGTGAAAAATAATTGATACGATGACCGAAATTGTATCAAAAGTGAAGTGAATTCGGAAATAATTATGTGAGAACTTAGTTTCAGGCAATTGATGCAATTGATTGCAATTGATGTGATGTTTTCATTCAGTTACGATATTTGATTGAAGTCAGTAAATTCAACTGGGCAAAAAAGACTTTTCGGTCCTGGGTCGAAAACGACAGGTGGCAAAAAAAGTTATTGTTCAAAAGTGTACCGAACAAGCCTACTTTACAGTCTCAATATTGTGAGGAAATCTGACGTTTTTTGTCCGTCTGCGCGAAAAATTATTATCAATCAATCAATTTAATTTTCACAGCTCAGAAAAAATATTCAAACGCCGACCGGATGTTTGAATAAAGGATAGGAATACATATGAGAAAAATGCATGAACTCCGCATAATTTTCAATGGCCAAATTTTTTGAATTTTGTATTAAAAACGATGGTGCACATCTGTAAAATACGTACTAGAAAGCTTCAGCAAATCATGTTCTGGGAGCAGAAATACTACTCCTAAATTTCACATTTGAAATTCGCGTATCAAAAACATTTGATCTAAAATTCTTAAAGTTGAGCCACACTAAGACAAGTTGCATAAATATTAGAAGGAATAAATTGAACCATAATCTTAATTGCTCTCTATTTCCTTCAATTTAATAGAGTTGTACTGACATTTTTAAAATAAGCAATACGCAGAGCGGAGCGTATAAACACAGCAGATTGACATGTTCCTTATGATATTTTATTTATAATCAAAATCCATTCTCTACAATTATTAATTCCAACAGACTTTTTTTTAATAGAAAATTCAGCAACTGTGGGGAAATTTGTCTATCCTCGAGGAGGAAGCTTGTATCGTGATCAGAAGAGGAGGGATATAGTCCCCCGATTGGATAAAAAAGAACTCCTATCTGTCATCCGGAGATAAACGTATTGGAAATGCGATTTATCTTCAGCAGACAGCTATTACATTTTTAGTGTTATCTGGTAAAAAGTTTTGTTCTCTAAATTGTTAATTTTATTAATTAGTGCTAGTATAAAAATGTAACTAACAAAAGGGTGTTTTTTTTTTAATTTGAATCGTCCCAAATTTTATTCAGTTTGATGGTTTTTGA
This sequence comes from Pseudolycoriella hygida, assembly GCA_029228625.1. Taxonomy (NCBI): domain Eukaryota; kingdom Metazoa; phylum Arthropoda; class Insecta; order Diptera; family Sciaridae; genus Pseudolycoriella; species Pseudolycoriella hygida. The sequence continues at coordinate 78,222,501 of CM055404.1, forward strand.
CGAGACCTTTCCAAAAAACTATAATTTTATGAAATTGGACCACTTCTAAATTAATTTTAAGGATGTTCATTGCCATTCTTACAATTTTTACTGATCTTATGGCTTTTCTGTTTTTCTTTGATACCAAATTTCATTTTGTTGTTTCGTTGTTTGGTATTTTGAAATGCAATTTCAAGTCAATGTGATTTATAATTACGGATACGGGCTTCGCTATTCGCATAGCTATCGCTTTGGCAAAATATGGATGAGCTTGCGCATAGCACTTTAGGCACGTGTGTTAAAGTCCCCATTGAGGCTTGTACTTCCGGTGCGGTTCGGCTTACCAGGCCGTCCCACTGTATTCACAAGCGGTAAAAATAATTTGGCTCAGCCTCGGACGAGTGGTGGTCACGGGGGACGACCAGCACAGGA
>CM055404.1:78223411-78252060 GCA_029228625.1 Pseudolycoriella hygida
AGGGGGCTTTCACTGGGCGAGCAAACTATCTCTTTGGCAGAGGATAGAAGGGTATGGAGGGGGTGGTCAATGACCACCGGGTTGCGGCTTAAAGACCCCACACCGGAAGGTATAAACGGTCTATAAAGTTTGATGATGATGATGATGATGATGACCAAATTTCATTAAGTTTTATAGAACTTGAGAAAATTTTTCTTAAGAGCCTCCATTTGTTGAGACCTTATCGATTTAGAGTCTTAGCGTTTTCACTAATTTAATTTTCGCGATATTCTGATGACCATATCTTTCATTCAAAACCTTGAAGAGCGATTTCCGTTCTAATTTCGCAGATATATAAGTGAAAAAGTTCCACCAACCTTCGGAAAACCACGTTTTTCACCACTTTTTCGACCATAACTTCGGAAGTTTTCGACCGATTTTGCCTAAATTCAATCTCCTTATCTATTTTTTGATTATCTTTCAGGATAAAAAAGTTTTCAAACAAAACAAAATTTATGAAAATCGGAAAAGATTTGCTCTAGTTTTTAAAAAAAGTCCAAAAATCACTTAAACGGCCCTTGGGCCCAACAATGCCCAAATTCAATCCCAAAAAAGATTATTCAACAGGGAAAATCGTTTGAGTTTTACTCAAGTTGTGGTGACGGACGGACATTTTTGTTATTGCTAATTATTCGTCATCTAAGGACCATGACCGATGCTCTAGGTCGGTTCTAAATTCTGGGCTTATATTAAGGGTTTGGAGAGGTTTTCAACGCCGTCGCTCCGTACAGGTTTTTCAATAATGCCCCTCCGGCAATTTTGAATCCAATTTAATGTGGACGTAATTTTATATACATAGGAGTTAAGGAGGAAATATTTACTTAGATACGTTCGAGTCTTTTTGAAACATCTTTTCTACTTGCCACATCTATTCTGATGCGTACGGGTCCCTTGCATGTTAGGTGGGATTGTGTTGGCGTACATGCAGTGAAAAGCAGTTTTCGCTCACAAGTGATGTGAAAATATTTTTCGTTCACACGAAGACACTTCCATGTAGGGGAAACGAGTTCTTTTCCGAAGTGATTAACCGAGATTGACCATGGACTAATCGGATTAACCGGGACAATTTGGAATAATGTAAAATGAAAAAAAATAGAACTAATGTCATTGTTTCATATTTAATGATTCTACAATTCGTTTAAATAACGAAGTGAATATTCACACGCGCGAACGAATAGTCAATAAAACACTATTCGCACTCGCGCGCGAATAGTCCATTAAACACTATTCGCACTCGGCTAAGAGTTAAATCGGATAAAAAATGAAATTTTCCTTGTACAAATGTTGGACGTAAGGGCTTTACGTAGGGTATAAAATGAGATTTTCCTTGTTTCCCAAATTTCCAAATTTACTAGTCCATTAAACACTATTCGCACGCTGCCTTGAAATAATTTCAAGATTCAATCAGAATATAAAGGCGCTGGTATTGTTTTCTCATAGCGATTCGTGTGAATAAACTTACGGTCATGGCTAAATTTTGCCATGACTGTATGTTATAATAACTTATATTACAAAATCCGAGTGTTAGTGGACGAACAAAAAAAAAACACTTTTTGGTGGCGGTGTAAAACGTGGAGAAAACAATATCCCGAATTTTTTTTCGAATTTTTCGTTTTGGCGTCACAATTGGGGAGTTAGAGCTTTGGTCGGCGAAGAAAAGTCTTAGAGTTTTTGATGTTCAATTTTGGGAGGTTGGTCACTTTGTTGGTAGGTAGAGGTGAGCGGGTCGGCCTTTTTTTGAAACCCGACCCGAGCAGAGCCCGACCCTATTCTATTTTCAAAAACCGGATAACCCGGTAGCCCGAAAAAACTGAAATCCGACCCGACCCGATAACAAGAAAAAAACTGAACCAGATGAAAAAAATCATCAAAATTAGGAAAATTAGGACGTGTGCGACAAAAATCACTTCTGCAACGAGGTGTACACTAAACTTTGTGCCAAATGCCCGTATCACAATGAGGTAAGCATAAATTAACTGAAATCACCGTACATCGAACAATCGATTCTTAAAAAAAACTTTCATCAATCAAGTTACATCGAAAAATATTACTATTACCTGAGCGCAAATAAGAAAGTGCAAATCCGTTTTATTAAATCCGGCTCGAAAGCCCATGAACCTTAAGTGCAATATTTCCGCCATAATAATAAAAGAACTTTATTTGTTTCTAATATATATTTGCTACGATGTTTATATCAATTGGATATGAATACAAAGAGGGCGAGAATTAGATAGTTCCCGCTTATATAAACTATCATGGCCCCACGGTAGTAAGGGGCAGTGACGCAAGTCATACACGCCGAAAAATTCACAAGACATTTTTTCGTAGACCAAGGAACATATATACGCAAAATTTTAGGCCGAAATGCCTTTTTACTCATTAAAATCGGTTCAGTCGATCCGAAGGTACGAATTAAACAAATTGCTATTTCGTATGGAAACGGACCCAAATCGAATATTTTTAAATAGTCAATTTGGTAAACCTTTCTTTCTTTCTTTGTTTCTTTGTGGCAATTTTTGGCAAAATGACTCAGATCTCCAGAATTATGAGAGTTAGAAAGTTGGTTCCAAAGTTGTAGAGAATTAAACACGTGTTTCAGGGTGTTCAGGGTTTTGGGAAATATGCCTTAATACCTGGGATATGGCAACTTCTAGAATTGGGAGGGTTTCTATAGGACTTTTCAACTTCCATCAGGTTTTTTGATATTTTTCGGTTATTCTGGACGTGAGTGAGGTCATGCAATGCAGCTTTTCAGGTTTATGGGATTCTTGTGAATTTTGCTAGCACTTTTCAACTTCAATGTGGTTTTTTGATATTTTCGGTCATTCTGCACATGAGTGAGGCATCCATATTGACCAACATTTTGAGGGGTTTATGGCGAGAGATAATCTTACAAAAGTTCTGATATCCGCCAAAAAACCTCTTACAGAGGAGGTGTGACGCAAGTCTTCATTTCTGCTTACAAAAGTTGTGAAATCAGAAAAGGATGACGCATTGAGCATCTAAGTTAAAACGATTTTCCTCCAGTTACAAAAGTTCTGAAATCGAAGGAAGGTGACGCATTCAGCTTCGATACGCAAGAAAATTAAAACGAAATTACGATGTGTTTTTAAAAAATTGCGTCGCAAATGCCAAACCTACCAGCGTAATAATTTTTCAACACTTTCACTTTTCACACTGAAAAATTTAAATTTGAACAGTACAATCTTCGCGAAAAGAGGTAAAAGTCAAATTTTAGCAGTTTACACTGAAAGCATAGAAAAATTATTTCGTTGTAGGGTCTGGCATTTGTGACAAATGTTATTTGAGTTTATCATGGTCCAAACTAGTACGAGTAACTTCCTCATTATATAGGTTTTACTATTTCGTAATAAAAATTACCGGGTTATTTGTCAAATAATTACAAAAACCCGACCCGACCCGATCCGAATGGATTTTGAAAAACCCGTAACCCGTAACCCGCTCACCTCTAGCTCCCCTAGGCTGTTAGGTAAGGTAAAATTACTTTTTCAGTGTCTATAGTTAGTGGAGTTTCGGGACACTTTTCTACAGCACAGCAAAAACCTTATCTTTAAAGAAATATTTTATGAAAAACAACCAACTATCACTCAACCAATTTTTACCAAATTTCCATATCTTTCAAACTAATACACTCGCTAGCGCTTACTCCACAAGTCAAGAAAAGCAAGTGGTTTTCTACTTGTATGGACGATAGTAAGTTCAGTTACGATTCTATCACATCTTTGTCACATCATGTCTTTGTAAGTCCGAGCAGAAATTAATCGAACCTATCACAGAACATAAATTGTAACTGCGTGTAGAGCAGCGATACTTGATACCTACATAGTTGTCTACAACCGAGTTATTTCGAAATACAATTGAATTTGTAACAGCAATACTAATAGAAACTTACTTGTAGTGGTGGAGACCTGTTGCAGAGCAGTTTAAGGAAACATATGGACCTGCACGGACATTCTGTTCAATAAACGTATAAATCAATTAAGGAACCGTATCTGAAGAGACGACTGCATATTCTTGGGTGGAAAAGCCGTGGGATGGTTGGTGGTGGTTTGAATGAGCCCAGTGAGGTGTCAAATGAAAGGTTTCGATGCTACGAAGCCAGCGGAACTGGTTTGTGAAAATCGGTTGGGCGGTTCGATGTCCAGTGTCGTTCAAAGTGGGCAAAAATTATGATATGTTGTCCAGAATAGTCTAAAACGTCGAGAAAACACGGTCCGAGGTGAGGTGTTCTGAAATAAGTGAGATATTGGTCAATGAAGTGTCCCAAAAATCGCTCAAGTATTTTACGGGCTTCAATTTTGTGGAACAAAGTTTTCCGTTCCGACTTTGCTTTATCCGGATGAAAAAGATAAAAATTTGGGAATCGCATTCTTTAGCAACGCCTCAGAGTAGAAGGGGAAATGTCGCGCAGTTGGACGGGTTCTGCAACGTGATTTAGAAGAGGATTCGGACGGGGATCAACAATTAGCGGGGTCCCGAGGGCATCGCTTACCCGATAGATAAAAAGTAAGCAACACATCAACTGGTGGCAATAACAGCCGAATACCAGTAGCGTTTAACTCCCAACCAGCAACACAACATCGAAGAATGACGATTTTTGCAAAACTTTCATCATCAAATTAATAAATTATGGCAATTTTATTGACAGGTAGATGTAGGTTATTTTGAGTTCATTGCATGTTTTCGAGGCAATTTTTTTTTTGAAATTTTTTATTGTCTTTAAAGTGCACATCCGAAATATTGAATAATTTAGTTCTCCCGTTTGTTAACCGTAAATAGCCTTACCGAAGTCGTTTTTCCCTCACACTCCCACCGCAAACAAAAAATATGTATTTCATGCTGTGGTGAGAGAATTTCTTCCGAAAATTTATAACTCAATTTGATTGTTATATGAAGTTTTGTGACCTTCTTTGCGACTTATTCTACTTTGACCACAGATTAGGTTTGCAATTTTCTCCAGACTATCATATTCAGTGACTAAGAAGCTTTGTCGCTTGTATTGAAACCACCTAAAAAGTAAAACAAAAGTAAAACTTAAATTTAGAACTGCACTGTCTTATGAATTGTTTTCTTGCACCGGAACACTCAAATATTTGAAGAATGAGTTGCTTCAGTAACTCATTTAAACGTTCCACTGTTGACAACATTAAAACATTACCAGAAAGTGTACAAGTATGTTGATGGAACGCTACTTAAAACTCCAAAAATGTGTAAAAGAAGATGCCCAAAAAACGTTAACAACGAAAACGGAAAATTGTAATGTCTGATGGGATGAGCGCGGTTTGTCTGCTTTTTCTTATGACACAAAAATAACGAGAAATTCTTCAATCCAATTCAATACAACAAAATTCTTTTTTTATTTTATTTTTGGGACCACCGTCAAGCAAAACAAATGAATAATATTGTAAAATTTGAATTGGTCGTCGGTTAAGATGGAATGAAAAGGAAATGTAAGAAAAACAAAACAAAATGAGCATTCGTTATGAATGAATATTCTAAAGATTTTTCGTTGCGCGTTTTGTTGTAACAAAACGTATATCGAGACAAATGTTGTATAATTTAAAAATTAAAAGAATAAGACAAGGAATCTTTCAGAAACTACATAAAAGCCCGAAAAACAGTTGTTCACATGGATCGCAACAAAATCATTTTTTTAATAGACGTTAATCATGTTTTTGTATCGGGTCTTCTTTTGGAAATATTAACAAACTAGTTAAGAAGTAAGTATAACACAAAATATTTGGTTCTTTCATTACAAATACACCGAAGCCTGAGTGCCGCTTTCGAAATATTTATATCGAGGCGATCGCCTTCGGAGTGATCAAGCCTCGGAAGTTTCGAAGAAACTCAACTAATGGTTAAAGATTGCGACTTACGACCGGCCTTGAATTGCTATTCAATTTTTAATTCGAAACTATGTTACTCAACGTGACTTTTTGGGGCCTGGTATTTACATATCGCCAAAGTCTCAAACTATGACCGGCTGTCCTAACTTTGTAACGAAATACCAATTTCTAAGACTTTTCGGAACGCATGATCTTCTTACTAAATTTTATCGTAGCTTGTAATGCGACATACTCAAACGCTAAAAATGGGCTGGTATGGGAAATATTTACTAAAGTATAGAAAAACCGAACATTTTCTTCGCCTTTTTTGATATTTACATATAATTCCCTGCGTTAGATTAGATTTAGATTAGAATTTTTGGGGTGTTGGCACCTGGATCGGAGATCCTTTGTACCACCCCCGCCGATTCATCCTTTATTCAAGAGAAAGATTCAGCTAATACAAATACAAATGTGTTCGAGCTGGAGGCTCACTGTCAACGTTAAGATAGAAATTGAAGTTATATAAATTATAAAATAAAACCAAACAAACCAAAAACAAAACCAAACCAGCCCGTTGTAATGATTGTAGTTTAGCATCTAAATGGGTCGATATTGGCATTTTATAACTCGTTGCGAGGAAACCATAGAACTCATGGAAGCCTTCTGGTTTTCTTAAGAAAATCAGCCAGTTTGTCAATAACCATAGAGTTGAGAAGCAGATCGGAGCTAACTAGTTCTGGTTTACACAGTATATTTCTCCTAAAGAGTCTATATCTGGGACAGACACTAATAGCGTGAAAACCTGTTTTTTCTCCTCGTCCGCATAAACACGCTGGGCTATCCGAGTAGCGTATGTCATAAAGATATTTATTAAGTCCACAATGGTTAGTGATGGCTTCGATGTCTCTTTTTATGTCTGACCTGCCAAGCTCGATCAGTGTCTTACTCACTCCTGTTGATGACGTTTTGCAGAACAATTTGGTGTGTCTTCCGCCGTCATAGTCCCTCCATCTTTTGAAATGTTGGTTTTGAAGCCAATTTTTAACTATGACCTTTCTCGTCGACATTAATATACCAAGCATAGGCTCCGGACCAACGAAGTCATAAGCAGCTCCCTCGCGAGCCAGGGTGTTCGCTCTTTCGTTACCTGAGATGCCCATATGGCCGGGAACCCAGACAACTGTGACGGAGTTTGTTCTACCCAGCTCGTTGAGTCTTTCTTTGCAGTCGAAAACCGTTCTAGACCTGATCCAGGGAGAACTAACCGCTTGAATAGCGGATTGACTGTCTGTGCCTGAAACCTTATCGATCAGTTCATCAGTGCAAATTTTAGACATAGCGAAAAGCTCCGTCTGTTGCACTGAGGCGAAACGACCGGTGGAGAAGCTACCTTTCAAGTTTAAAGAGTCGCAGAAATAACTGGCTCCCGAAAATCTCTCCCCTTTAGAACCATCCGTGTAGCACACAATGCTTTCGGTTGGAGGGAAAATATTTCTTTCGCTCAACCATTCATCTGCTCTAGGAATAGCCCACTCAAACTCATCATCCAGAAAATACTCCGCTTTTATCTGATCGCTGGGCATTTGCAATCGTTCTTCCTTAATAATACCAGAGATGGCGGAGTGACCTCCCTCAAAAACGGGAGACCACCACCCATTACATCGTATGTTAAACGAGGCGTTAAATGCGACTGGTTTCACGAAGAGGTCTAAAGGCGGAATAGCTAGGAGAGCTTCTAGAGCCGCAGTCGCGGTTGAGCTTCTCACCCCTGCTATGCAGAGACAGGCCAGTCGCTGAAGTTTTTCTAGTCTTTTCTTGACTGTTTCAAGTTCCACCCTTGGCCACCAGACTATACATCCGTGACAAAGTGTAGGTCTCACCGCCGTGAAAATCCACCAAATAGCTTTAGGAGAAAGACCCCATGCCTTGCCAAAAGCGTTTCTACACAGCCAGAAGATACCTATGCATTTGTTGAGTTTTTCCTCTAAGTGAGGTATCCATGTCATCTTATGATCATAGATCACACCGAGGTACTTAACCGACGCTTTCAGAAGTAGTTCTGATCCGAACAGTACAAAGCTGCCCAGTTCTAAAGCGGTTTCGGTTTTTCTTCTGCTGAAGAAAACAATTTTGGTTTTGGTAGGGTTAACCATCAGCTTGTTCTCGAGGCACCACTCTTCAACTATTTTAATCGCTGTTCTCATCAAGTCGCAAATAGTAGCGACGAAGTCCCCACAGATTAGGGTGGACACGTCGTCGGAATAGCCTTGGGTGAAAATACCTGAGTGATTGAGCTTGACCAATAGCGAATCGATTACTTTTGTCGGATGAGGGAGTGCAAAATCTCACTATCTTCTTTAAAATTGAGTAAAACGTTCAAGCTTTCCGAAAAGTGTTTTACATGTTTCTGCGCGGTAAATGCGTCATTACCTCGTCGCAAGCGACTCGGAAAACGCAATTACTGAGTATCAACATGTAATAGTTATTTATGCACCACGTACTACGTTTCGGTCATATTGTGCGAGATTGGTGAAAAGTCCCAGTAATAAGATTGAAAACATGATGTGATCATTTTGTAAAAAACGTTTGTAGTCTAGTCTAGTCTAGTCTATAAAATATACAAAAAATTTTTGAATTTGAAAATTGCTAGAAACATCCACCTTCATCACAAAACCCTAGGGAGCCTTATTGTATGACCACACTCATGCCGAGAATAACTGAGAAATATCAAAAAACCTGGTGGAAGTTGAAAAGTGCTAGAAAAAAAAACCCATAAACCTGTGAAGCCCCATTGGATAACCTCACTCATGTCGAGAATAACGGAAAAATACCGAAAAATCTGATGAAGTTAAAGAATACTAGAGAAATCCACAATAATCTAATAAATCTGGAAAGCCCTATTGGATGGAGAGATAAACTTCCAAAAGTTCTATCCGCACAAAAAACCTCTTACAAAAAAAAAATGAAAGCGAAGTAACGTTGTGTTTTAAAAAAATTGCGTCACAAATACCAGACCCTTCAACGAAATAAGTTTTCTATGCTTTTACACTGGCGAGTCGGGCATTTGTAGCGCAATTTTTTAAAAACACAACGTAACTTCGCTTTAATTTTTTTGCGATCGAATCTGAGTGCGGCACCTTGCTCCGATTTTTTCAGAACTTTTGTAACTGGAAGAAAATTGTTTTGACTTAGGCGATTAATGCGTCATCTTTTTCTTATTTTAGAACTTTTGTAAGCCAACATAAAGACTTGCGTCACACCTCCTCTATAGGCGGTTTTTTGACCTGATTCGACCTGAATTACATGTTCATGTAACTAAATATTTTTAAGACCGTACGACGAACGAAGTTCTTCGAAAAGGGGTCTTATGCGTTTACCACGACGTTTGTAACCACCCGAATTTAGACTCGGGAGTAGGGAAGCGGGGGAGCATCGATCATGGTCGTTAGTTGACGAATCAGCAATAAAAAAAATGTCCGTCTGTCACCGTGATAGCTCGAGTAAAACTTGACCTGACTGACTGACTTGTAATGGTGTAATTCACAGTGAATTTGTTTTAAACTCTGGTGTGCAAATCACTGGCTCGCTACGCTAATGTTTTCTTTTTCGCTACAATCGGCACATGCTTTTATGTATGCCTTTTGCAAACTCTCTTTCGTTTTCAGACATGTGCTGTACGAAAGCCACTTCGCCGCATATGAGACATCCCATTAAGTGTTGCTATATAGCGGGAGGTTTAAGTGGGTATCTCAAATTTTAAGCCAGGAACGAAAAATTCATATGAATAATTTTTTTTGTCTCGTTATTTACAATGATATTGCTTTTTCGCACATTCTTTTGCACTTTGGTTGGTTTTTGAGCGTTCGTTGGTCTTGCGAAGCCTTTCATGAAATGTCTCATACGACTCCGTTTCGTTTCTTCCACTTTCATCATTAAATAGGTGAAAATACATGTTGACAAAAACACACTCAGCCTGAGAAAACAGATATCTGCAACCTGAGAATATCCCGAGCTACATCGCTAGTTTGGGAAAGTCCTATACGACAGTAAATGTCTAACTTAACCCAGTACAATGTGCTTTTTTGCTCGGCCAAGGGCCGCCGAGCTAGGGCCGTTTAAGTGGTTTTTGTTCTTTTGTACATGATTCGAGTAAATCTTTTCCGATTTTCATAATTTTTTTTGCTTGAAAGGCCTGGACATGCCTGACAATTTTTGGAAGAAAATTTTTTGATTTTGAGCTTTTAGACTCAGCCAGGACAATCGGGTAAATCTCATCCGATTTTCGAAATCTTTTTTTTTTTTTCAGAAATTAATTGATTGACTTTGGACGAAATCGGTTGAAAACTTTCGTAGTTACGGTAGAAGAAGAGGTCAAAAACGTGGTGTTTTGAAGGTCCGGTGATACTTTTTGACGAAATTTAGCACGGAAATCGCTCTTCAATGTATTCGATGAAATATATGGACTTCCAGAAAGCACGAAGAAAATAGTGAGAAGTGGTTGAGTGTAGGGTCTTCAGTGTTGGCCGAACCCCAACTCACGCTACTACACTTCACGACACTACACAATACTTGGTGTTTTTTGATGCATATTCCTCAAATTATGAAGTTTTTTGTGCAATGTTGTAGAGAAAAAATAACAAATTTTGCTTCGGACGGGTTTTTCGGAATTGCCCTTTTGGAAATTTTCAGTACAATTTAATTTCATAAGAAACTCAATTTCATAAGATCGTCGAGTCTTCATATTGAGATATAACTCATACAACACATGAGTCTGTTGGGTATGTTGAGATCAAAATTCAGTCTCTTCGAACTGCCAAAATGAAATTCTAAACGTCAAATATTTAGAAAAATAGATCCAATAATAAATCTATCAAATTTCCAATTAAAAAACTATTTTCGTTCAATAATAAAATCATTTTGACCAATAAAAAATGCTGAATTTACCAATAAAAAATTAGTTTTCTTCCAATAATTAAATAAATTTTGTACAATAAGTCAATAAAAATGTCGATTTTAGCGTTACGTAATTTATCAACGGCCCCAAACTAGTAGGGCTTAGAATGCCGGTTCGCCCCATGAATGTGTTTTACCGACATAGTTTTTTGGACCACATGCTTAACGTGAATTCCGAACCACGGAAGCTAGTAGTTAACAACAACCGAAAGTTTACCGTCAGGCCAATTTGTAAACGTTGTCTCAACAACACAATTATCATCAAAAAATACATGCTTGTCAACAAAAGACATTATAGTTTACAAAAAACGTTATTTACGCCATTTTTAACGAGTCATGTGAATTTTCGAATATGATCTTATATAAAATATGTTACACTGCATGACAAAGACTCAAAACAGTCTCTACACAACACAATTTCAGCATAAAATGTTTTATCAACATCATTTTTCTTGATTCGAGGTGTCCTCGGTAATCTATTGGATAGCTTGATTTTTTTTTTTTCCTATATTCAGCCCAATAAAATCGGAATTGGGATCTCCTCTGGTTTCTTTTTTAATTTCTAAGATGAACTAAGTTTTCTAAGACAATAAACAATATTTTCTATCCATTCATTAAATTTTGAAATGAGAAAGAAATTCAGAAAATCAACTTCGGCGAAACACATATACACCGTTACTTCGTACGGAACCAAAAAGCTTGCTTCCTTACTCATTCAACGATTAGAAATACCACCAATATTATAGTTTTTCTGTTCTCTAAAATCTGAAAGCGTGGAACTATTTCAAATGTTCTTCGGACAGTTTTACATATAATAAATTTCATGTAAATTTTTAGATGGTGGCAAAGTTCCCAATATTGTAGCAATATTTCCACGTTGAATAGCTAGTCCGATTTCTTTGTAGCAAATAACTCGTCGCACGCTTTTCATGTGTCTTCTCTGTTATTTTGCTGCCGATTTTCTTCACCAGTTCAAGACCAGGTTTTCCAAACACCCCGGTCGTCTCTGTTGCCACAGGGACAAAAATAAATTGTTCCAGCAAATCTATGTATTTATCAAATTTACACTTTTCCGCATTTTTCGCTGCCCATCCTAATTCATGTGCTGTGTGTTTCACGTATGATAGTGCGAATGTGTCGGCGCATGTATGATTTACCTTTGGCCCAAGGGACGAGGCTTAATCCGTCTGGAGCCTTGCCATCTGATCTAGAACAACCAGTGGGCTCAAGCTTGCATGGAATTTCTGCTGATTTGAGTGCTCTTTCAAGTAAGTTGTTCACAGCTGCATGTCTTGAGCGAGTACCAGATGCTTTCGTACACGATAAGCCGTGTCTTCCAAATTGGTCCACTTTCGACCCGCACACACACTTGTGGGCCTGTACAATTGCAAAACCGAGTCTTAAAGCGAGTGATATTAGGAATTCGTCATTGTTCAAATGAGTGCCAAGTTGTGGCAAATACGAGCTTTGTCTAAAGTATTTGCCACTGAATCGTTGATGTTGAATATTTTTTCATCAATTTCATAAGACTCCCAAACACGTTGATAGATACGTGATGATTCCTCAGGTAACTCACCAAACTTTCGACACCATTGCTCTTCTGATTCCACTTTTGCTAAATCGACATGTCGGTAATGTTCTGGTAACAGTTGATCTAATAAAGCGGAAACGTTATACAATGACGACAGGAAACATGGTAGAGAAATATCGGATGCATGACGTATCCCAATACCGCCTTTTTTGATCGGAAGAGATGATTCGGTCCAGGCCAGCTCTGATAGGCTAATGTTGAGGATGGTTTCAATGGAATTCTTCAATATTGCGTCATATTCAGTAAGCCGGCTTCATTGCGCCAAATAGGTGACCCTCGTAAAAAGAAAATTAGACGAGGAGTTGTGACAGATACTCGCAGCAAATAATAGGCGCTGTGCATACTAATTTTCTTCAGTCTTTCTGATAGTTTCTGCAGGTCGGACATTTTCTTGTTCAGACATATATTCGACGCAACATCTGTTAGAGGGCTACCCAATAAGAATTCATTTTCCGGTGTCATGATTTGAATGCTTTCAGAAATTGTTTTGAATTGATGTTCTATCTCGTTTTTTAAGACACCTGAACTGGTTCCCAAGATCGAAAGTTCGCATTTTGCATGATTCAGTTCCAAACCAACTTCGTCAGCTTGTTGAATAATCGATTTGTATGCTTTCAAAACATTATCTGGCAATCCGGCCACTGACCCGTCTTCCAAGTCTTCCATAAATTGAGGTCCAGATCTTTCAATGACGAAATAATGTCTTGAATGACGAGGCAGAATAAAGCGGGGCCGAGCGGATCTCCTTGTTGAACTCTTCGTTGTGACAGTATAACATGCTCTCTATAATATACATTGCTGGGCATTCTGTAGCATTGGTCGACAAACTTATATATCTCGGGTATTGTAGATTTCACTTTTGTACCAATGTATCTCTCCGTACTTCGTTAAAAGCGTTTTTGACATCAATTTTGAGGAACACTCGAACACCACTGTGCTTCGACGTATAATAGATTCGTGCTGCGTGTGCCACCGCCTCAGCTCCATTTTTAATGCCGACTCCCAACTGATACGGGAGATATAAGTTTGTTAATTTTGATGCAACTCTCCGACAGGCGATTTTTGCTTAGATTCGTCTCCATATGTGAAGCGCCAATGTGATTTTTGTACCGCCAACGTTTTATGATACCACGCGCCTATAATAAACTATCGTATAACACAACGACTAAATCGCTTCATCATAGTCTCGATACGTGAGTTAATAATTTGGGCTATACGGTCGATTCATGCACTTTTGTAACGAATAGACTTGGGGCTATAGCTCTCGGTCATTGACTTGAACTACAATCCTTGGATCATTCATTCCAACTTGACTATAATAACGTCATCATAACGTCAATTACAATTCTTGTGTTATAATTTATTGTGAAAATCAATAATGAACGGATGAATATAATTCATTTTGTTAATGGAGTTATACGATGAGATATTGTATGAGTGCCCATTCTCGCTCCTTTATTTCTTAAAATACAATTTAAAAAATTTTAAAAATCGCCATTCAAGTCACGTATAATAGTTTACTAAAAAAATTTTTGGACAAAATTAACTTGTAGTTTTGCTACCTGTTTTTAACAAAATGCAAGATCAGGCCAGTTTATCAAATAAATTAAATGTGTCTTGAATTGTTAAGGATGACTTTTTTTAGCCGAATCGAATTTTAAAAAGTTTACGTTTTAATGTAAAAATTGAGTACCAGTCGATCATGTGCAGATAATAAGCAAAATAAAACCAACATAGTTTTTAATTCCTATCACTCACATACGATAGAAAAGTGGAGAAATCTCAAACCGAATTATTATGGATGTGAAAAAAGCATGGATTCGGTTACGAGTGCAAGAAACTAATTTTAAGGTTTACTACATTATTGCGTTCGTATCTTAAAAACGTGAACTTAAACTTAAAAACAGTTCGTAGATACTAAACTGGTGAATAAAGGTAAATAAGTTATTTTCTGAGTAATATCAGCCATTATCAACTTTTAAAATATGCAGATCAGACCAAGTAATTAATTCAATTGGTTGAAGTATTTTGCTAAATAATATTGAGAGAGGTTGTTAAAAGGTGTTGGTGAACATTTTGTGCACGTTTTTACGATAATTGGCTGTGTTAAGTTCAAGTCTATCAAAATTTAGCATTCTTATTTGAAAGGGACGTTAGTTTTTTCCTTCTCTTTAACTCTTATTGAAATTTTCGTATATTCTGTTGTTTCTCATTCAACTCATTCATCTCTTCAAGCTATTGCTACAACGAAAAAAAAATAAAAAGTAACATACTGGCTTTCCATCAAGAATATCCGGGTTCAATCCTGGTGGGGACAAATTCTGTATAGGATTTTTCTTCAACGTATAGCATGAAAGTAAGTTTTTAGGCACACCCAGGCTTCATAATTTGGGTAGTTGTGAATTTGGTGATGCAACGAATCGTACACAGAAGAATGACGAATATGACGTTACCTGTGTACACATATTTGAGTCTAGCTTTAGGCGGAGATAGAATTAGCACCAGAAGAAATCCTACTAGTAAAATTCTAGCTTCCGTTAGGCGTGGCTCAGAATTTACGTGAAGCATGTGGTCCAAAAAATGCCTGATGGGGCGAACCGACATTCTAAGACCTATTAGTCTCCGCACCTACTACATCACAGATGGCACTAGGTTTGTGTGCAATTTACCACTGACACAGTAAATAAAACTTTGATCGCGAAAGGATCTCTAAGAAGAATCCATATGAGCGAAAGTTCACAAATATTGTGGAACTAGTAAAATAAAATGATCTAGCCTGTGTTATTACAGAAAACAGAATATATATGTGGCAAAGAGACTCAAACGTATCTAAATATACAAATAAGCAAGGTTGTGCTCGCTAGTCATTAGCGACGCTAACGCTAAAACTAGTTTCAAAAAATAATAGCGTCGCTAACTGATTCGCTAGTCCAAAAAAAACTAGCGCGCTAGTAGCGGCCGCTACTAGCGGTCGCTAATTTTTCGCATATTAATCGAAAATCTGGCATAGAAAAAACACCAAAAATTTTTGAAAAACTGGCATTCGGTCGAAAATAGACTGATGACTTGTGATGAACAGCTCCATATTTTAGCGAATCCATTAGCGATTAGCGAAAAATATTCACTAATCGGATTTTAGTGAGCGCTAATCGCTACTAGCGAGCAGTCTTGAATTTTAGCGTCTCTAGCAGCGACGCTAACCCAACCATGCAAATAAGCAAACAATCCAATGTTTTCTGTTCTTTTATAACTGCAAGAATTTCAAAGATCCATAGAAATTACCCAAGGTAATGTCAAAGGCCCTTCCGAAGTACGTCTCAGACCATTCAAATCTAGAAAAGTTTATATCCAAGGACTAAGCCATTTTCCCCTAAAACCCTGAAACAAGTGTTCTCTAAAACTTTATTCTCTACAACTTTGCCTTTGGAAGCAACTTTCTACCTCTCATAGTTCTGGAGATTCGGGTCATCCTCCCCAATTATGGAAGTGACCATATACCGGAATTGGGCCATATTTCCCCAAAACCCTGAAACACGTGTTAACTTAAATATAATTCTCTAAAACTTCGCCTTTGAAACCAACTTTCTAACTGTAATAGTTCCGGAGATTTGGGTCATCCTGCGCAATTATGGAAGTGGCCACATACCAGGATTGTGTCATATTTCCCCAAAACCCTGAAACACTTTTTGCTTAAATTTAATTCTCTACAGCTTCGCCTTTGAAACCAACTTTCAAACTCTCATAGTTCTGGAGATTCGGGTCATTCTGCCCAATTATGGAAGTGGCCATATACCAGAATTGGGCCATATTTCCCCAAAATCCTGAAACACGTATTCGCTTAAATTTAATTCTCTACAGCTTTGCCTTTGACAGTAAATCTCCATATTGCACAGTTAAGGAAATAAAGACGAAAAACTGTTTTCTTATATCGTCAAGAAACTCAATTTCGTCCATTCCATTGTTCCCAGTGCCCAGACCCCTGACACGATTCTCACAAAGACTTGTTCCCAGTTTTGTGACATCAAATGCTTACATGACCCTCGAAAATTTCATGTCCGGCCTCCACTTCTTCGACCATATCTCCGGAACTACTTGGCCGATTCTGCTCATCTTCGAACTTGAATGTTAGTAATTATTCTCCAAACCAACGTGTGGTAGTATCATAGTCTAGAATCTCACATAAAATTCTATGACCAAATAATACTTCTAAAAACACATTCATAGCTTAAAACAACGGTAATCAACTGTATTTGCGTCACAAAGAACGATTTTAAATGAAGTATGGGCTTAACAACAGTTTTTCATCATAGACGAATTTCATGAAGAATACGACCCCATCATATTATCACTTCCAGAATCAATGATTGCAAACATTTATGGCAACCGTTCTTGTGTTCAAATCTCCATGAAAATACCTTGAAAATGAACTACGAGAATCATTGGTAGGCGAATTTTTGGTACCATTTTTTCATGTTCAAAGTTAATTTTTTTGTATGAAAAATGAAAACTGTTAACTTTGACCTCATCCGATGACTTCGCCAACGAACTTTTTTTTAGCTTTTATGAATTTTACGTGAAGGAGTGGACCTTAAGCTACAAAAAATTCAAAGAGACTAACGACCAAAAAATTGAAAACGAGTTTTGGTGAGGCTGTGAGTACGACAAGGTACGTGTGCTCGAAAAATTTCACATTTTGATTTTACGCAACCGGAAGATCGAAGAATTAAAAAGAGTGTAGGCGCTTTTCGACAACTATGGACCACTAAATTTTTTTCTGGATGAGTCCATTGTCGATATTAATTCCATCGACCACCCCTATTAAACGTTCATAGTAAAAGTAATACGTAATGAGTTGTATCGTACGATGGCGGGCGATGGAAGGGTACTAATGTTCTATAAAGTTTGATGATTATGATGCTGACTAAGACCTCTACTAGAAACTGATATTTATAACGGTTGAAATGTTTTCACATGTAAATTTGCTTTTGTTTTTCTGTTAGTTTGGGAAGCGAAAATGACAATATTCGTAGTTGTTGTAATGAAAAATTACGTGAATCACAAGGGACGACGTAAAAATTTCAACCTGTGCGATTGCAGCCCTTGCCTTCGGTGCGGGCAGCAACTCTCGCACACGGTTGAAATTTTTACTTTCCGTCCCTTGTGATCCAAATAACTAATGTAGTGAATAGGTTAATCATATTCTACAATTTAAAGAGAGATTTTTCCTCATTCGAGTTTAAACAATTCTGATTTTATTTAGAAAATACATGTCTATTTATACCCGGTATTCCGGTTCATAGATTGAATACAAATTAATTGATTTTAATGTGAACTATGATTGGTCACCACAGATACCTCCCCTATTGCAAAATAAGGTCAATTTCGTTTTGATTTTTCGCATGATTAGTTGGAAGAAATCGATGATGGCTTGAATGGGTTTCATTTCTGGTACTTCAGTGGCTAGATTTCTTGTTTTGATTGTAGCGTGGAACTTGGACGAGCTTTCTTGACCAACAATTTTTAGTTTTATCTATTGTTAGCCAGAAGGCGCAACCAGCGAAATAGTTCAAATGAATAGTTGCCGAAAAGTTGTCGTTTTGTGGTGGTTACTGTTAGAGTGTTGTGTGTTTTGAGAGAGTTTTATTTTTCCATCAGAATATAGTTTGTTGATGGTGGTGTTTCTGATTTCACAACTTTTGTTAGCGGACATAAAGACCTGCGTCACACCTCCACTGGAAGTGTTTTTTGTGCGGATAGCAGTACTTTTGTAAGTTTATCTCTCGTCAAAAACCTGAACGAAGGTGAAAAGTGCTAGAGAAATCCACAAAAATTCCATAAACTTAGGAAGCTCCATTGCATGACCTCACTCATGTCGAGAATAACCGAAAAATATAAAAACATATGCAGGGGACCCGTACGTATCAGAATAGATGTGGCAAACAGAGTTGATGTTACGAAAAGACTCCAACGTATTTAAGTAAATATTACCTTACGTTGACATTAGATTGTATTGGAAATTGCTGATAGGGCAATATTGAAAAACCCGTCCGAAAAAACGGTGTAAAAAATTTTTTTGAAAGCACAAAATAGAGCACAAATAGAGAAATATGTTCTCCTTAATTTTCTCTACAACATAGCAAAAAACCATTTTTTGGGATATGGCCGACCTTAATATTGACCCAGGACCCTTAGTAGAGGCCTCGAACACATACTTCCATAGACAAAAATGTTTCCCTTAATTTGCTCTGCAACATAGCAAAAAATATTTTTGCTTAGGGCCGAACTTAGGACCCATATGAGGCCCACTTAAGCCCTAAGCAGAGGTAAAAGTTTCTTCTATAAATTGTGGGTCGTACCTAGATCTTTCAAACAAAAAAAAGTTTTTGAAAATGGGAAAAGAGAGAGAGAACTCGAGTTATGTACAAAAAATACGTAGAGCCCTAACAGAGACTCGTTTGTAATGCCCTAGCTAAGTCCAAGGACGCAAATCCAAAAAAGTATCTTCCACAAACTGTCGGTCATGCCCAGATCTTTCAAACAGAAAAGAATTTATGAAAATCGGAAAAGATTTACGCGAGTTATGTACAAAAAACACATAGAGCCCTAGCAGAGACTCGTTTTTAGTGCCCTAGCTAAGTTAAAGGACTCGAATTCAAAAAAGTTTCTTCCATAAATTGTCGGCTATGCCCAGGTCTTTCAAACAAAATAAAGTTTATGACATTTGCTAGGGCACTAGAAACGATTCTATGCAAGGGCCATATGTGTTTTTTGTAGATAACTCGAGTAAATCTTATCCGATTGTCATAAGCTTTTTTTTGTTTGAAAGATCTAGGCATGGCCGACAATTTATGGAAGAAACTTTTTTGAATTTGAGTCCTTGGACTTAGCTAGGGCACTAAAAACTTGTCTCTGCTGGGGCCATACGTGTTTTTCGTACGTAACTCGAGTAAATCTTTTCCGATTTTCATAATTGTTTTTTTAATCGACAAGTCTATGACAGCTCAACAAGTAGTAGAAGAAACTTTTTTGAGATTAGGCCCTAGGATATAGCTAGGGCAATAAAAACGTGTTTCTGCTAGCGCTCTACATGTTTTTTGTACATAACTCGAGTAAATCTCTTCCGATTTTCAATTTTTTTTTTTGATCGAGACGTCTAGGACTGTCTCCCGTTTTATGGAAGAAATTTTTTTGATTAGAAACCCTTGGACTCAGATAGGACCCTAAATCTGAGCTTCTACTAGGGCCCAACGTGTTCGCTTACATAAATTGGATAAATCCTAACTGATTTTGATTCTTTTTCTGTTTGAGAAATTTGAAGCCGATGCCTATGCTTAGGGCTGAAGTAGTCCTCAGATTTGTCCTAAGGACGGCCCTAGCTAAAAAAAATTATTTTTGCTATGTTTCAAGGCAAATTGAGGGAAACGTTTTTGTCTATGGAAGTATGTGTCCGAGGCCTCTACTTGGGGCCCTAGGTCAGTACTAAGGTCGGTCCTAGCCCAAAATCTATAGTAGGGTTGCGTAGCGTGATTTTGGCCCACACTAAGGACACTACAGCCCGAACCACTCAATACATTTTCGCCTATTTAATTTTCGCGATTTTCTGATGTCCACATCTTTCATTCAAAACCTTGAAGAGCGATTTCCGTTCTAATTTCGCAGAGATATAAGTGAAAAAGTTCCACCAACCTTCAAAAAACCATGATTTTGACCACTTTTTTACCGTAACTTCGAAAGTTTTCAACCGATTTTGCTCAAATTCAATACTGATATCAATATTTTGAAAATAAAGATTTACCCGATTGATGTAGAAAAACCACGTTGGGCCCTAGTAGCGACTCAGTTTTAGGTCCCTGACAACATAGCAAAAAAAAATTTTTTGGTTAGGGCCAACCTTAGGGTTACGCAGATGCGTAATAATTATTATATTCCTTCGACGATGAAACTGCTGTCGACAACATTCTGATGAGTTTTGTGTAAATTACGGCTCATCCTTCGATTTAGCTAAATTTCGTCAATTATCAAGTTGATAACGGTTGTTAACCGTCAAGCTAAAGCCGTGTTCAAGCTGCATGTGTAACTCACACATGTAACATATGCACAAAAGAGCTTGACATTATATGTCAATGATTAGTGAAATCGAAACGAAATGTCTACTATGATTTTTGTTCGATTTAACTAAATTTTTTAACTAAATTTAGTTAAATCGAACAAAAATCATAGTAGACATTTACGAAATGTCTGATTTTTGTTCGATTTAGTTAAATTTAGTTAAAAAATTTAGTTAAATCGCACAAAAATCATAGTAGACATTTCGTTTCGATTTCACTAATCATTGACATATAATGTCAAGCTCTTTTGTGCATATGTTACATGTGTGAGTTACACATGCAGCTTGAACACGGCTTAATTAGAAATCGACATTGGCTCAAGTTGCTTCAGTTACTATTTAGTTTCATACTAAGTCGAACCAAAAAAATGAAACTATTTTCACGTTGCATATATGCGGCGTTACAATAGTTCTACTTTTTCTGTTCCAGGTTTTCTGTACCTTAAAGTGTGAAATTATCTTCACAGTTTCACTTTTTCCGAAAAAGTGAAAACAAAAACGTGGAACTATTGTAACGTTGCATATATGTAGCGTGATGATAGTTTCACTTTTTTAGTTTCATGATAAAAAGTCAAACTGTGTCGAAAGTGTCAAAGTGTTACACTTTTTTAGTTCCACAAGCTGGCCAAATCTGAAAATGGCTAGCTTGTGGATCTAGAAAAAGTGGAACTATTGTAACGCTGCATATATGCAGCGTGAAGATAGTGTCATTTTTTTAGGTCCACAAAAAAAGTGGAACTAAAATAGTGAAACTGTTGTAACGCTGGTCTCCTTTTCGCCCTTCAGGATCGTTACAGAATAATTTTGAGGGGGCTCAGTTTTCATCCATGCGTGCTAAAAACCTCAACGTTTAGACTTTCACCACCGCCAATATATCCGAATCCCCAAAATCACGTTCCAATTCAAAGTTATACCGACGTCGCCACATTTCACCCTCGCGCATCGCTCCAAATATGGCGTGAAGTACCTTGCGCTCCAACGTTAGGAGTAACTGTTCATCATTTTTCTTTATCGTCCAAGATTCGCATCCGTATATCAATACTGAACGAATAAGCGTTATGTAAATATGGGACTTCGTTTTCTTTGACATTAACTTTGATCGTAACTGTTTGATTAGACCAAAATAGCATCTGCTTGCCGCCTTGATACGTCTATGAATTTCAGGTGTGTTGTCTTCATCTGACCGCATCAGAACCCCAAGATAAATGAACTCATCCACTATCTCGAGGTTGAACTCTTCAATGCGTATTTTGTCTCCCTGTTGATTGGCTACCGGATTCGGCTCGGTCTTCATGTACTTGGTTTTAGATTTTTTTATCATCAAACACATTCCCTCGGCTTGGATTTTCAGATTTGTGAAAGTGTCCATTCCTGCTGCATGTGTATGACTGACGAGGTCTAAGTCATCTGCAAAGCCCAGAACTTGAACTGTTCCATTCAACAGCGTTTTGTTGCTGTTTCTCTAGCAGCAAACACATCTGACATGTCGTTTTGCACCTTGTCACGACATCTTCTGCCGTCCAATGTCGCTTTCACAAGGCGAATATACTTTGTTTCAAAGCCTATCTTCTTCATCGCCGCATACATTTCCATGCGCTTAGTCCTGTCGTAAGGTTGTTTGAAGTCGATGAAAAGATGGTACGCCCGGACTTGAAACTCTCTGCCCTTTTGCAGAATCAAACGAAGTGTGAATATTTGGTCAGTTGTTGAGCGATCTCTGAATCCGCTTTGATAGTCCCCAATGACACTCTCAGTCAGTGGATTTAGTCTTTCGAATAGCACTCGAGCAAAAACTTTGTAAGCCGAGTTCAGTAAGGCAATTTCATGGTGGTTTTCGCATTTGGTTTTATCGCCTTTCTTGTGTAGAGGTAAAATGGCGCCCTCTAACCACTCGCCAGGCAAGTTTTCCGTGTTTCATATTTGTTTTACTAAATCATACATCACTTTTGACAATTCCTCACCACTCGTCTTCAGCAGTTTTGCTGGTATAGTATTCGGACCGGAAGCTTTTTTATTCTTGAGTGAGGTAATTGCTGCTGAGACTTCCTCTATTGTTGGCGCTGCTACGATACGAACGTCGTCGTCAAGCAAGGAAACATCGCTAACATAAGTCACATCATCATTCCCGTTGTACAATGCATCAGAATGCTCTTTGAATCTCTCCAAGACATCATGTTTTGCAGAAGGCAACGTTCCGTTTACTGCTTTGCATATTCAGGGGTTCATTGCGTATACGTTTAGAGAACTTTCGTGACTTATTTGCACTACACAATCTCTCTAGTTGAAGTAGCATCCTATCATCGATCTCTCTCTTCTTACACCGGTGCAAACGCAGTTCTTTGTATCTCGCATCTGCCGCCACTTTTTGTTCTCTCGTTCTTGCAGTCTCCTTTCTTAATCGCGCAGCGTTTTTACTTTCTGTAACATCAGCACACTCCGCATCAAACCAGGTATTGAAGTCATAAGGGCTATGATATCCTAAGGTGTTGATCGCTTCTTGTTTGATTACTTCACTCACCGATTGCCAGTCGAGAGGAGTATCATCTGGTTGAGCTTGTTGTAGTTTTTGAAGCTTTGTGCTAATGTTTTTAGCATATGTCGCCGCTATCTGTGTTTCTCTAAATCGGGCAAGGTGTGATCGCAGTGTTGACACTACAAGATAGTAATCAGTGTCGACGTTTGCTCTCCAACATGTTTTAACGTCAATTACATCTCAGTGAGGTGTCTTCCGCTACTCAATAGGGGGTCGAATTGATTAGGTGACAAGTTGTCATTGGGGTGCTTCCAGGTAGCCATTATAGCGAGAAATTCGTTAGTCTTTATTATATCAGCTCTCTTGAATAGCTGCAAAGTCGATTTTAGCCTTCTTCAGTTGATTCGAAAGTTTTGTTAATCCTCCTATTCTGTGAGTCTGACATCTCACATTCCATGTGCCAATTATCATATCCTTTAGCCGTTTCCGAGTCGTTGCCGAGGACCTCCCAGCATCCGAATGAGACCGCATATTATCTCTTTCTTCTCCAGCTTTCGTTGCAATGATTTTTCCACAATCGCTCGCAGTCATGTTTAATTCTTATTTTTGTATTTTGATTGTTTTAGGGATACGCACTAAGAACGAAATGACTAGGAGCTGCGGGAATGTATGAAATTCGGCAAAGTTTGTAAATCTTTAAGAAAAATTCACAAATTTCGATAATGATAAATGCAATCTTTGGAATTATGAATTTTGTGTTTGTGTGTGCATTCATTCACCAAGAAGACAACTTTTTGCAAATTTTTCGCTGATGCATTTCTTTCATTATACAAAGTTCGCTTCGAAAAACACTAAATTAAAACTTTGCAAAAGTTGATCGCACACAGAAATTTGTCAAATATAAATTAATCTCAATCGTCTTTTAGTTAAAACATACATCCAATAAGATCACTGCCAGTAACGAAAACGTTTGGTGTTCGATATTCACCCAAACATTTCATTTCCCTCCCATTTCAGCTCCCTACTTACATTTTACATATATTTAAAGAAGAAAAGCTAACAACAAACAAATATGTAAAAAAAATTAATTCAATTCTTGAAATTCTAAATTGAAGAGCACGTCTCTAAATTATAAAACAAAACATATGAATGGACCCGTACGTATCAGAATAGATAGAATAGGCAAACAGAGTTGATGTTACGAAAAGACTCGAACGTATTTAAGTCAATCTTGCCTTTACTCTTAGGTGTATGAAATTACGTCCACATTAAATTGTATTGGAAATTGCCGAAAGGGAAATATTGAAAAATCCGTCCGAAGAAACGGTGTAAAAAAGCCTTCCGAAAGTACAAAATTGACCCCCAAAGAGACAAAAATGTTCACATCAATTTTCTCTACGAGTAGCAAAAAACCATTTTTCGGGCTAGGGCCGCGCTAGGCCCTCAGGAGAGGCCTCGGACAAATGAATGAATGAATGAATGTTACTTTTATTGTCTACTATCTTCTAGCTGACATGGTAAAAAAAGAGTAATTATGAGGGAAGTCATAATCCTCGTTAAAAAAAAAAACCAAAAACGTTACAATAACTACTTACACAGTAAAATTACAATAACATGAATTCGACAAAAAATAGACAAAAAATTTCCCTTAATTTGCTCTGCAACATAGCAAAAATATTTTTTTTTGGTTAGTGCCGACCTTAGAACAAACCTCAGTTTTAGGGTCCTGACTTAGGGTCCAAGGGTTTCTAATCAAACAATTTTCTGCCATAAGACGGAATACTGTCCTAACCTTTCGATGAAACAAAATTTGAAAATCGGAAGAGATTTATTCGAGTTAAGTTCAAAAAACATTTAGAGCGCTAGCAGAGACTCGTTTTTAGTGCCCTAGCTATATTCTAGTGCCCAATCTGAAAAAAAGTTTCTTCTAAAAATAGTAGGGCTTTCATAGACCTGTCGATTAAAAACACAAATATGAAAATCGAAAAAGATTTACTTGAGTTATGTACAAAAAACACATATGGCCTTAGCAGAGACTTGCTTTTAGTGCCCTAGCTAAGTCCAAGGACTCAACTCTTAAAAAATTTCTTCCAAAAATTGTCGCCCATGCCAAGATCTTTCAAACAAAAAAAAGTTATGAAAATCGGAAAAGATTTACTCGAGTTATGTGGAAAAAACACGAATGGCCCTAGCATAGGATGGGTTTTAGTGCCCTAGCTAAGTACAAGGACTCAAATCCAAAAAAAGTTTCTTCCATAAATTTTCGGACATGCCCAGATCTTTCAAACAACAAAAAGTTTATAGCAATCGGAAAAGGTTTACTCGATTTAAGTACAAAAAACACTTATGACCCTATCATAGACTCGGTTTTAGTGCCCTAGCTAATCCAGGGACTCAAGTTTGAAAAAGTTTCTTCCATAAATTGTCGGCCATGCCCAGTTCTCTCAAACAAAAAAAAAACATATGAAAGGACCCGCACGTATCAGAATAGATGTGGGAAACAGATTTGATGTTACGAAGAGACTTGAACGTATTTAAGTAAATATTGCCTTAACTCTTACATGTTTGAAATTACGTCCACATTAAGTTGTATTGGAAATTGCCGTAAGGGCAATATTGAAAAACCCGTACGAAGAAATGGTATGAAAAAGCCTTCCGAAAGTACAAAATTGACTCCCAAATAGACAAAAATGTTCATCTCAATTTTTTCTACAACATAGGAAAAAACCATTTTTTTGTCAAGGGCCGACCTGAGGACCGACCTAGGGTTTATATATTTCCCTCCATTTTCTCTACAACATAGTGAAAAACCATTTTTTTGTCTAGTGCAGACCTTAGGACCGATCTAGGAAGCGGGCTGTCAAATGGTGTGTTAAGCGCAATATAGTACTCCTTATGTACATTAGCCTCTGTCCACCTACTCCTACATCCTATCCTACCCGTGGTGACACCTGTTATAGTGAGCAACCCCACGAACGATCAGGTAACCAACCCTGGTGTAGTAGTGTGGGTCACTTAGCTGAAGGATGAGGGGGCTGTCTTCGGGTAGTACCTAGACGCTACGTTTAGAGAGGGCTGAAGACAGCTAGGCGCTATCAAGATGGGATGGCGGCTTAGCATGGTGGCGAAGGATCTCGACGGTAAGAGACAACGGCAGCATGCAAAGTCCTAGTCAGATGGACTACCATCATTCACCAGTGCCACGGGCACATTAAGACCAACGCCAGTGCGGTCTTTATTACGGCATACTGGCAAAGCATTGAACACGGACAAAGAATATCGACCAGCGGATGAAATTTTAGACAAGGGCTGACAACTGTGGTATTCCACTACCTTAATAAGGAAAGGTGACATCTTCACGAAACGGCTGGTGGGCTAATATCATGGTTGCCCCCGTCCCGGTAAAACCTTGGCAGGCCTCCAAGTACGTTCGAAAGCTCGTCCTGTGAAAAGGAGGTGTAGGCTCAGATGAACATTCCTGACTAATACCGATCTGGCTCTGAACGCGGGGCCCCATGAAGGACCGTGTCAACCCTAGCATGGCCTCACTGCTTGCATAGATAACCATGAGATCACGAAGGTAACTACACAATCGAGTTGGAGATAGCGGCTTGGAGGGGGGACCCAACAGCATGGAATTAGGAAAGGAGGGGAAGGAGTTAAAAGAAAATCAACAAGAAAATCAACAGGGAAATCAGCAGAGGAAATCGGAGGATCAGCGGATGGATCAATCGAAGGTTCAGCTATTTGACGTGTTCGCAAGACGATCGAAAGTGGCGAGGTCGCCCCCGGGAAGGGAAGCGAGAAGTATAGAGGTTATCCACACAGACGTTCTCCACAACGACGACAACGAGGAACCAAAGCAGACAAAATTGGAGCTAGTTAAAAAGATGGTGAAAGAGTTACACGAATTTATACAAAATAAAAATAACGTGCACAAAGACATTAAGACGAAGGTGATCAGCATTCGAGCCTGCCTAAACGAAGTGGAACAGGAAGATAAGCCGTGGAGGATGCGGAGATTCGAAGCAAATTACAAGAAGGCGAGAGCAGGCATTGAAGTCGGCGCAGTTACTGAAGTTGGCGAAGGTATCGAGGTGCTAGCCACCCCGCTCTCGACAAAAAGAAGACAAACACCGGATATTACGCCCACTCCAAGAAGCGCGGCAAAAAGGAGTAAAAGGGACAGGAGAAACAATGAAAGGACCACAAACAGACTGGATGCACAAACACCGAAGCCCAGTATAAGCGAGTGGAGAGAGGTGAGAAAAAAGAAGACAGGGAAGAGCGAGAAGCAAAAGCTTAGAAGTCTGAGACCTAAAGCTGATGCTCTAATAGTGGCGGCA
The DNA here is from genome assembly GCA_029228625.1 of Pseudolycoriella hygida. Classification (NCBI taxonomy): domain Eukaryota; kingdom Metazoa; phylum Arthropoda; class Insecta; order Diptera; family Sciaridae; genus Pseudolycoriella; species Pseudolycoriella hygida. The sequence continues at coordinate 78,250,770 of CM055404.1, forward strand.
GAAACAGGAATGACGTACGCCGATATCCTCAAAAAAATTAAAGAAGACCCAGACCTCAAGGACCTGGGTGAAAATGTCTCGAGAATAATACGAACGCAAAAAGGCGAAATGCTGTTTGAACTCAAGAAGGGCCCAGAAATTAAAAGTGCAGATTATAAAGAACTAGTCAAGAAGTCACTGGGCGAAGCAGCAAAAGTGAGAGCGTTGTCCCACATGACCACGATTGAATGTAGGTATATGGACGAAATCACGCCAAGCGAAGACCTTCGAAAAGCCCTGAAAGAGCAAGGTAATATAAATGACGAGATAGATTCCATGACGATACGTATGAGAAAAACGAGAGACGAACTCCAAACGGCGGAAATAAAACTGTCAGTGGACGCAGCGATTAAGATTCTGAAAATCGGCAAGATAAAGGTGGGCTGGTCCGTATGCCCGTTGAGGGAAACCCAGCAGTTGGAAAGGTGTTTTAAGTGCATGGACTTTGGACACCAAGCAAGGAACTGCAAGAACGAAGATAGATCCAAGTTGTGCAGGAGATGTGGGGAAGAAAACCACCTAGCAAGAGATTGCACGAAACCACCAAAATGCCTGCTGTGCACGTCAGAAAATGACCACGTGACGGGTGGAGCGAGATGCCCAGTCTATAAACAGGCGCTTAAATCAAAGACGTGACAAGAATGGAAGTGATCCAAATAAACCTTAATCATTGTGACATGGCACAACAACTTCTTTGGCAAGCCACAGCGGAGCAAAAATGTGACGTAGCAATTATTGCAGAACCGTACCGAATTAATAAAAACAACGGTAACTGGGCTGTTGACAGAGCCGGGATGGCCGCAATATTGACGACGGGAAAGTATCCCATACAAGAAGTTGTATCAGGCACCCACGACGGATTCGTGATTGCGAAAATTGACGGAGTGTATATTGTCAGCTGTTATGCACCACCAAGATGGACGATTGAACAGTTTGAACGAATGTTAGACTTACTCACAGGAGAGCTAACGGGATTAAGCCCAGTCAACATTGGAGGCGACTTTAACTCATGGGCAGTTGAGTGGGGCAGTAGATTTACAAACGAAAGAGGCTTCATTCCACAAGAAGCGCTAGCTAGACTGAATGTGGTTCTGGTAAACGTGGGAAACACAACTACTTTCCGCAAGAATGGACGAGAGTCGATTATTGACGTGACATTCTGTAGTCCAACACTAGTACCAAGTCTGAATTGGCGAGTGGATGAAAGCTACACATACAGCGACCACCAGGCCTTGAGGTACACTTTGAAAAA
>CM055404.1:78252560-78263595 GCA_029228625.1 Pseudolycoriella hygida
CGTATGGCCCTAGCATAGACTCGGTTTTAGTGCGCTAGCTAAATCCAGGGACTCAAGTTTGAAAGTTTGAAAAAGTTTCTTCCATAAATTGTCGGCCATGCCCAGTTCTTTCAAACAAACAAAAATTTATGAGAATCGGAAAAGATTTACACGAGTTATGTACAAAAGACCAAAAACCAATTAAACGGCCCTAGTTCGGCGACCCTTGGGCCGACAGCGATCAGATTCAATACCATAAAAGATTTTTCGATTACCTTTCAGGGGAAAAAAGTTATTGAAAATCGGTTGAGTTTTACTCAAGTTATCGCGGTGACGGACGGACGGACGGACATTTTTTTGTTATTGCTGATTCGTCATCTAAGGACCATCGATTCTCCCCCCCCCCCTACTGCCCGGTCGAAATTGGGGTGGTTACAAACGTCGTGGTAAACGCATAAGACCCTTTTCGAAGAACTTCGTTCTGTGTACAGGTGTAAACATTGGCTCATGTGTCGAATTTACAGTGAAGAGCTAATAATGTTGTTTCCTGATTAAAAATATAAAAACGACTGTACACAACTTTTTGTTCATCACTCTCCGGAAATTTGCAAAAATTTATGGTGAAAAGTCATTTTTATCAATTACCTTACAATTAGAAACTTCATATTTTCACGTATTTATGTGCTGGTTCTACCCTCGACCCAAACTGCAAGCCTGCGAGTAAATATCTGAGGTTACCTTTGCAGGCGCGCCGACTTTCGTTTGAGCTGATGGGTGCCCAATTTATTATCACATAAATATAACCAATATAACTAATGTCCCTACTATCTAAACGCATTTTTGTCAGACCTGAAACTTCATGTCATTACGAAACATGACATCATATTCCTGAGTAATGCAATCTGTTTTGCTGCATGAAAAGGCTACCTATTGTTGATTGAAATGTAAGATAGATCGCGAGTGAAGCGAGCGACAATTTTTGAATGTTTGTGGACAAAGATGATCTTTTACACCCGACTCATTGTTTTGTGGTTTCTCTAATTTTCGAAGTCTTTATTGGTAGTTTAATTGAATAAACGACTTCACAAATGTCTTAAGTTATCAATAGTAGAATTTCTAGTATTATCAACAGCCGGACGGTTCCGCCGAATCGCCAACTGTCCTTTACGTGATACGGTGATTCATTACCGAATTTTCCAAGTACTTCGGCCACCATTTTATTTATTTTGTACGTAGGAGACTGGATGGTTGCGACTACAGGTCGCAATGGTATGTTTACGTTCGGTTGTTTTTTGTGCAACTTTCCGAGGCCGTAAACTGCCGGTGCTACACTGTTGTGTGTTTTCATGTACCTTTCCTGTTCGTCACTGATTTTGTTGTTTAATCTCCATATAGTAAGCTTCAGTCTCTACCATCGAATTTTTACTCCTATAGTAAACATTGAGGAATAGATTTGGCCATCATTTTCTACTTATGCCAGCCTTTGCTAAAATTGAAGAGAACGAATAATTTTTTGAAACGTCTTACACAAATTAGAATCAAAAAAATCTGAAAAATTTTCACAACTTGAGTTGACTTCTAAAAACAAAGAAATCTTCAAAAAATTTTAATTATTGCGCCGCAGGCGATTTTTTAACAGTCATCTAAAAGGACAAACAATTTCGTCTGTTGAATTTGTTGAGTTGAGGTGGTGGCTAGCTTTTTTTTCAACAAAATAGAGCAAGATTCTGATGGGTGCTGAGCACCCATCAGAAATCTCTGATGGGTGCCGTGGCACCCATTGCCACCTAGAAGTCGGCGCGCCTGTACCTTTGATTATTATTCAAGTTCTGTTTAGACCCTTCCGTGCATCGTTGGTTTAGTATTGGAATTCTGTGGTCACCCTGATCGAAATTATGAAGTAGATTTTAAAACTCCTTTTGCGCCAGAATCTGTACTCAATTTCCTTCAAAATGAGCCTAATTTATCAAAAAATTTACATTTACTATCGGTTTAATAGTATCAAAGTCTAAAAAACCAAGAAAAATTGATATCCGCCGAACTATTTATTCTCAGAAAAATTTGTTTGCAGCGAATTTCTCATTTTCTTTTGCTATGCTGTTTTCCTTTAACGCTGAGGAACTCATAATATAACAGTGAAGAGTGAATAAATTCACACTTTATGTTAGCTATGGCGAACCTTCAGAGTAGTACGACTCACAAAAACTGTCAAATTATCAAAAAACTGCTTTTTATACCGATACTTTTTATAAATTTTCTTTTGACCCAAAATGATCGAATACGGCGATGAAAATATAAATATAAGTATCACTCTTAGGTATTTCACCTTCTCGGCCAACATCACATGCCTTCCAAAAAGCTTCAGCATCATGAGTACAGACACTTTTTTCCTCGTCCACCCGAACCACTCTATTTTCATATTAAAGAAAAGCCCAAAATCAGTGTCGGGATACTATGATACTTTGCCTTCCGGACATTCCGGACTCAACTAAAATTTACAAAGAAATAATTTCTGCTAAAATTTTTTAATCATCGTTAATGTTATTGATCTAAATTCGGCTTAAAGACATTGGAAATTTCAATCAATAACGAACATGTCACTTTATTCGTTACGAACAGAAACAAAAAATTAAAATATCATCCTACCCCACGCAAAATTTGATTGTTTTTTTTTCTTTATTTTTTGATTGTCAGACATAACAATGAAAGAAACTTTTACGTTTCGAACAATAAACAAATCTAAAAAAAATAAATAATAAGCAATCCAATCCAACACACCCTTTGTAACATTCATATTAACACACAAAAAAGCTATTGTTGACCCATCCCAAAAATTATTGAAGAAAAAATAGCTCATGGTTCCTTTGTTGGTAATTCATTTATTCTTTCGAAGTCTGAAGTCTTGTTGCTAGGCAGGAAAATAATTACTCTAGCACGGTGTGCTTTACTATCATTTCTTTTTGTCCGATCGTAGAAGATTATAGCGCATGCAATGTAATCAATCCATATGGACGACAAAGATTTAACACAATCATTATGAGATGTCGCTTCATTTAGAAAAATGTGAAAACCTGCAGTGCGTACAGAAACTGAAAAAGTTTACCCGGGGTAATGTAAAAATTCTCGAGCTCTCAAATTACCAAAATTACCTTTCGAGTAAAATTTTTTCAGTTGCTGAAACGCTCTACTGTATTGAAAACGCTTTACTAATAAGATGCCACTTCAACACAATATAGGACGAAAACACCGGTTACGATCCTATTTAGAAATGGAACGTTTGCATTTTCGAAATTTATTTTTAAACGATACAAAAATACAATTAGAACAACAAATTGTTCTACGACATGCATCGAAAATTCTATGTTGATTTTACATTTTAGTTTTAAAAGTGCGCTTTCAGTACATTTTCGAATTTTGAATTTTTTATTAAGCAGCACTTGACCAGCAAAAATAGTCTTTTTCGTGAGAGAATCACTAAAAATTACATGCGAAGAAAAGAGATAGATATACTCAAGTATAGTAATTTTCGTGTGTGACAAATCTTTGAAATCAGAAAATAATTAATTAAAAATACAAAACGTCACAATTTTGCCATAGCGTAGAACAATTTTTTGCTCAGAATAATATTTCCTACAAAAAATGTTTTCCATGCAAACGGCTCATTGTCTTAGTTCTCAAAAAAGAACAAAAGAAAGGCTCGTAATTAGCACGGGGCTCACAACTGGTGCCGTTTGCATTTCGCAGTGCTTCAAACCTTTTTCGAGTTTGCTGCCGTCGTCTTTGCCTATCAGATTATTAATTTTCATGTTTATCTTCATATTTTCGACAACAATTCATTTGTTGATCTGCTGCAGGAATCGTTCTTACCTCCTTTAGTGCCTGATTCTCAAACGACTGACCAACAGGCGTAACACTCGTATGGAAGTTTTCCAATTTTTTTATCAATCATACCAATCAAACAATCGAATTTACAATGACACTTTCAAAATAATTTGTCAAAAAGTTCCCTTGACATTAGTCAGGGTCTTACGGCCGAATTAGGGTCGATTTTGTCCGTGTGTCCGCGTCCCTGTGTCCGCGTCCGTGTGTCCGCGTTTGTTCGAATAATGGAATTCTGAGAAATATGTAGATCACAACAAAAACCTCTTTAAAGGTAGAGTGTGACGCAGTCCGTAAGTCCGCTTCCAAAATTAATGATATCGCTTGAGGTGAAGCTATCGCAGATAATACGCAGAAGTTTGTTTGAATGGAACATTGTGTTAAAAGTTTTCATTTCCTGAAAAAATTAGAGCGCTTTCTTTGAAACAAAATTACGTTATGTTAAAAAAATTGCGTTGTCAGTCGTTTTGGAAGTTTTCAGTTGTTGAAAAAATTTTCTCAGAAAAGAAAATTTTCTTAGAAAAAAATTTCTCCGAAAAAAAATTGTCTTCGAAAAAATATTCTCCGAAAAAAAAATAAAATAAAATAAAAAAAAAAAAAAAAATGTCTCCGCCAAAAAAATGTTTCTCCAAAAAAATTTTCTCCAAAAAAAATTTTATACTAAAAAGTTTTTCTCCAAAAAAATTTTTCTCCGAAAAAATTTGTTCTCCAACACCTTTAGCTACCATCGGTACACTTCGTATCACCTTCGGAATACTTTGTGTTACCTTCGCCTTCCTTCGGAACACTCCGTGTCACCTTCGGCCACCTTCGGAACACTTCATGTCACTTTCGGCTACCTTCGGAACACTTCGTGTCACAAATTCTTTGCACTGATTCATATAACTTTCCTGAAGAAACCAACTGTCTAGGTATTCTTATACAGAATTTAGCCAAAAATCCGAGATGGCGTCAGTTGACAGTTGGCAGCCATTTTCTTATGATACCAAAAAATTCTCCTGATGAAACTCTATAACTGTCTAGAAGAAACCATCTCTCTAAGTAGTGTCATTCCGGAGCTAAAATTCGAAAACCGTAGAAGCATAAACGAAAATCTAAGATGGCGCCGCTATGACAGATGGCAGCCATTTTCTTATGATCCCAAAAAATTCTCCTAATGAAACTCTATAACTTTCTAGAAAATACCATCTCTCTGAGTAGTGTCATTCCGGAGCTAAAATTCGAAAACCGTAGAAGCATAAACGAAAATCCAAGATGGCGCCGCTATGACAGCTGGCAGCCATTTTCTTATGAATGAATGAATATTAATTTTATTGTCTACTTTTCTCAAGCTGACATGGAAAAAGAGTGGCTATGACTATTGTCATAACCCTCGTTAAAAAACCATGAAAACGTTACAAATAATACTCTTAAAGTACAATAACATTATCACAGACAAAAATCACAAAATAAAAAATTAAAAATTAAAAATAAAAATCACAAAACAGAAAGAAGTCAAAACAAACAATAATAATAACAAAGAGAAAGAAAAACTATGTAGTCAAAATTAAAATTGTAAATAAAAAGCACTCAAAGAGCTTGGTCATAAAATTTAAAGCAAAAATAAAAAGTAAAGCAAAAAGCTGCGTCAAAGGTGAAATAAATAAGATAAATAAATAAATAAACGACACTAAGTATAATATAAAAGTATGATTCCAAAAAGTTCTCCTGATGAAACTCTATAACTTTCTAGAAGAAACCAACTCTGCAAGTGTTATCATTCCGAAGCTAAAATTCGAAAACCAAAAAAAACCTAATTTATTGCTTGGGAAAATTCAACATGGCGCCAGTTTGACTGCTGGCAGCCATTTTCTTAAGATCCCAGAAAATTCTCCTGACCAAAGTCTATAACTTTCCCGAAGAAACCAACTCTCTAGCTATCGTCACTTCGGAGCTAAAATTCGAAAACTCCGTGCATTACAACTTTGACCACTTTTCCACATGCCACGGCTTTTCTAGAATTTTCCCGGAAAAGCGGCATATGAAATTTTTCATTTGGGGCCGAGGCTGACGTTCCCTCAAAGTTTTAAGGAAATCGCTCGGGCGGTTCTCGAGAAAAGAAAGTAGATAGATACATAGAGACGTAGACAGATACATACATAGATCGTTGACACACAACACAGGAATAAAATTGTTATTACTTGCAAAGCAGATTTTACCATCAATATATGGAAATTGGTCATCTCTGATTGGCGATATCTCGGCTCGTTTTCAACCGATTTTGATGAGTGAGGGCTTGTTGGAAAGCTGCTGCGACGTAGTTTTTTTTTTAATAATTTGGAGGGGGAGGGGGAAAAAACTCAAAAGTTCGCCTATACATCGTGTCTTGTCCCAAAGGTTGTTGTATGGAGGTTTTTGGGTTTGTGGGCGTTTTTTTTTTTTTGGTGTGGGGACTGCGTTACGCTCTCCGCTACCGCTCCGAGCATGATATTCAATAAACCTACTTATTTATTTATTTATTTATTTAAACTCATCAAGTACATAATCGCAAAAAAATAATAATAACAATGAGTTAAGAAACAATTTGAAGGAGCTACAAAGAATAAATTTTTTTAGTTAAACAAAAATTAAGCAAAGAACCTACAAGTATTATCGCCAGAATCATAAAAAAATTAATTTTAAATTTCCTGGTTATCTTTCATGGTTAAAGTTCATACCAATAAGAGCAAAATTTTATAATTCATTACAAAAAAATTAAATAAAAGTTTAAAGAACCAAAAATATATTTTAAGTCAGAAGTATTTTGGTTATATTTAAAAGAAAAATTTAGGCCAAAGTAAAAGAAAGAGCATGGAGAAAAGAATTGGCGAAACGTTCAAAAATGGCTTATTTCAAATAAAAAATATCAAACGAAACAAATAGCTTTGGTATGTGTTGAAAAAATCAGATTAAATTTTAAAGAGTTCAAAAAATCATTGACTTAATCAGGAATGCCTTAAATTTACGAACGAATGATGCGAGTTGCATTAAGTTTCTGATTAGTAGCAGATTAAAGAGTGTAGGCCCAGCGAACTGGGAGGGAGGTTTTCTCAAGAGATAGGAGTATCTCTTACCGTAGCGGTTAGAGTTATCATAAAACGTTTATGAATGGTGCTTTAAGTCTCTAACACAACAAAAACAAAAGTCGTACATCGTCGGAACAGTTAACATGGTCGGAAACTTATCACTGAGGATACACTCAGTAGAAAATTGCAAGGGTAGCTTGTGAGTTGCCTTAAGCGCTCTTCTATGCAAAACCTGCAATTCGTCCATTAGTGTCTTTTTGGCCGAACCCCAGACACCAACACAGTACGTTAAATGACTATGGACTATGGACTGTTGAAAAATATATGAGCCTGAGTATTCTCTTCGGTAGGAAACGTAGTTTTCTGATAATTCCAATTTGTGCCAACAAAAAATTTACCACGATCTTATAATAAAATGCCCACCCCAATGCCTATGAATAAAATTCCCATGCCTACCTAGTAAATTACTGGTGTATATGTACTAAAAAAGAAACATTCACGATGATCACAATGATTTCGCACGATTTTTATGTTTCATTTTTCGTTAGACCACACATAGTCAAAAGTATGGACTTTTCAAGGCCCACTGTCTGACTCTGCTTTGTTGCCAATTTCTAATGATAAAAAATTGACTCTTCTCTTACCATGACACTTTATACTCAGCGTGAAAAATTTTGAACTTTTCAATTGGATTTTGTTATTGTGAAGAGTTATGGAGAACGCCAGCACTTTAAACAAAAACAATATTTTTGGACGGACGGTAATTCTAACCAATCACAATGCTAGAATTACCGTTCAAACGGTAATTCTGAAATTCTGATTGGTTAGAATTACTTTACTTATTATTTATTATTACTTCATTTCATTACAGAAACGTAACGTAACGATAGATCATTTTCTTTTGGTTGAACATGCTCTTACACTTTCAGTCAAAAACTGACAGTCAGATACAAAATTCTCGGAAACTAATCAAACCAGTTTTTTCACAAAAAGTTATAAACTCAATGAGCGCCCACGTTTTATGAAAGTGGGCTACCCACAGCCCATGCCCATAGTCACGGGTATTATGGGCTTCGAATGTCGTGGGCATGGGTGGCCTACCCATCTCTAGTGGAAAACCCTTTACACCGCAGGGGAGTGATATGGAGACCCAATTGCGCCCATACAAAATTCAAACAATTTTAGGGGTTCCAGAGTCAAACTACATTGCAAAATGACTTTGTCTGTAGAGCAGGTACAAAAACTTTCTTGGCTAGTGGTATAGGCATCGGAAGAAAATTTTGTTTTGAATGCAGTTAGGCTTTCGATTACCTCTCAAATAGATATCACTACAAACGATGTTCGATTGTTTAATTTTTTATATGAAATTGAATCGACGTGACTACCCTTCAGTTTGGTGTCTAAATTATTAAAGAGCGAATGTACCTGACTTCGTAAATTAATGTAGAGTTAAATATAAGATCTGTTTGCCTATTTGTTTGTATGATTGCTTCAACTGCAGAATTTCTTGTCCAATTTATGAATTTGCTAACTGTATTTACAATTCGCTTACATCATGTATTATGAACATTTATAATCAAAGTCAAGGGAGTGTCCACATCAATAAGATGTGGCTAAGTGGCATTTTGTCAGGGCCCTAAAACTGAATCTCTACTAGGGCCCAACGTGTTTTTAGACGTTTATAACCACCCCTATTTTCACCGAGGACTAGGGAGGGAGCATCGATCATGGTCCTTAGATGTCGAAGCAGCTATAAAAAAAATGTCCGTCATTGCCATAACTTTTTTTCCCTAAGAGGTAATCAAAGAATCTTTTATGGGATTGAATCTGGGCACTGTCGGCACAAGGGCCGCCGAGCTAGGGCCGTTCTAAGTGGTTTTTGATCCTTTGTAGAAAGCTCGAGTACAACTCATTACATATTACTTTTTACTATGAACGTGTAAGCTCTTATTTGAATTATTTTGTCATTGACATGACGCTCAGACATTAACACATCTAGAACAGTTGCGTTATGGAGATAATTAGAAGTGATCAACATTTCGGCATGTAGTGCCAATCTTCTAATTATCTCCATAACGCAACTGTTCTAGATGTGTTAATGTCTGAGCGTCATGTCAATGACAAAATAATTCAAATAAGAGCTTACACGTTCATAGTAAAAAGTAATATGTAATGAGTTGTATCCTATGATTGATTCCAAGTTTGCGGGCTTTAATCCGTAGAGATTTGAAAAGTGTCGAATGACTTTTCATAGTTGGGTGTACTCAACAACAAATTCTCTGAATTAATTACGAGTTTGTGTGCTCCCTCACATAGCCGGAAATTGTTCTCCGTAACGACCGCCCATGATTTAACCGATTTGCTATCATTAGATAGAACGGTAAATCGATATGTGTGCAACAGTTTAAATCGAACTAAAACCCTCACAATACATAGTTACAATATGTTAGCATCTGTCGCTACAAGATCGCATAGGCTTTGATGAACGAAATAAGCTCTTGAGTTAACTTTGGAGACAATACACTCAGGGTTAGAGTAAGAAATGTTTCATATAAAACTTCAACAGATGGCAGCTGTTACCATTTCCGTTACAATTCGCTAGTCCAAAAATACCTCTAACTGAGACAAATAGATACGTCAGCACTTTGTCCATCACGTCCATCAGCATATCAAGGTGCATGACTTGACTGAAGATTGGCACTAGATGCCGAAATGTTGATCACTTCTAATTATCTCCATAACGCAACTGTTCTAGATGTGTTAATGTCTGAGCGTCATGTCAATGACAAAATAATTCAAATAAGAGCTTACACGTTCATAGTAAAAAGTAATATGTAATGAGTTGTATCCTATGATTGATTCCAAGTTTGCGGGCTTTAATCCGTAGAGATTTGAAAAGTGTCGAATGACTTTTCATAGTTGGGTTTACTCAACAACAAATTCTCTGAAGCTCGAGTAAATCCTTTCCGATTTTATCAATTTTTTTTGTTTGTTTGTTTATGGAAGAAACTTTTTTCGATTTGAGTCCTTGGACTTAGTTAGGGCACTAAAAACGAGTCTATGCTAGGGCCATACGTGTTTTTTGTACATAACTCGAGTAAATCTTTTCCGATTTTCATAAAAAATTTTTTGTTTGAAAGGCCTGGGTATGCCTGACATTTAATAGAAGAAACTTTTGTAATTTTTAGCATTCGGTCTCAGTCAGGGTCCTAAAATTAAATCTCTACTAGGGCCCTACGTGTTTTTTCTATATAAATCATGTAAATCTTATCCGATTTTCAAAAACTTTTTTTTCCTGAATGATAATCAGAAAATTGATTACAAGATTGAATTTGAACGAAGTTCTTCGAAAAGGGATCTTATGCGTTTAGCACGACGTTTGTCACTACCCTAATTACGACCTAGTAGTAGGGGGGAGCATCGATCATGGTCCTTAGATGACGGATCATAAAAAGTCCGTCCGTGCGTCCGTCTGTCACCGCGATAACTTGAGTAAAACTTGACTGATTTTCAGAAACTTTTTTTCCCTGAAAGTAATCGAAAAATTTTTTATCGGTTTGAATCTGGGCACTGTCGACCCAAGGACTGCCGAGCTAGGGCCGTTTAAGTAGAATGCTTTAGGTGCTCAGAAAGATAACGTCATCATAAATTTATTTGCATATCTCCAATTCTATGATATATAGAATGTTGGCGTATTCGAAAAAGTTTGATAGTTGATGATTTTTTTTTTGAATTTTGTATGCAAGTGGAGGAGGTGATTATGAATTTGTTAGTTAGTTGACTATCAATTTGACAGTTGAATATCAAAAAATTGATATTTGACTGTCAAATTTGATAATTGACTATGATATGACTATCAAATTTGATAGTTGACTATCAATTTGCCTATTAAGGAAAAAAAAATCCATACAAAATGCTTTATTTATCAGAAAAACCGACCGTCGCGACATTATGTAACCTGTCATAGGTCGCGTCAGTGGTCTTTCTGTCATACATCATGCTCGGAGCGGTAGCGGAGAGCGTGACGCAGTCCCCACACCCCAAAAAAACGTCCACAAACCCAAAAACCTCCATACAAAAACCTTTGGGACAAGACACCATGTATAGGCGAACTTTTAAATTTTTTTCCCCTC
>CM055404.1:78264095-78321720 GCA_029228625.1 Pseudolycoriella hygida
ATGGCTTCGCATGAGAGTGATTGAGACATTGTTGCAGTGAGTTAAGGAAAAAATTGTGTGTTCATGAGAAAAAACAAGTCGTGTTATCATATCATAATATTAATTAATTATTTCTCTATCATTCTACGTACTTCTTATTCCTTTATTTCACACGGTGCCAATAGTCTCTACATATATACTACGGCTATTCTCACATTGTGCGAATAGCATCTTTATTATACTGCGGCTATTCGCACATTGTGCGAATAGCATCTTTATAACACTGAGGCTATTCCCACCATGTGCGAATAGCCGCAGTATAATAGAGTGACTATTCGCACAATGTGCGAATAGCCGCAGTATAATAAAGATGCTATTCGCATAATGTGCGAATAGCCGCAGTATAATAAAGATGCTATTCGCACAATGTGCGAATAGCCGCAGTATAATAAAGATGCTATTCGCACAATGTGCGAATAGCCGCAGTATAATAAAGATGCTATTCGCACAAAGTGCGAATAGCCGCAGTATAATAAAGATGCTATTCGCACAAAGTGCGAATAGCCGCAGTATAATAAAGATGCTATTCGCACAAAGTGCGAATAGCCGCAGTATAATAAAGATGCTATTCGCACAATGTGCGAATAGCCGCAGTATAATAAAGATGCTATTCGCACAATGTGCGAATAGCCGCAGTATAATAAAGATGCTATTCGCACATATAAAAATTGTTTTATGGCTTGTACGAAGAAAATTTTACTTCCGCCCTCTATTTTATTTTAAACTTGTTAGGGTTTTTTTCGGGAATGTGGGGTTATTACGTCTGGAGTTATTTTGTTCGGAGTTATTTTGTAATAGAGCCGAATTTATTCTTTAACGAAAAGCATCGATAACGATTTGGTCAATCCTAGCGAATTTATCTTTTTATGAAATACAACGATAAGGCGCAATTCTTGTAGATGAAAAGACTCAAAGTTTTACACGTAGCAACGACGGCTTTGCTCGGGTACCTTGCGTAAAGAATTTATTCTTTCAAGAAATGATTTGCCTTAGGTCGAATGGGTCAATCCAAAATTTCATAAAAAAAAGTTATCGGTACTGTTGCATTACTTTACCGTTAATGCTAACATTCTTATTGGCATCCGATAATTGTTATAGGGCATATTGTTTTATTGTTACTTTTTTAAAGAAATTACACCGACCCTGACGGGATTCGAACTCGGAAACAGAAAAATTATAATTTTAAGTCAGCAAATTTTACAATAGTAAAACGGATATAAGAGAGTTAGAAAAGGAGCGATTCACAGTAGAACATTTTCCTTATACGAAATGTCATATGACGCTGACGCGAAATTCTACGTCTAATGTAGGAATTTCGCGCCATATGGACGCGAAATTCCTAGCAGCCCACCAAACACCTGAACTACACACATCATCCAGCTTGGGTCCGCTTAGTTTAAGATGTGCAAGTGTAGTGGATTGCAGTAAATTGCAGGAAGTAGATGAGACTGTGGTGAACTCTAGCAATGTGTAACAAACTGCTGTGAAGTGAAGTGTAGCAGACTGTGGTAGTAGTAGTAGTAGTAGCACTGTAGTGAAGTGTAGCAAATTGCAGTGAAATGAAGAGGACTGTAGTGAAGTCTAGCAAAGTGCTGTAAAATGAAGTGCAACGAACTGTTTTGAAGTGTAATGAATTGCAGTGAAATGTATAGATTCAAGATTCAAGATTTCTTTATTTGTCACAATTCAAGTTCAAAACATTTTGTTGTACAGTTTTTCGCTTATGACATATAGTCTTTCCCTTAAAGACTTTACAGCATTGTGAAATGTATAGAAATCTAGTGAACTGTAGCAAACTGCAGTGAAGTGTAGCGAATTGCAGTGAAGTATAGCGAACTGTACTAAAGTGTAGCGAACTGTACTGAAGAATAGCGAACTGCAGTGACGTGTAGAGAACTGTAGTGAAGTGTAGCAAATCGTAATAAAGTGAAGCAAACTGTAGTAAAGTGTAGTGCAGTGAACTGTAGTGAAGTGTAGCGATCTGTATTGAGGTGTAGTGTAGTGAACTGCAGTGAAGTGCAGTATAATGATCTGCAGCAATTTGTAGTGAGTGTAGTAAACTGAAGTGAAGTATAGCGAACTGTGGTGAAGAGTAGCGAACTGTAGTTGAGTGAAGTAAACTGTAGTGTATTGAACTGTAGTGAAGTGTAGTGAAATGCGGTGAAGTGCAATGAAATGCAATGAAATGTAGTGATTTTCAGATTTATATTATAGATTTCTCTGGCACTCTTCCACATGAGTGAGGACATCCAATGGGGCTTCTTAGATTTTTGGGATTATTGTGGATTTCTCTAGCACTCTTCTTTTTTGATATTTTTCGGTTATTCTCGACAAGAGAGAGGTCATCCAATAGGGCTTCCTAGGTTCATGGAATTATTGTGGATTTCTCTAGCACCCTTCAACTTCCATAAGCTTTTTCGATATTTTTTGGTTATTCTCCGCATGAGTGAGGCCATCCATTACAGAGGAGGTGTGATACAAGTCTTCATGTCTGCTTACAAAAGTTCTAATCAGAAAAGGGGAACGCATTAAGCGTCTAAGGCGAAACGTCTTTCTTCCAGTTACAAAAGTTCAGAAAATATTGGAGAAAGGTGCAGCACTCTGCTTCAAATGCAAAAAAATCAAAGCGAAGCTACGTTGCGTTTTTAAAAAATTGCGTCACAAATGCCAGACCCACCAATGTAAAAGCATAGAAAAATTATTTCGTTGTAGGGTCTGGCAATTTCAATAAAAATAGTACAGTTTCTGGTCCAACAGATCCCAGCGACTCGAACGCCATTTTTTCATAAGTTGAAGATAGACTCGATTTGTAATAGTCGACAATAAACTTTTTGGAATTATCAGAAATATTTCGTTTTGAGAATGCAAGAATGTCAAAACTCATAAATTTTCGTAAATTGTAAGTGAATTTTTAAACACTGTTCACAGTTCTTGTTGTGTTGTCAACCGCAACGGTCGTCTACATAAGCACAGTCTATTCATTCCTTTTTGTTAATTGTATTAATTGTATAAATTGTTCCATTGCACACTTGCACCTTTGCATCGGAATACGTCAAATCAATTTGGTTGGATCCAATCGTCTATTAAACTTGTTGGATAGGGCCTAAAATACATTATTGGCCCTTTGGGGCGACCAAATATCGAAATGAGTTCATCAAATAAACGTAAAGCCACACTGGAAACGGCAGAATATTCACGTGTCAACGGTAACAAAAGGAAGAAAAAACTTACTAACACAGCAGCAAAAGTATTGTATCCAAAGCATTCCAAAACTGCAAAAACCTTAACCACTATCAATCGGTATGTACGCTGAACTAGCCGATATTGAGGAAGATGTTGTCGTCGTACAACCGAAACTCACTAAAGTCAAAATTCCCCCAATTGTTGTTCTGAGTGCGAATTACAGCGAAATCAACACTTTGTTGCATGAAGTTGATTATAACCTCAAATACAATTCCATGGGAATAAAGGTTCTATGCAAATCCGTGGATGTATACAACGTATGTGTTCAACGACTCAAAGATGCTAAGGTTGAATTTTATTCCCACGACATTGCATTACAACAACCAACAAAATTCGTACTCAGCGGACTACCGGAATTAGAAATCGATGACGTAAAGACAGGTCTTCAAATGGCAAATGTAGCATTCATAGCTGTTAAAAGAATGCACACTAAAACAGACAACAAAAACTATGCATTGTATCTTGTGTATTTTGCCCACAAAAGCACCAAGTTAAGCGAATTGAAAGCGTTCAAATATATTCTCAATATTGTTGTGTCATGGAAACCGTATATTGCTTCCAGAAAGGGCCCCACACAATGTAACAATTGTCAACTGCACGGGCATGGCAGCAAAAACTGTAACCTTCCACCCAGATGTGCAAAATGTGCAGGGAAACACGAAACTTCTGCCTGCTTAAGGTTTCAATTTCCGTTGCCTGAGCAACCCTTCGTTTGCTGCCTTTGCGGAAACGCGCACTCTTCAAGGGACCGTAACTGCCCGAAAAGAATCGGTTACATAAAGATTAAGCTAGGTCGGACGTCTGACAAATTGACTCAATCACATCAAGCGAGAAAACCAAATCGTCAACAAACTCCGAATCATAATCAGTTCCATGGCAATGAATCTGATTTTCCGCCACTGAAGGTAAATCAAGGTCGTAAGTTTGCAGATTGGTTCTCTACAAACCAATCCGTCCCTTCATCTTCGGTAGAAAACCCTAACGTAGCAGGAGAACTCTTCACCTCTCAACAGATGCTTGATTTGACCACTGAGCTCATATCTAACTTGAAGGCTTGTCGCACCAAATTGGATCAATTTCAAGTCATTACCAAATTAGCTATCAAGTATGTTAATTATGACTAACACACTAACAAAAAATTTAAGAATAATAAGTTGGAATGCGCAAAGTCTGTTCCCGAAGTCCCACGAAATTATTGATTACTTTGAAACTAATATTTACGATGTGATTTGTTTTAGTGAAACGTGGCTGAAGTATTCTCATAAGTTGTTTTTCCCTTCGTATAAATTTTACAGGATTGATATGCAGACGGGAGATGGTGGGGGTGTGGCTATCGCGGTTAATAAGAATATCACACATTCGCCATTACCAACACTTGGTACTAAGGTCATCGAAACAGTGGCTATTACTATTGCTACCCCTACAGGTCCAATTGTATTTGTATCGGCTTACTTTCCCGGAACTGACCTATCAGCTGCAGCCATGGGCGATTTTAAGGCTGACATCAAAATTCTTACATCGATAAAGGGAAGCTATTTCGTGTGTGGAGACCTGAATGCGAAACACAGACTCTGGAATAATGTGCGGAATAATGCTGCAGGCAGTATGATATATGAGCAGTTGAACTAACGACCTTTCATGATTTACAACTCGCCGACTCCGACATACTTCCCACCTCAAAAAGGTCGGAGTCCATCCAATATCGATATTATTCTCACAAATCACCATCACGACAGTACCCAGGTCATTCCAAATCACGATCTTATGTCCGATCATTGTGCGATTGTGTTCACGGTTAACTGCACTTTTGAAAGGGCTTCGGGATCAGTAAAACGCTTCGATTTTGCTCGGGCGGACTGGGATAATTTTAAAGCTAGAGTTGACGCCCAAATCGATCTCAACGAAATATGTTTGTCTACTCCTGAGGAAATTGATGTTCAAATTGCTAAATTTTCGAAATCGCTGTTGGATTCCATGAATGCGTCTATCCCAAAACGAACAGTTAGAATTGGTAATCTGAAGCTACCTAAACCAGTATTGTCTATGATCAAAGAGAGGCGAATTCTTAAACGGGGGTGTCAGAGAAATCAACATCCGGCCGACCTAGCTGCACTTAAGGCACTGTCACGTAAAATTGATTCTGCAATTGCCGCCCTTAGAAATGATAAATTCAATGGTGTGCTTCGCGATCTCGGCTATGCCTCGAACAAGTTCTGGAAATTCTCCAAGCTCATCAAGAATAAATCTTCAAACATGCCACCATTAAAAAATAGCGCGAATCTTTTTGTATACACTAATGAAGAGAAGGCTAATGAGATTGGGAAGTCCATTCTGAATTCGCATTTATTGACCGAGAATATGAATAACCGTCCGACCACCAAACTAGTAAATGATTCCATCAAAACTATTAATGACAGTAAAGTGACACCAACTGATGCGTCGGCATTCTTGACTACTCCATCCGAAATTAAAAAGCTCATTCGTTCCTTAAAAGTCAAGAAATCTCCTGGTAATGATTTCATTCCTAACAGGGTGATAAAAAAGCTTCCTCATAGGGCGCTAGTGCTGTTAACAAAAATAATGAACGCTTGCATGATTCTTGGCTATTTTCCCAGTGCTTGGAAAGTGGCCAAAATTGTTCCTATTCTAAAGCCATCAAAAAATCCAATTGAGCCGAGTAGTTACCGTCCGATTAGTTTACTGAGTTCCATTTGCAAAATTCTGGAGAGAATATTGCACAAAAGAATCAACGCTCATTCCGAAGGTTGCTCTCTTATTCCCGACCATCAATTTGGTTTCCGAAATGCCCATTCCACTGTGCATCAGCTCGCCAGAGTAGTGAGGTTAATCAGGACAAACATCGCGTCGAAGAGGTCCACTGGAATGCTTCTACTGGACATTGAGAAAGCTTTCGACACGACGTGGCATGATGGGCTCCTTCATAAGCTCTTGATTATGGAATTTCCTGTGCCACTAATTAAAATAATCATTTCTCACTGGCAGGCAGTTTTATGTTAGCGTCTTTGGTGCAAATTCAGAGAGATTCCCTATCCCAGCAGGGCTTCCTCAGGGGAGTGTCCTGAGCCCGGGCTTGTTCAGTTTGTTCACAGCCGCCTTGAATACCCCGCGAAATTGTGAACTAGCTCAATTTGCGGATGACACCGGTATTATGAGTAGTGGGAAAAAACCCGAGAGGATAATAAGAACCCTAGAGCGATCGTTCAAAAATATAGCAAAGTTTTACTCCAAATGGAGAATTAAGATTAACGAGCAGAAAACTAGTGCGATATTTTTCTCCAAACGACTTGGCTCAAGATTTTTACCGAATCGTAGAGTTTTTTTGAATGGGAGCGCTATTTCTTGGTCCAGTTTCGTCAAGTATCTGGGTGTATTGCTCGACTGTAGACTGACATTTGGAGAGCATGCGAAATTCGCTCGAAACAGGGCGTTAAAGTGTTTGAGGTCAGTATATCCGCTGATCAACAAAAAATCGAGATTAAGTCTTGGTAACAAAATGCTGATTTTTTAAAAGCGTATTCCGCCCGGTACTATTGTATGCGGCACCTGTATGGGGGGGTTGCGCAAACAGTCACATAAGAGGACTACAGATTACTCAAAACAAGTGTTTGAAAATGGCATCGAGCAGGCCATTCTATTACAACACAAAAAAGCTACGCAATGAGACACGCGTGGCTCATGTTAAGGATTTGATCCAAGTCCAAACTGAAAAGTTTATTAACGGTTGTCTCTTTTCCTCCAACCCTCTCATCTCCAGTCTGCTTAACTAAAATTCTGATCCAAATTCTGGATTAATGTTTTGCTCCCTCTCCTTTCCACTTTCCTAGTCTCATTCTACTCCTCCTGTTTTCCCTTTGTTATATATACCCTTAGTTTTAAGTTTATTATTATGATCAGTAAAGGTTTTTGTAGCATTCTTTTCCTTTCACTTCAGCCATCGTCTTGTAAAGTAAATTGTAAAATAACTAACACACTAACATAACTTAAGTTGAAAAGCCGCTCTTAGGCTAAACCCTTATCCATGTAAATAATATTATTATACTCTTTTAACTTATACTCCTTATAATAAACGTCATAATGTTTAAATACTGTTAAAATTTTGGGTTAAATCTTGTTTCGTTTATTTTGGAAATATTCAAAATGTTTTGATTGATTTTCATTGTAAATCCGAAGTCAAACGAACTAGTACTTTAACAACAGTGTCAGAAATCGTATAGTCAAGTCAGATAGTTAGTTGATAACAGAATAGAATGACCCTTCCACAATTGGAAAATATCGAATAGAGGGAGTGTCCCAAAAGGCAGAACATCCAAATTGCAAATTTTTGACCAATTTAAATTTAAGCAAACTTAATTTCCATTTTTTTTGTTTTAGCTTGTGCTGTACGCACATGAAGTGATGAAATTTTGTAATCAAGTATATGGACTTGCGTCACAGACGAAATGCTTCTGCATGTTCATGATTTTAATTTCATTATGTATATAACGTAAAGCAGCCGCTGTTTTAGTATGTATATATTTTGCACGGCATAACGTTATTATTTATAGATCATTCCGTAAAGAATTTACCGAATTGAATGAAACACTAGTCAATTTGCTAGGTCGTCTTTTCATTTATTAGGTCTCAATTCTACGAAATTTCTTACGTGATCTTTAAGCTTTAAGCTCGTTTTCACTATATTAACAAATTATGATTTCTTTCAATGTGAGGAAAGAGAAATATTGTTTACGATGACTAACAAAAATATATATGCATAATTACGAACAAATAATCGAAATTGTTCAAATGTCCAAATGCTCACTTATGTCGTTTAAAGGTGGCGCTAGAACTTGCTTGCCGTTTTTTGTTCCAGAATTTGCAAGCTATCATTAGCAGATGCTAACATTGGCATTCTGAGAGCAACTGAATGTGAAAGTGCAACGCCTAATTGTAGATCTTTTTGTATTTGTTGCTGCGGCAAATTTGGCTCATCACTTTGCTGCGCAATAGCTGTAAATAAAGATTAAATTACATTGAACCCTCCGAAAGTAATTAGTTACATGAGTACACAATTTTGTGATAAGAACAAAAAAAAGTTTAATCAGAAGGCAATAAAATAGTCATAAATTAAAAAAAACATATGCAAGGGACCCGTATAGAATAGATGTGGCAAACAGAATAGATGTTACAAAAAGGCTCGAACGTATTTAAATAAATATTGCCTTAACTCTTAAGTACATGCAATTACGCCCACATTAAATTGGACTTGAAATTGCCGAAAGGGCAATATTGAAAAACCAGTCCAAAGCAACGGCGCAAAAATCTTTTCAAGCCCTTAAAATAAGCCCAGAATATTCACGAAAAAAATCCAAATATCGTGTTGGTCGCGTAGCGTGAGTTGGGCCAACACTAAGGTTGCTAACCGCTCGCCAGATTTTCACTAATTTAATTTTCCTAATTTTCTGATGTCCATATCTTTCATTCATATCCTTGAAGAGCGATTTCCGTTCTAATTTCGCAGTGATATAAGTGAAAAAGTTCCACCAACCTATGTGGGCATGGCCGACAATTTATGGAAGAAACTTTTTTGATTTTGAGCCCTTGGCCACGAGTCTCTGCTAAGACAATGCGTATTTTTTGTACATAACTCGATTAAATTTTTATTTTAAATCGAAAGATCCAGGAATGTCTCACATTTTATGGAATACAATTTTTTGATTAGAGGCCCTTGTACTCAGCCAGGTCCCCAAAAGTGAGTTTCTACTAGAGGTGTGCGCCGCCGTCGGCGTGCCGCCGAAAATAGGGTCACGCCGATGCCCCGCCCGCCGCCGCCGACAAAAATTTGTTCACGCCGCCGCCGCCGCCGCCGACCATGTTTCGTCGGCGCGTGTAAAGTGAAAAATACATTTTTTCGAATGATTTTTATATGAATTTAAGACATTCTACTGAGCTTGAAGTCTCAAACTTTACCTTTTTTTGAAAATATTCAGAATATTTTTCATTTAGCATTTTAAACTTGGATTAAATTCATACGTTTATAAAAGTTTCTTTATTTTGGCGGATTACCAATGTACAAGGGGTTCTAAAGGGAAAATGGTATTTACAGTTACAGAAATTTAGATTAGTTCAGAATTGGCAGTAGCAGTGACGTGTGTGCGTTCCTGATTGAAAAATTTTCAAATAAGTCATTTCATAATATCTGAATCTATCGAAAAAAAAATTTCAATGAGACTTTTCATACAAAATTGTACTTTCTTAGTTCGACAGATTTAGATATTTAGGCATTAGTTGAAATGAAAATTGAAATTTAGAACTTTCAAAAGCGAGTTTCAGTTTGGACCCTTGGACTTTCTTTATTCTTTATCTATTTGAGAGGTAATCGAAGGCCTAACAGCATTAACAAAATTGGGACAGATGTGGGTCCAAAAATTGTCCATAAGGTCAGGCCTCTAGTCCAAAAAAATGTTGCTATGTTGTTGAGAAAACATTTTTGTCCATGAATGTATGGGTCCTAGGCTTCGAGTATGGGTTCGACTGATTTAATGAGGATTCGTACGGGTTTTTTAATATTGCCTTTTGGCATTTTTCTTTTATTTCTTTCTTTGTTTTCAAAATGTTTTCTAATTTAATTTGTTTTTTTTTATTTTAATTTTTTTGAAAGTGTTTATTTTGTTGTTCATTCGAAACTCTCCGCACTTCGAAATGAGATTTTCACATAAAAAACTACCTCGCTGGGCCTATCTTCAATGTACGAGAGATCAACGTCCCTGGAATATGACGGCATTTCCCATACAAGTGAGACATAATATTCCAGCACCATTCACCACTCGTCCGAACACTTCACTGGGGTTTTGATTGAGTCCTTTTTACTCGGGGTGTTATTAACGCCCGCACTCCGGGCGCTAATAACGCCCGGGGTGTTTTTAACGCCCGGAGTGTTATTAACGCCCGGGGCGTTAATAACGCCAGCTATATAATTCGGTACACGGTTACTATTGAGCTTCAAAAATAAATTGGAAGTTATTTAAATTCAGAAGCTTAGGACAATTCAATGTAAGCATTTCGTTTTGTATTGTTTTTATTCATCCCTTTTACTCAAATTTTTAAATTTCAAAATCGTAGTGCTCAATGACTTTCATAAAGTTTTCATGTATTTTTTGGTTTCTTATTGACAACTTTTTTAAAAATAAAAGAGCAGAGAAAAAAAATCTTCCATCTAGTGGCATTCTTTCTGTATTCTCCTAATCAATCCCTTCCAGTGACGTTCTGTACTTTCCCCTTAGTCAACTCTTTCTAGTGACATTCTGTGTAAGGAAAATGTTCCTCTTACTCAACTCCTTCTAGTGACATTCTGTATAAGGAAGATTTTCCTCTAGTCAACTCCTGTTAGTTACATTCTGTATAAGGAAAATTTTCCCCTTAGTCAACTTCTTCTAGTTACATGCTCTAAAGTTATTTATCTACCTTGAACAGTAATGTCGCATTTATCCGCCTAGATCATTTTTATTGATCTCGATATATCTGTTCTCGGTAGATAAAATATTGTATGCACCTCTTGCTAAAATTGTTATCTTGACTCGAACCGCCATGCCCACGCGTCAAAATAACAATTTACATAAATATATATTATTAAAGTGTCATTTTGTAGCGTTTATCCAATTATTCAGCTGGGCGTTATTAACGCCCGGCGTGCGGGCGTTGCTCCGGGCGTTATTGGCGCCCCTAGTGCGGGCATTAATAACACCCCGGGCGTTGCGGCGGAGAAATGAATACCTAATTGCTGAAAGGGAACATGTCAAAGAACGCAAAATCTCAGAAATTATAAGACTTAGAGACTTCGGCCCAAAGCAAAAGTTGTCAATGATGACAAAATACGTAATTTTTTATTGGAGAGGGAGCGCCTGCTCGTCATCCTGAGGACCCACCTCCAGAATCTCGAGATTTAATGGGGTTTTTGAAAACTTTGAGTGATTTCATTATGAGTTGAGGATAGAATAATTGAAAACGGAAGAGCTTCCTAATGATCCACCTACTCCCAGTTCCAGAATAGTTAATTTTGCCAGCTGTTTTTCTTAGAAAATATGCAGCTTAGGGACTTCGGCTCAAAGTAATAATTCTCGAAGATAACAAAATACGTATATTTTCTTTTTGTTTTTTTCTATGTTGTAAAGAAAAATGAGGAAAACATTTTTCTCTATTTGGGGATCAATTTTGTGCTTTCGGAAAGGTTTTTTCACACCGTTTCTTAGGACGGGGTTTTCAATATTGCCTTATCGGTAATTTCCAATACAATTTAATGTGAACGTAAGGCAATATTTACTTAAATACGTTCGAGTCTTTTCGTAACATTAACTCTGTTTGCCACATCTATTCTGATACGTACGGGTCCCTTCAAATGTTCATAATGTAGAGACGTTCTCTGTAATTTAAAATTTCAAGAATTGTATTAACTTTTTTTCAATATTTGTTTGCTGTTAGCTTCTCTTTCTTAATTATATAAAATATATAAAATGAAAGTAGTCAAGATTATTATTTGACGAAAAAAATAAATAAAAACAAAAATTCTGTAAAGTTTCTGAGCTAACTGTAGCGACTTATACTGCTGCATCTATGTTTTCATTCTTTATTTGTGTAATTTACCTTGAATTCGCTTAAGAAAAATCAATTTCTTGCGGTATTTCTTATATTTTATTTGGTAAATTTTGTTTTTCTAAGATCTCCTCTAAGAGAATCTTCTACAAGGCCTCTTCACTTCATCAATAAAACAACGCACCGGACCACTATAATAACCATGACTGTGTTAAATAAGCGGGCCTAAGTGCTTCAAGGCGGATACTTTAAAGTTATAACATTATGAATTATTATGTCGTGTGCGCACATAGCCTGCCTCTTGGGTGTCATTCACATCCACTGAATGGGGTTCAATCGTCTAGATACTTTATGTCATGTTTTTTTATAAAAATTCGAACAATCCCAATAGACGCGTATATCGTATAAATAAGAAAAAAGAGCTACCTCTGCCGTTGTCAAGTAAATATGGGGACGAAAACGACGTAAATTGAAGGATTTCCATCACGTGATCTTGTGGGAGACCCAATGTTTGCGCTGAAGGAAAAAGAAAGTATTAGAATTTAGTCTCTTTAGCGAATATATGAAATTACCCAGACGTAAAGATTCGATCAAACCCACAATTGCTACACCAACCATTGATTGTATAATCAAATACATTTTCATCGCATTACCAACATCGCCTAAAAAGTATGACCGTTTTCCTATCGCTCGAAAGCACGGGTTGCACGCTTCCAGTAAAATTTTATCTCCAGCAGTTAAAATAACAATTTCTCCATTGTTAGCTTCGCTTTGAGATCCGAGTGGTAGCGCTTCTAAGTAGCGTCCGCCATTAGACGATATGGTATTAGCGATTTTTTGTGATACATCAACGCTCAAGCCACTCATTTGGATATAGCCCTTTCCTTCTTTAAAAGAAGCGATTGTTCCATCGACAAGCTTGAAAAGGAAATTGAAAGCAGTTATAAAATTCACATTCTATGATTATTACTTACTTCGTCTAAAGACAATGGATTGGAGATGAAAGAAAAAATATAGTCAGCCCGTTTGCACACGTCAAATGGAGTCGGAGCAACTTCGTTTGCATCTAAGTTGAGCACTTCCAATTGAGCTAGATCTTCAACCCAAACGATTATTTCGCGCTCAGATTTAGTTAAATTCCTTACGATCTCATAGCCAATGGGATCAAGACCGAGAAAACCGAAGGCTTTTCTCGATGTGTCGGTGTCATCATATTCATCTACAGATTCCAGTCCCGCATTGCTTCTGAATTTCTGGTAAGATCAAAGAAATTTGTTTTAGAAGTTATCTGTAAATAGTTGGTTGGTTGGTTGGTTTATTTGGGAAATATAATTCGATTTGTATACAAACAAAATACATCTAAATACTTAAGAGCTAAATTAAATGTATTCACCCGTCTGATTTACGTCCTGAATTAAGGCACTGAGGCCATCCTTGTTGGGCCTATTGTGCTTCACTTCCCTTTCCAAAAAGAAAATCTTTTAAAATCCCCTTTAGGGTTCATTAAACCGCTTGCTCCTCGTGATAAAGGAAAGCACATCGGTCAATTTTAGTTCCAGTTGCTCTTCAGGAGTCAGATAGAAGTCTCCTAAGAGCCTCGTTCTGAGACCTTTCAGAGCCGGACAACTGCATATGAAATGCCTAGCCGTTTCTGGTTCTAGTCTACAGTTCTTGCAAGTTGGGTCTGCAATGATTCCCATCTTGCTGAGGTGGTAGTTGCAACTGTTGTGACCCGTTAAGATTCCAACTAGTTTACTCAATTATCTCCTGTTTAGGCTCAACAGAAATTTCGTATTCCCGTCATTACACCTTGTCAAAAATTGTTTCTATTGCCTACAGGTTAAGAGCGTATCCCATCTCTCCTGGTGGCACCGATTCGTTCTTGCTTTCACTAAGGATTTCATCAGACCTGAATATCTACTGACAGTAGGTTCTGGTCCAATGAAGTTGGAATTACTTCCCTCTCTGGCCAAATGGTCAGCCTTATCGTTCCCTTGCACTCCTGAGTGTCCTGGTACCCTTGCCAATGTGACTTTATTGTCTTTTGACAGAGTTTGCAGGGTCTCGAAGCACTGTAGAGCTAACTTCGACGAAATCTTGACCGATGACAGTGCCTCGATAGACGATTCACTGTCTGAACAGATCAAAATTCTCTTATTTCATATGCATCATATCTGAACTTTCACAGATGGCGACTATCTCTGACTGAAAAACGGTGGTATATGAACACAGAGCCATGGATTTATTATAAACCAAGTCAACTGAGTGTACACCTGCACCCGTTCCTTCATCTGTCTTTGATCCACCTGTGTAAATCACGACATCCGCTTCCACTGGAGGCGTTCCTGATTCCCATTCGGATCTCTTAGGTAGGTATGTTTCAAAACTTCTTTCGAAGCGGAAACGCGCTAGCATAGAGTCTTCTGGCATATTAACTTCGCTAAACTCCTCTCTGCGTTGCGCGAGAATGTTTGCATGACCAAAATTTCGATCTTGTGCAATCCAATTTCCTCCTTTGTAGAGCCTGTACACTATCATTTCAGCTTCTTGTTTTAAAAACAGGTCTAGCGGCGGCAGTGACAGTAGTATTTCCATCGCCGCTGTTGGCGTCGATGTCATCACTCCAGCTATGCTCAGACACGCTAGTCGTTGAACGCTGTCGATCTTCCTTCGCGTGGCGCCCAGTTCAGCTCGTGGTGCCCATACCATACATCCGTAAGTCAGTATAGGCCTTACTATGGCTCTATACATCCAATACAGAACGGATGGCCTGAGGCCCCACTTTTTGCCAAACGTGGTGCGACATGTCCAGAAAATTCTCAGTGCCTTTCTGACTCTTTCTTCCGCATGCTTTCCAATCCAATTTGCTGTCCAAAACGACGCCAAGGTACCTTGTTTGTCAGCTTGAGGACAGTTCCAAAAAGTACTGGCATTTGCAGAGAAACTAGATTCCGTTTCCTAGTGAAGAGGATAAGTCCGGTTGTCTCCATTCCTCCCTTCAATCACATAAAAAATTCTAATATTCGCATTTCTTAAGTTATAAACGGGGTACACATGATGATCGTACAAAATACTAAAGCACAAAAAACCCAATTACAAAATCCAGCCTCAAAATGAGGAAGTTTTAAAATCCAGCAGAATCAAAATAAGAAAGCCTCCAAGTCCGGAATGTAGTAAAAATAACCTACTTTTTCCTGATTTTTTATAAATACACATAATGCGTGCAATTATAAGAACTGAAACTTTTCAATATGGAAGAAAGTTGAATAAAGTTTTCATGTCACAAACAAATGGTAACAAAAATTATGATTTTAGTAAACTTTCTTCTTATTCATATCGGTTATTCAAACAAATACATTGGAAATGGTGGGAAATTTGTACTAAGTCACGATTTTATGAATAAATTATGTTTTTCGATATGTGAAGAGTCGTGAAATGTTTTTAAAAAAATATTGGAAAGAATGCGTCGCAGGCCGTGATATTAAAAGAGCAACGAAAAAAAGCGGTGTCGAGTGACGGCCGCCCCCGCATGGGGGAGTCAAGGGGTAATACCCCTTTGTGGGGTCTAAGAGCCCCTAATGTAGTTTAGTGCAGAGCCCCATACACGTAAGGCAGCCTGTAGGGCGTGAGGGAGTACCCAAAAATCAACCTCAACATCAGGAAGCCTCAAAATCCGGAATTATAAAAATTTCATACTGATTGTGAGGCTTCGGGATTTTGAAGTTTCGATATTGTGAGGCTTCCAGATTTTTTCTTCTGTAGTTTTTGATTCGTGATTTTGTAGGGCAACCGGTACACATACAATTCCCAATGAAGCTGGAATTTTAATTTGATTTATTTATCAACGGCTTTTACATGCTTACCGATAATCATGACACAGAAATGAGAAATCATGATAAAAGAAAAAGAAAAACATAAAGACCAGTACGTTTCAGAATAGATGTGGCAAACAGAATATAGATGTTAAAAAAAAGACTCGGACGTATCTAAATATAGATGAGCAAACAATCCAATGTTTCGTGCTCTTTTTGGACCCGTACGAAGTATGTACAAAGGTCCTATACGTTTACTACAAACAATTTTATTGCAACATGGGGTAGATCGAGGTGGAAGGGGGGATGCATCTATTATCGTCTAGAGATGACGAATCAGCAATAAAAAAAGTCCGTCCGTCTCCACTTTTTTTTGGCTCAACCGATCAGCTAAACTTTTTTCCTGAAAGGTACATGCCTCCCATGATTCAAGTTCGAAGATGAACAAAATCAGCCAAGTAGTTCCGAAAATATGGTTGAAGAAGTGGAGGTCGGACATACAATTTTCGAGGGTCGATGAAACTTTGTCGCAAATGTCTCAGCAAGTATAGCACGCTAATTCCTCATTTTAGTGTCAAATGAAAGCATTTGATGTCGCAAAACTGGGAAAATTTTTTTGTGGGAGTCGGGTCAGGGGTCAGGGCACTGGGACCAATGGAAACAGTTTTTTGTCTATATTTCCTTAACTATGCAATATGGAGATTTTTTGTCAAAGGCAAAGCTGATGAGAATTAAATTTTAGCGAATACGTGTTTCAGGGTTTTGTAGAAATATAGCCCAATCGTGGTATATGGCCACTTCCATAATTGGGCAGGATGACTAAAATCTCCAGAACTATGAGAGTTAGAATGTTGGTTCCAGAGGCGAAGTTGTAGAGGCAGGATGACCCGAGTATCCAGAACTATGAGAGTTAAAAAGTTGGTTCCAAAGGCGAAGTCATAGAGAATTAAATTTAAGCGAACACGTGTTTCAGGGTTTTGTGAAAATATGGCCCAATATTGGTATATGGCCACTTCCATAATTAGGCTGGATGACCCAAATCTCCAGAACTATGAGAGTTACAAAGTTGGTTCCAAAAGCGAAGTTGCAGAGAATTATATAGAACTTGTCCAAATGTGAAAGAGTGAATACAAAGATGTTTTATCAACTCAACCTATTTCCATTACTAATGGTAAAATAATTTAAAATTTCCTCGCTTTGTTGAGAAGTCAGAAGGGGTGTTAGAGCTTGCGTTACACCAGCGTGACAGGGGGGAGGGGGGGGGGGTCGCAAAAAATCCAAATTTTGCGTTACGTAATTTATGAACGGCCCCTGATACGTACGGGTCTTTGGCTATGTTTTATATATAAGAATTCCAAAGATCCAGAGAAATTACCCAAACTAATGTCAAAGGCCCTACCGAAGTATGTCTGAGACCATCGATTTTGATGGCAGTGGCGACGAATTGACTATATTGGTAACGGTACATTTTGATGAAATAAAAAGTATTCCATATTGGAGTGTTTTAGGCAGACTTTCCCACGGGGGTGAAGAACAAAAATCTTCCCCTTCACAGTCAAAAATCAGTTTGAACCCTTTGAACCCTGAAAAACACGCAAATTTGTGTTAAATTTAGCTGCGTTTAACAAAAATACATTCTGCTTGATGGCCTAAATGTTCTCCCCTGCACCATATCAAAAAGGGGACCAACGTAGTTTCTTCAAGAAATCTTGAAATTATTTTGTCTAGAATGTAATTCTCACCGCCTTAAGAAGCAAACTTCAAACTGCCGTTATTATATAGATATTCTAGAAGTTGCTTTATTCCGCGATTTGATAATTTTTCCCTAAAACCCTGAAACACGGGTTCGCTCAAATTTAATTCTCTACAATTTTGCCTTTTGAAGCAATTATGGGTTATCCCTACCAATTCTAGATGTGGCCATTTACCAGGATTGGGCAATTTTTCCTTAAAATCCTAAACACGTGTTCTCTAAAATTTTATTCTCTACAACTTTGCCCTTGACGTTAAATCTCCATATTGCATAGTTAAGCAAATATAGACGAAAAACAATCTGCTTTCGTATATGGCCAAGATACTCAATTTCGTCCATTCCACCCGATTCTACTAAAATCATTTTACCGGTTTTGTGAGATCAAATGCTTTCATCGGCTCTCGAAAATCCATGTCCGACTTCCACTTCTTCGACCGTATCTCCGAAACTCCTTGACCGATTTTGTTCATCTTCGAACTTGAACCATGGGAGACATGTACCTTTCATGGAAAAAAGTTTGGACTGATCGGTTTAGCCGTTTGAAAAAAAAAGTGGAGACGTACGGACATTTTTTTTGCTGATTCGTCATCTCCAGACTATAATAGCTGTTAAAATAAAATTGTTTGTAGTAAACGTATGTGACGTTTGTACTT
This sequence comes from Pseudolycoriella hygida, assembly GCA_029228625.1. Lineage (NCBI taxonomy): Eukaryota > Metazoa > Arthropoda > Insecta > Diptera > Sciaridae > Pseudolycoriella > Pseudolycoriella hygida. The sequence goes on from CM055404.1 coordinate 78,282,182, forward strand.
CGTACGGGTCCAAAAAGAAAAAACAAAATCAACGCTCAATGGAACCAAATCATAAATGAGAAAAAAGCAAAATTTCAAACGAGAAACAGAAAAAAAAATAAGTTACAAAAGAAAATAGAGACAGAAAAAAAACTAAATATGAAACATAAGATACGAATATTTATGAATAGCCGCTTAACCGCTTCCATAACGTACAAACGAAATGTTGTCCGCCACTTGCATAGGACGAACATTGCCGCAAAAGATGACACTTCGCGGCTGTAAAATTGTGCGAAGTGGTTGAACATCATACACAAGTGGTTGAGGAGCTCGTGCATTAGATAATCGGTTCGGTGGTGGTTTATGTGTAGAAATTAACTGCCACGAAGCACACGATGTTTACGTGTGAACGCAGTCCTGGTACTTCGATGCGTTCAGATAGTATGTCATAAATGAAAAACGCACTCATGTTAATCCACCTCTTTGCCAATTTTTTCACAGCGAGCTCTATGATGGCAACCTGAAGTTCTGATCACTTTTAACTGTGTGCCTCAGTGCATAGAGTAAGAATTTGTTTTGTCAAACCTGAAAGGCGTACTCGTAGTGTGATCGTACAAGCGCACAGTAAATACCCTTCAGAACTTTAACGGAACGAAAATCATGACATATTCTTTTGATGAATCCGAGCAATGCAAAGGCTTTCCCAGTTACGAGAGGCGAAATTCAAGTTCTTGTCCAGTAAGTCACGAAACACTGTTCGCACTTTCTTGGAAATTTTCAAATCGTCCACATACAGTAGACGTCAACTTCGTCACGTCGTCGAAGATAACTATAAGACAAGAAGGAGGAGACCGAGGTGGCTGCCCTATCCGATGCTAGAGGTAACATCGAAGGTTCTTGATTTTTGTCGACCGATTTCACATCCATTCCATTCAATCCATTCCAACATTCGTGAGTGAATTCCCGTTTTAGGAAGTTTCGGTAAACAAGCCACGTTGGATTCTGTCGAACGCTTTTTGTATGTCGGGCTACACGGCATGCAGTTGATAGCCCTCTACCTTAGTGTTAATAAGTTGAACCAATGTCGCAAGTTTAATGAACTTTTATTGGACCAATACGAAGTGCAAAGGTAGGTTTGCTACAAGACATTTCGTTGTAACATGGAGTAGATCGAGGGGGGAGTGATAGGAATGCATTTAATGTCTTCTAGAGATGACGAATCAGCGAAAAAAAAATGTCCGTCCCGTAGTTTTTCTCTAAACGTCTGTACCGATCACCCTAAACTCTTTTTCCCCGAAAGGTACATATGTCCCATGATTCGAGTTCGAAGATGAGCAAAATCGGTCGAGTGGTTCCGATGATATGGTCGAAAAAGTGACCACAAACGTGGATTTTCGAGGGTCGGTGAAACTTTTTTGCAAATATATCGGCGCAGACATTGTTCATTTTGGTGTCAAATGAAAGAACTTGATCTCACAATACTGGAAACAATTTTGTGGAAAACGGGCCATCGGTCTGGATACTAAGACCGATGGAATGGAATTGAGTTTCTTGGCCATATACGAAAGCAGAAGGTTTTTCGTCTATATTCGCTCAACTATGCAATATGGAGATTTACTGTCAAAGGAAAAGTTGCAGAGAATAAATTTTTAGAGAGGACGTGTTTCAATATTTTATTTAAGATTGGGTATCTTGGGACAAGACCACTTCTGGAACTGGGACTCATATTTCTAAAACTTCATAGTTAAAAAGTTGCTTCCAAAGGCAAAGTTGTAGAGAATAAAATTTTAGAGAGAACGTGTTTCAGGATTTTGTCGAAAAATGGAACAATCCTGGGATGAAGCATCTTCTAGAAAAGGGATAGAGGACGCATATATTAGAAATTTGCTTCTTAAGGCAAACTTGGTGAGAATTAAATTTTAATTGGTGAGAATTACATTTTAAGGAAAATAGTTTCAAGATTTCTGGGAGAAACTGGGTCCTCTTTTTCGGCTTTGATTTCGGCCATCAAAATCAATTGGACGTATTTCAGTAGGGCCTTTGACATTACCTTGGGTAATTTCCATGGATCTTTGAAGTTCTTATAGTTGTACAAGAACATAAAACATTGGATTGTTTGCTCATTTCTAGATTTAGATACCTTCGAGACTTTCAGCAACATCTATTCCGCCTGCCACATCTATTCTGGTACGTACGGTTCTTTGCTTATGTTTAATTTCCTGATTTATATTTTCTCTCCAGAGTAACGGCTTAAAAAATTCCAATCTATTAAAAAAATTCAGAGCGATATAGTGCTCTACCGTGACTTTAAAGCGAAAATTATCCTCTCAATATAATCTACAGTTTTGTTTTTGGAAGCGATTCTTGAAACTTCATGATAAAATATTTTGAAAAAACCACACCTGGACAACGGTGCAATCTGTGCTTATCTATTTTTAGCAATTGTCTGAAGTCTTTATCTTTTATTGGATATCTAGAAGAGCAATTTTCGTAGCAATTTCGCTTAGATAGGGGCGAAAACGTTTCACCTACTCTTGAGAACCTCGTTACTGACGGCATCTTCGGAAGTTCTTGACTGATATGTTGCTCACTTTTCCGGTTAATGTTCAAGGAAAAAAAACTCTGCAAATCGGTTAATGTTTACTCATCGTACGGACAGACGTAACGACAAAATTTTTATTACTGATTTCTCCATAGGAGGATTCAAAAATTACACTTAGAAAGTGCTAGGAATTCCTGATTATTACAAATGCAAGGATAAGTGCATACATTCGGGTAATGTTTACATTTCTAGTTGCCATAATCTATCAAAATCGAAAAATAAATTAATTTCTTACCACGGGATCTCTCAGGTAATCCTCAATCTGATCTATTGCAGTCCTTAAATTAGTTTTCGGCCGGACGCCTTTAGAATGAACCTTACGGAATTCACAATACGGTCTCACACACTTCTCCTCAACCCAATGGCTGTGGATTTAAAAAAAATGTTTGTTATTGTGGAAGATCTGATATAGTTTTGGTGTGTATTTTACATATCTTTGGTTCCGAAAAAGAAAATCAATTTGGAAGTCGCACTTGGTCGCGGTATATCAGTAGAATCCGCAGGGCAGATTCTACCGGGCCAGTAGCGAAATCTTTTCATTTTTGCCCTGTTTAAGTAAATTTAATAACTGTAAATTATCTTTGGTGAAAAATGTTTATTCGCATGTTATAATTTTTACAAACAAAAACGAAACAATGTGCAACGCATTTACCATACGAGGTTTTTCTCCATTTTTAGAATATTAATCAATTTTATCAGCGAATTGTTTTTTATTTTGCAAATTCAAAAAGTTATCTCAAAACTACACGATAATGGCGATATTATTATTCGGAGCGCGAAGGCTTCGCAGTATTTACTAATCAGCAGCGAAACAGTAAAAACTAGTTCACTTTTATGATAAATATGCAAAGAACGCAACCATGTAGTCAGGCGGGCGCGACTGTTGAATTACCTTAGGGATATTCACCTTAAATTTAAGTCATTTATTAAACCCTCAAAATTTCTCCACACTCGCTGCAAATATTTATAATTTTATTGTAAAACATATGCAGGGGTTACATATGCACTTGTCTGAAATTTTGAAGATTTGTCCGAAATGGTCGGAAATTTTCAGCGATAAATCCCCGAAATATCCGAAATTTTTTCGAAAAACATTCGAAATCCCAATCTAATGCGGAAAATCACTTGGGACGTATTTACTTTTTCTTAATCCAGTGTTACCAGAGATTTCTTATGTAAATTAGAATTACATTTGAATGAAACGGGTAAAATTGTAAGATGGACATCCGCTCAACATGGATGGTAAAAAAGTAAATAAGAATAGCAATTTCAAAGCGTATGTCTTAAAAGTGCGACGGAAAGTTTACAAATTTCTCAAAGCAAACTATCACATTTACCTTGTTGGTTACATTGTTGGTAACTAATAAAAGCATCAGGACAACTGGTCAAAATTGACCTAGGAAATTTCAAACTACGATATAAAATTGAAAACGTCTCCAAACTATTTACTTTCTTCGTACGGTATACCTTATTTTCCAAACTCTAAGATGGTTATTTCCACAGAAAATTTTCTGAAAGAGATTTCTACACAAGTACATACCTCTTCGTAAAATCGTATGGAAATCTTGTATTTGTGGCACTTTTCGATAACGATTGCGGTTGGAAATTTTCATGGTCGATTTTGACAAGTTGCCCTGATGCTTATAGAAGTTGCTAACAATGACTGAAATAGCCTCGGAACAGATCAGCTTCAGATTGATCTGAATCTGAAAACAGAAATATCTGATCTGATCTGGTTGTATTCTTATCCGAATTGATGTGATCTGATGTGATATGCTTCGATTGTTGATCTGATCTGATCTGATCTAATTGTCTTATTATCCGATCTGATCTGAAAATTTTATTTTTTTTAATAATTGGAACACTAAAAACAAAAATTTTCAATTAAACAATATAACTAAAAAATTCAACCCGAATTTTCCATTTTATCAGAAAAATACCAGTCATTTGATTATAATTCAGTTTTATGAGGGGAAAATCGACGGCAACAAAAATTAGATTAGTAAAACTACATGAATAACACCTGAACTCACAACAAAGAGTTACCCCGGAAGCGAAAACCCACAAGCACATGGATGCCGTCATTATTTTGTGTTTCAGCCCAGTCGTTGAAGACGGATTGGGAATTTATCCGTAGCCATTTTGTTCAGAAAATGCAATTCTTCTTTCGGACCTCTCCAGTACTCCGATAGACTAACCTTATTTTGGGCGATTCGTTGTCGCAAATATTTATCGATTTCCAAAAAAAAAATTTTTCATCCTCGATCATTTGAACGTATGTGCGAACATCTCATCTTCGTTAAGATTCTTCGGCATCGATAAAAGTTTTAAATAACAAAAAGGAGTGAAGAAAATAAGCGTCTTTATTGGATTGATTTTACTAACAGAATGAAAATGTACACTGCGATTTGCATTTTTAAAAGTCATTGAGCGCAGTATTGATATTAATTGAAGTTTCTATTGTGCAATTTAGAAGAGTTGAGAGTAGACCATCAAGAAAAGGCAAATAACATGTAATTTTGGGATGGCGTTCCATACTTATCATCAAAGTTGCCCTTTTGAATTTTTTAGCACCTTGTCTGAATTTTATCGAACTTACTGAAAGTTTTCACTCATCGCCTTTTTCTTTTCTTTCAAATCAGATCAGATCAGATCAAATCAGATTCGAATAATTTCGGATCACGTTTTTTTCAGATCAGGTCAAATCCGATATGTGATTAGATATATCTGATCTGTTCCGCGTCCTACCTCAGGAATACTTTCGCAAAAAAATTGTCCTGTGTGCAAACGATTTTTTTACCAAATGCCCCTTGGAAACAACGAAAACGCAATTTTAGAAAAAAATTAAAGAAAACAATCTGAGATTTAAAGTTCGTCATGCCTATGGGAAGAGTAAAGGGAAACAGCAAAACGTGCTGGTTTTAAGAAATTGAGGTCAATTTTGACCCTTTTTGCCTGACTGTGGGTCGAAAAATCTCTTTCAAATATCTTGGACATTTCATAGAACTATTGTACGAAATCGTTCAAAATTATTTGATAAAATAGAACAGAAATAGATCCAAAAATGTCCCAAATTTTGTTGAAAAAAGGTCCGAAATATTCAAATGAAATGTCCGAATTTCAGACATGTCAAAAATGTCGGAATTTTTTTTATGAAATGTCCGAAATTGTCTGAAAATTTGAGCAAAAAGCAGTGGGAGGCCTGAACATATGCAAGGAACCCGAACGCATCAGAATAGACGTGCCAAGCAAAGATATTTCCTTACCTCTCAACTTTATGTAATTACGTCCACATTAAATTGGATTGGAAATTACCGAAAAGGCAATATTGAAAAACCTGTCAGAAGCAACAGCGCGAAGAACCTCTAATCCCTAAAAAAGACTAAAACTCAAGAAAAGTTTGAACAAAATTAAGAAAAAAATACTCAAAATTTTCTTTGTACTAGATCTGATCATAGAACACACCTAGAGCGCTTTGGAGCAAGGCTTATTATTCGGTATTTTTTTTTCTCAAAATTCTTAAAATTCTTAAAAAATTCCTAAAATTCTTAGAAAATTCTGAAAATTCTTAGAATTTCTAATCGCTTGCTGTATTGTCTCAGTTGGACGGGCAACGCTTTTCTTTTCGTAGTGCCACTCTTTGGTACACGAATTGTGTTTACTTTTTCGGTTTGAATGTCTGGTTGACTCTGGGTTTCATCTTCTTCATTCAGAATGTCAATAAGTAAAGGTTGATTAACAGCTGTAGTTTGGGTTTTAGCGCTCAGAACTTGTACATCGCCCAACTGACTTGTCGTCAAGATGAATCATTCGTTGCTGTTTGATAACCGTTGCCGTTTGTATCAATTGTAGCTGTGGATGCACCGTCTGTCTCAACCAACAGTATGTTGGTATCGAAATGCGCACTTAACAAATGATTCTGCATTCCCGATAAATACCATTTAGGCGCGGCAAGTTTTTAAGATTTTCCAGTGGTTTTCTTTAATGAATAACACGTCGGATACGCATGCGCAACCTTCGACCGGACATTTCAAAAGAAAACATTATGCAGGGGACCCGTACGTATCAGAATAGATGCGGCAAACAAAGTTGATGTTACCAAGAGACTCGAACGTATTTAAGTAAATATTGGCTTAACTCTTAAAAGTGTATGAAATTACAATCGATCTAAATGAAAAGGTATACAAAACTTGCGATTTGTGGGTTCTGCGAGTTCTTTGAGATCTAAAACCCACACCCAGTTTTAGTGTTGTCGCTTTTTGCTTTTGCTAAATGTATATCGATAATGCAGTTTCATTTAGTTCGTTAATTGGCGCATTTTTTTTTTTTTTTTTTGTAAAATTCAAACGTTCTCTGACTTAAAATTTTTGCACATTTGTTTGATGACTCTGTTGTTAGCAAATTTCGGAATAGATCGATATTTGTTTCTCGTATTATTTTTTATTTAATGTTGGATTTAGAAATTGCATCAACAATTTGAATTTTCTTGCAAATGTAGTTTTTTGTTTAATTTTGTAATTTTCCTAAAAGCTTAATTTTGCAGAAAGTTCGATTATTTCGGGGATTCGCATAGAAGAATTCATTTATTTAAAATACAAATAAAGCTGCTGCCCTCGTAACGAAGGTTGCTTTGTTACACAGCGTACCTATCTATCTATTGACAATCTTATTTCTGACTCTTAGCCGTTTTGTTAAAAAAAGTTTGTTTTAGTCCTTAAGTAATCTAAAACGGTCAATTATAAATATGATTATATCCAATTTTCTTAGAGAGTCTAATTCTTTTGAGAATTTTAATTTTTTTGATAATTTGAAATTTTTCCAGAAATTTATATTTTCCTGTAATTTTGGGATTTCCTTGAACTTTTTATTTTCTCAAAAATTTATATTTGGAGAAAGAATTTGGGTCTTCTTGATAATTTTGAATTTTCACAAAAACTTTAAATATCTTGATAATTCAATTTTTCGAAAATTTACAATAGACATCTCAAGACATCAAATTTTTTGAATATTAAAAATTTTTTGTTGAAAAGTTCCATTAGAAAATTTAAAAACTGTGTCACATTCAAAATTTTATATTTTAAACTTAAAAGCGAGTATAAAAAATCTAATATTTTCACTGAAAGACACTAATTAACAGTTGGCGAATCAACTTTTTACATTTCCAAATATATGTGTTCATGACATGACATGATGTAATGACTTCAAGTGAAAAAACAAAAATATTTTAACATATTTCATGACAGCTTTCCTAAAAAGAGAAAGAATTGGAATTCTTCAAAAATTTAGATTTTCTTGATAATTTTCAATTTTCACACGAAAACTTTAAATTTCTTGAAAATTCAATTTTTTCGAAAAAAAACTTTCATTATCTGAAAACTCAATTTATTTTGAAATAACCGTACGGGTCAACCGTATCTTGATTTTCATCATCTTTATCTACATTATCATCCATTGTTTTGATTGACGGCTTTGACAGTAGCAGTAGTTCGGTATATTTTTTAAAATTTTAGATTTTCTAGTGAAGTATCTCACAAATTATTGTTTTACTTCCGTTAAAATAATTTCAATTGTTACTACGTTTTGATCATTTGTTGTGCTGTGTTTAATTGTTGAGTTTTGAATCTTTTTTTAATAAATAATTTGGTGTATCCATAAAAAAATCGCTAATTTCTACAGTGTGAAAAGTGTTTTAAAACTTCCAGCTTCTGCAAGCATTATTTCATTTTCTTCTAGTGGATTTTCGAGAATTTTGTTTTTATTAGAAACGTTTATCTATTTAGAAAAAGTTGTAAAATTTTGTGAAGTTTCGAATTAACTTTTCTAATAAAAAAATGTAATTTAATTTGTGATCATCACGGGAATCTTCTTTTTCGTTTTTGTATTTTTGTTGACAAATGACATGACATGGCCAATTTGTTTACATACATTCTTCCAAAAGCGGCAACACCGAATTGGAATTTATTCATTGTGTTTTAACCCACAAAAATAACTCTCGAAAGACATAATTGTAAACTTTCGAGATTGGAAAGATTGTACGTCCACATTAAGTTGTATTGGAAATTGCCGATAGGGCAATATTGAAAAACCCGTCCGAAGAAACGGTGTAAAAAACCTTTCCGAAACCACAAATTTCACCCCCAAATATACAAAAATGTTCTAAGTAGAGGCCTCGGACACACAATTCCATAGCCAAAAATGTTTCCCTCAATTTCCTCAGCAACATAGCAAAAAAAATTTTTTTAGAGTTATGGACGTGGAGCCCTAGCAGAGACTCGATTTTAGTACCCTAGCTAAGTCCAAGAACTCAAATTCAAAAAAGTTTCTTCCATAAATTGTCGGCTATGCCCAGGTCTTTCAAACAAAACAAATTCTGAAAATCAGAAAAGATTTACTCGAGTTATGTACAAAAGACCAAAAATCACTTAAATGGCCCTAGCTTGGTGGCCCTTGGGCCGAAAGTGCCCAGATTCAATCCCATAAAAGATTTTTCGATTTCCTTTTAGGGAAAAGAAAGTTTTTGAAAATCGGTTGAGTTTTACTCGAGTTATCGTGTTGACAGACGGACGGACATTTTTTTTATTGCTCATTCGTCATCTAAGGTCCTTGATCGGTGCTCCTCCCTACTCCCAGGTCGAAATCCGTAAGGGTCTAACGAGGCGCTTCCGTCCCAATGAGTTTAAACGGAATCCAAGTTCACCTTGAATACCACATTCTCTTCAAGAAGCTGCAGTGCTATGTAAATTCACATAGCACACGTCTAGCGTAATAAAATATGTTTCCGTGTATTGCAGGTGACTAAAACAAGTTCAAGGATTGTGACCGAACTGCTTTATCCGCTTATACTTTGTACAATTACTCGTTCACTTGAACGTTTTGATCCCACCCCGGCTATCAATCTTTGGATGTCGCAAAAAAAAAAACGAAGATCTAAATCTAGTTCGAAAGCGAAACAGCACACTTGATATAAGGGAGTTTTCGAAGAAGCCACTGTAAAGAAGCCAACTAGTCATGATCGTGTAATTAAATTCTAGACAGCTGTTATTATACCGTTTCTGAATATATTTTCTTCTTAATTATCGAAATAGTCTCACAGACACGCTTATCTGGTTTTTAAAAGATTTTCTTAAAAAATTCTCAAAATATTCTTAAAAATCTTAAAAAATTCTGAAAATTCTTAAAAAATTCCTAAAATTCTCAAAGTTCTTAAAAAATTCTAAAGAAATTCCGAATAATAAGCCCTGCTTAGGAGAGACCTCTGACTAGACGTGTGCGGCTCGACCTTTTTTCCAAATCCGACCCGAACCGAGCCCGAACCAAAATAAAAATTTAAACCCGATCTGAGCCGAGACCGATCTAAAAAAATTTCAAATCCGAGCAGAAGCAAACACGAGCCCGATCCAATATGAAAAATCAATTTTTACTAGATAAAACTCCGACCTAAGAACCGAATAATTTTCATTTATTTTATCGGAGTTCATCTTAAATATTTCGTTCATTTTTTTTTTTTATTTATTTATGCGACTTCATTACATTTATGCGCTCGAGCCCTCTCTCTCTATCTCTCTCTATCTCTATCTCTGCTGTGCGTCCACATTTACCCATTAGTCCGACCAAAGCCCGTACATGTATGCTGTTCGAAGTCAATTCAATTATTTGGTTTCATTCGTTCAAGAGACCAGTTACAATTATTAACAAGTAGTTTAAAAACAAACAAAAAACATTACTAATTATAAACGTCTAATGTCCTTCTGTTTTTCTATTTATTTATGCGTCTATATTTCTATTTATTTATTAGTCTGTCTGTAACGATCCCGTTTTTTTTTTTCATTATTTCGCAAAAATCAAGGAGTTAAAAAAAACAGTTTTTGATATGTTGTCGGGGATGGTCCAAAACGTCAAGAAAAGTTATGGGTAAGAACGCGTCAAAATTGAAAATCGGCCAAAAGTCTGAAAACTTTTTGATCCGACTTGATGCGGAGGAGCTAGGCAGCGAAAACTGTTCAAATTACGGGGTTTCCTCACATTGTCGTTAGGGAACTTTTGTTGTTGGCCAAAGTAGAGATAATTTTTGAGTGCCAATCGTTAGTGGAGGCTAGGGGCAACGAAATTGCTGAACAATCTTGGGTGGAAAAATGTCTCACTTCCGAGATATAGGCCATGTTTCAGCGATTTTGTCCAGAACGGGAGCAGTTATTAACCTATATCTGGCCGGAATGAGGCCAGTGAGGTGTCGACAGTGTGAAGATAGCGGAACCGAATTTAAGAAAATCGGTTGAGCGGTTCGGTGTCCAGGGTCGTTCAAAGGAGGCAAAAACGGACAAAAATTTGCTCCGTTGCCCGAAAATTTCTGAAAAAAATTAATTTTTGATATGTTGTCGGGTATGGTGCAAAACGTCGAGAAAACAGGTTTGGGGGTGGATATTGCACTGGAATAAGGGAGTTATGGGTAAAAAACGGGTAAAATTGAAAATCGGGGGAAGTGGAATACGGCGAACTTGGAATACGGGGGAAGTGTAATACGGAATAAGTGGAATACGGGGAACGTTCAATACGGTGAACGTTGCATACGGTGAACGTTGCACACGGTGAACGTGGAATACGGGGGAAGTGGAATACAGTGAACGTTGAATACGGGGGAAGTGGAAATCGAGGGAAGTGGAATACGGGGGAAGTGGAATACGGGGAAATAGAATGAGGGGAACTTGGAATACGGGGAAAGTTGAATACGGTGAACTTGGAATACGGTAAACTTGGAATACGGGGAACTTGGAATAGGGTGAACGTCGAATACGGGGGAAGTGGAATACGGGGAACGTTCATTCATTCATTCATTTATTTCCATTTAAAGTCGACCTAATGCAAGTGGACTAACCTTAACAGATAGTTGTAAATAGTCATTTAGGTTAACGTATGTATAAAAAGGTATTAAGTTATCACAGAGGAATATCAAAGGCAAAAAGTTATCCACGAAAGTTCGTCAAAAGTGTTAAATAATAATAAATGAATAATTGTAAAGTTATTAAAAATTATAACAGAAGTTCGTCAATAAAAGAAAGTGAACACTTAGTAAAACAAAAAGTAGTCAAGGAAATGTTACGTCATAATTTTAAGAAGGAATCAAAAAGTGTGTCAGGTAGGCGTAGTACATACGGTGAACGTGGAATACGGGGGAATTGGAAGACGGGGAAGTGGTATACGGTGGAAGTGGAGTAATTTTGCTGCAAAGAAAGTATTTTGATTAATAGTGCCTTTCTCGTCCACTTCGATTTTAGTATTATTAGCGGTAATATCAACGAAGTGATATAAGGACATGAAACATTACGCATCATTATTTAAATCGAAAAAATAGTTGCTTTGGCTCTCTGAATAGACAACAAGCGAAAATGATAAAGCCTGCGTAGACCCTAGGGGCGGGGGTTTCGAATAGTTACTAATTATAAACCTCTAAAGTTTGGCTGCTTATTTGTCTATTTATTACTAACTATAAAAGTCAAAAGTTTGTCTGTTTGTCTGTCTGTTTGTCTCACGATTTGTCTGTTTGTAAATTGTCGGTCACAAATTTTTAGCGTAAACCAACATACGTCATTTATAAGCCGAAAGCCAAAGAAAAGGTAATGCAATGGTAGATTCCCATGTGAATCTACACACGTCCGACCTGCTTGAAGAGTTCCGAGGAACTAAATTACTTTACTGTTTTGAGGCAGAGAACGAAAGACGTTCCTTTTGTTAGAGTACCGAGACCGCAATGAAGCAGTCCCCTTCAAAAATAATGCGCTCTTATTATGGCAGCGGTCTCCCATATGAGAACAGTATCGTCATCTGCACCTAGCATCATCTTTCAGCGACGCTTAGCGCTGGACATCACCAACCGGCGATACTCTCAAGCGAATTGAACAGAGGTATTTATACATTTGAAACTGAGTATATTCTGTGAAGTATAACATTTATACAACGCTTTTACAAATTTAGAAAAATTTATACTTCGTTATTTTTATATGAGAAATTTGTTCAAGTAATTCCAGGGAGAATATATATGTTTATCACATTCGAGCCTATAATGAGCCAATTATTGCACTAATAATAGGGCTATAATCGGCCTATTATAGTCGACTTTCTTGTTAAAAGTATTGTTGTAATTACGCTATTATAAGCCGGTTCTTTAATGATGACATTGGCTACACTGATGGCTGTGAAAAAATCTGAGAATGAAACGTGTGTTGCTATGACAACCGCATACTAAATCGAAATCTAGACGACATTTTTTGCAACAAATTTGATGAGTTTTGATTTTTAATTTATGTTAATTTTGTTGTCATGTTTTGTACATATATGGCAATTATAGGCTCAAATGTTATAAACTATCGTATAATACAAGGGGAAAAATCGCGCAATTATAGTCTCGGTGGGTGAAAATTCTCGGGGCTAACGCCCCTTGAAATTTCATCTCACTTGTATTAAGTGACGTATTCAAATATTTACTTTGTAAACGAATACATGTGCCGCCGTATTGGTTTTCTTTGTACATTTTTTTGGTTGATGTTAGATCTTTGGTTTCTTCGGCAAAGTCTTAGAGTTTTGTTAGTAAAAGTCACCAGTTTTGGTGAAAATGTCGGGCAGTTGGACATTGGGTCAATTTTTATGCTTTTGAAAGTATCTGGAAAGGTATGAGAGACAGACCATTGGTTTCTTTTGCAAAGTCTCAGAGTTTTGTAAGTAGAAGTCACCAATATTGGTGAAAATGTCGGACAGTTGGACATGGGGTCAATTTTTATGCTTTTGAAAGTATCTGGAAAGGTATTAGAGACAGACCATTTGTGTCTTTGGCAAAGTCTCAGAGTTTTGTGAGTAGAAGTCACCAGTATTGGTGAAAGTGTCGGGCAGTTGGAAAATGGGTCAATTTTTATGCTTTTGAAAGTATCTGGAAAGGTATGAGAGACAGACCATTGGTTTCTTTGGCAAAGTCTCAGAGATTTGTGAGTAGAAGTCACCAGTATTGGTGAAAATGTCGAACAGTTGGACATGGGGTCAATTTTTATGCTTTTAAAAATATCCTGGAATGTATGGATGTAGACCATAGATTTCTTTGGCAAAGTCTTAGAGTTTTGTTATTAAAAGTCACCAGTATTGGTGAAAATGCTGGGCAGCTCGGGGGAAGAAGCAGTACGGGGGTAACCGGTTGTATGGGGAAATGGTAGTACGGGGAAAACAGTAGTGAGGAGAAAATGGTAGTACGGGAGAAACGGTTGTACGGGAAACAGTAGTACGGTGAAAACAGTAGTGCGGGGGAAATGGTAGTACGGCGAAAACAGTAGTGAGGAGAAAATTGTAGGACGGGAGAAACGGTTGTACAGGGAAATAGTAGCACGGTGATAACGTTTGTACGGGGAAATGGTAGTACGGTGGAAACGGTTGTACGGATAAAGCAGTAGTGCGGGGGAAATGGTTGTGTGGGGGAAATGGTAGAACGGTGAAATGGTAGTACGGGGAAAACAGTAGTGAGGACGAAATTGTAGGACAGGAAAAACGGTTGTAAGGGGAAATAGTAGCACGGCGATAACGTTTGCACGGCGAAATGGTAGTACGGTGGAAATGTTAGTACGAGGAAATGGTAGCATGGGACAAACGGTAGTACAGAGAAAGTTTTAATACGGGGAAAAGTGTTGTACGGTGGAAACGGTAGTACAGGTGAAACGGTAGCACGGGGAAAATGGTAGTACAGACGTAATGATAGTACATAGCAAACGGTAGTTGGGCAAAACAGCTTTACGGGAAAATTGTGGTACGGGGTAAAACCAGATTTGCGTAAGCTTATGGTAACTACTAAAGTACTACTAAATCCATTTCTTATTCACCTACATCTAACTTTGCACACCCTTGCATACATTTTAGTATTAAAGTCGCAAATCTCCGACTTAGCGGACAAGAATGCTTAATGTCCGCGTAGCCCTTAGGGGCGGGGGTATTTAATAGTGTGTCTATGTGTCTATTTATTTATTTGTCTGTCGGTCACAATCCCGTTATTTTTGCGTTTATTTCACATGAAAAAATTAAGGACCTTTCTTTGGTTGAAAACCTTTTTTTAGAAACGAGGATTTGAGGGTAACAATTATTTTGCAAGTAAAGTTGCAGATATGTACTTGGGTTTTTTTGTATTTTTTTTTAGTTTGATGTTGGATTTTTGATTTCTTCTTCGTGGTTGATGTGTCTTAGAGTTTTGATAGTAGAATAAGTGAGATACACTCACGGAAATATATTTTTGCATTAATAGAATTTTGTACTTCTGCGCAGCTTTTTAACACTGCGAAAACCTGCGCAGAAGTACAAAATTCTATTTGATGTAAAAATATATTTCCGTAAGTGTATGACCAAAACTGGAAAAATTTGGCCAAATCAGTTTTTACTGAGGAGATTTTACTAAACTGAGGAGTAAAAAAAAGTAAAAAAAATAATTTTTGATATGTTGTCGGGGATTTTGCAAAACGCCGAGAAAACATGTTCCGGGGTGGAATATTTTTCTGAAATTAGGGAGTTACGGGTAAAAAACGGGTCAAAATTGAAAATCGGCCATAAGTCAGTCAAGATGTTGTGTTAGAATGAAATTTGGGTCAAATCAGTTTTCAAACGTATCTTCGTATGTATGGGAGATACGGTGTTGGTTTCTGCGACAAAGTCTCAGAGTACTGTTAGTAGAATCGGTCAAAATGGCCGAAATTGTAAAATTTTGTGTCAAATCAGTTTTTAAACATATTTTCGTATGCATGGGAGATACGGCGTTGGTTTCTTCGAAAATGTCGAACAGTTGAACATGTGGTCAATTGTGATGGTTTTAGAAGTTCGGGGCGTACAAGGTATAGGAGTAGAATACGCAGCAAGTGCAACGCTGAATACGGTGAACGTTGCATACGGTGAACGTTGCATACGGTGAACGTTGCATACGGTGAACGTGGAATACGGGGAACGTTGAAAACGGGGAAAGTTGGATGCGGGGGAAGTGGTATACGGGGAACTTGGAATACGGTGAACGTTGATTACGGGGAATTTGGAATACGTGGAAAGTTGAATACGGTGAACGTGGAGTACGGGGGAAGTGGAATATGGGGAACGTTGAATATGGGGAACTTGGAATACGGGGAAAGTTGAATACGGGGAAAGTTGAATACAAGGAGAGTTGAATACGGGGGACGTTGCATACGGTGAACGTGGAATATGGAAAACGCTGAATACGGGTATCGGGCATTTTGGAATACGGGGAAAGTTGAATGCTGGGGAAAATTCTTACGGTGAACGAGGAATGGGAATACAGGTGAAGTGGAATACGTGCGAAGTGGAATACAGGGGAAGTGGAATACGGGGGAAGTGTAATACGGGGAATGTTAAATACGGGGGAACTTGCGATACGGGGAAAGTGGAATATGGGGATCGTAGAATACGGGGTACTTGGAATCCGGGAAAAGTTCAATACGGGGAACGTTGTACACGGAGCACGTGGAATACGTGCGAAGTGGAATACAGGGGAAGTGGAATACGGAGGAATTGTAATACGGGGAACGTTGAATATGGGGAAAGTTGAATACGAAGGACGTTGCATACGGTGAATGTGGAATACGGGTGGAATACGGGAGAGATGGAGTACGGGGGAGGTGGAATAAGGGGGAAGTGGAATATGGGGAAAGTGGAATACGGGGAATTTGGAATACGGTGCGCGTTGAATACGGTGAACGTTGAATACGGTGAAAGTGGAATACGGGGGAAGTGAATACGGGGAACTTGGAATACGGGGAAAGTTGAATACGGGGAACGTTGAACACGGTGAACGTGGAATACGGGGGAAGTGGAATGCGGTGGAGGTGGAATACGGGGGAGGTGGAATACGGGGGAGGTGGAATACGGGGGAGATGGTATACGGGGGAGATGGTATACGGGGGAGATGGAGTTATTTTGCGGCAAAGAAAGTATTTTGATTTATAGTGTCTTTCTCGCCCACTTCGATTATAGTATTATTAGCGGTAATACCAATACCAAGGATATAACTACCTTCAACATTAGGCATCATTATTTTATATAACAAAAGTTAAATCGGTTTCTATAAAATAGGCTTTATGTGAGTTAATTTATATGTAGTTTTCAAAGGCGATATGAGAGGACAAGTGTAATCAATGATAAAGCGCTGCAGGCCAAATTTCTGAGACACGCTAATATTTTTTTTGAGTTGAAGAATTTTTTTAGCGCAGCAAGCGAAAATTTTCAAAAAGTGACTATTTTGAATTTCGGTTCGAAAAGCATAGTAACGAGTCCATATAAAAGGAAATAGTATTTTCCTGCTTATTTTTTGAATTTCCCTAGAAATGTTCGATTGTTCATGTGTTTGTTCAAATAAAAAAGCATATTGACTTGCCTTTAAGAAAAAACAGTTTATATGGCAAATCAACCGTCAATTACGTTACAAAAACATAAGGCTGACACTGGACCCGTACGATCCCGTCCTTATTAACCTTTCAGAACGAATAATGCAAGGAGACATTTGTACGTATCAGAATAAGAACTTACTAAGCCAATCCTGATTAAGCCACATCGGAAATTGCCAAAATGAAAGAATGATGAATAGAATGAATAGAAAGATAACTAGAAACAATAGCATTGCGTAACCAAATGAAAAGCACATAACAGATGATCACAAAAAAGTTTCTCGTATGCGATTTTTGGTTGTAAAAGTGTTTGTTATGTAACATTTCTAAAACCCTCCCCTAAAGCCCTTAACAATCTGTCACAAATTCTTGACCCCCCCCCCCCCAGAGCGTTACGTAATTTAGGGACAGCCCCTAACCTGACACTCTGAGTTGAAGCATCGGACCCATACTTTGATTGGCAAAAACGTCCATCCAATTTTTCCCTACAACGGAGCTAGGGCTAGGGCTAGGGCAGACTTCAGGACCGACTTGTGGCCCTAAGTAGAGGCCTCGGACCCCTACTTCCATGGGCACAAATGTTCATCTTAAATTCCTCTACAACATAGCTAAAAAAAGTTTTTAGGCCAGGGCCGACCTAAAGACCGACCTAGAAGGCCCTAGTAGAGGGCTATGTCAAGAATTTTTTTTGAGTACAATTGAGCATTCGCCAGTCTCTTAAAAAGAAAAAATCATGAGAATCAGATGTAATTTACTCGATTTATATGTAAAAACGCATAGCACCCTTGTCAACCTGCTTTTTTAGGGCTCCAGCTATAGGTCCACTTACCCAAAAATGAAAAATTTTCTTCTAAAAAATGTTAAACACTCATTAACCTTTCCAACAAAAAACAATTCATGAGAATCTGATGTAATTTACCCGATTTATGTGTAAAAAACACGTAGGGCCCTGCTCGGTCCGCTTTTTAGGGCTCCAGCAAAGTCCAGTGACCTAAAACCAATAAATGCTTTTCCATAAAATATTGGGCACTAATTAACCTTTTTAACAAAAAAAATTTATTAAAATCGGTTCACATTTACTCGACCTATGTACAAAAAACTGAAAATCACTTAAGCGGCCCTTGCTCGGCGGCCTTCGGCTCAAAAGTTCAAACTTGACCTCACTTTTTCGGTTATCTTTCGGGGGAAAAAAGTTTTTGTCAATTGGTCAAGATTTACTCGAGTTATCGTGTTGACAGACAGACGGACGGACGGACAACGTTTTTATTGAAGA
Source organism: Pseudolycoriella hygida (assembly GCA_029228625.1). Classification (NCBI taxonomy): domain Eukaryota; kingdom Metazoa; phylum Arthropoda; class Insecta; order Diptera; family Sciaridae; genus Pseudolycoriella; species Pseudolycoriella hygida. The sequence continues at coordinate 78,300,441 of CM055404.1, forward strand.
TTTCGGCTATTTAGACCACAAAATGAAAAACCCACCAACTCCCGGGTCGAAATTCATGTGGTTACGAGACCGCGGTAAACGCATAGGCCCCGGTTACTTCGTACGAGTCCAAAAATCTATTTTTCAACGTCGGATTGAAATATTTCAATCATCTGATACAAAGTAAAGTCATTTTATGAACAGAATTCTTTACAGGGATCTATTTCATGTAATAGGCACAAAAGTTAGAATTCTTAGAGTAAATTCAGGCATCTTATATACACTGAGAAAAAAATCGACAGCGTTACCTTAAAAAGAACAAAAATTATTTTCGCAATTTTTCGACTTGACTGTGGTGTGCTAAGGAAAGGAAAGTAAAATTGACATAAAAACTTAATATAAGTTAATGTCGCTTGAATTTTGTTGTTCGAACCGGAGCAATTACGTTACATATAGCCTATATATATTAAACGAAGTGAGTATTTACCCCCGGGCTGAATAGTTTCTGCAATAATAATTTGGCTATTCCCTCTCGGGGCGAATAGTCACTTCATTTAATATATATCATATCATTAACATCGTTTTGCTGAAAAAACTGAATTTTTCAATTTTTAGCAAAATGTCACATTTAACTTGGATTTACGCCACCTACGAATTTGTCCGAGGGAGGCGTCGCCCCCTACGAATCTGTCCGTGGGGGCGGCCGCGGCTGCTGCCCTTGGAAGTCGGCGTGTATGAGTCGACGGGACTTAGAGTTACATTTGAAACCAACCAAAGGTTCAGTTTATGAAACTCAGATCTTACCATTCAGTTTATAAGTAATTTTCAACTTCCTAATAGTCGTCTTGAACGATTCACGTGATATATTTTGAAACCACAGTAATGAAATGCGATTAAATGCCATGCTCATGTTATTGATAGGTTCATAAAGACCATATTTTTTATTTTTATATTTTTTTTAAAGACACCTTTATTGGTATTAATAGTACGATCTTAACTTGTGATTAATTTATTACTACTGTTGAGTTGTGTTAGATTTGTTCCTTGTACTAGAATAATTTAATAGGACGTGTGCGGGGTTGGCGGTCCAGTGACCTTTCCCAGAATGTTGAACTGTCTTGATTCTTCATTACGTCAGTTCATGCGGTTTGGTTCTTTCCAGTCTCCTTACTTCGTTCGTAATGTCAAGTAGGAGGATGGCTTCTATGTTGGAGTGATTTGAAAGTTTATTCTCGTGCTTGATGGCTGATTCTCGAATTACAACTGCTACCCATTGCATTTCTAAGTTCTTGTGTAATTCCTTGTTCGTCACGTAGCGGTAGGCATTTGTGATCATGCGAAGGAAATTGTTTTGGCAAGTTTGTATGATATCTCTGTTTGTTTTTTGGCTAACCCTCAAAGTTCGACGCCATACATCCAGATTGGTATAAATATCGATTTGTAGATCAATCTTTTGCAATACAGGTTTAAGTTGGGCTTATATCCAATTAGCTAGTACATTTGCCTAGTTTTATTTTTCATTTGTTGAGCTTTTTGTTTAATGTGGTGTTTCCAGTTTAATCTGTAATCTAGATGTAGTCCCAGATATATTGCTGACTCTGCCTGTGGAATAGGAACTCCATTGAGGAAGATACGCAATGCTTAAGTGACATGCTTCGATTTGGTCTCCTATGAGCTTAATTTTCCAATCAGTGGTCCACTTGTTTATTTTATCAATTGTATTTTGTAGATCTTCGGTGGCTTTCGCTTGCGATTCATTAGATGTAGTATTGCTGTATCATCAGCAAATGTCCTAATAAATGAATTTTTTGTCACTGGGAGGTGCGGGAAATGATTTACATTTTCAGTATTTTCGTATTTTTTTATAATTTGCAAGTTATAAAATTAAGTAGCTTAACAGTGACTTGAAAAAGTTGCATTTGTTATATCGTTTCTTCTGATTTAAATACCACCTTTTGTTGAACTCACTATAAATCTTTGTGAAATAAAAAACAACAAAAAATATTATTTTTAGTTTCACAAAATCTCTGGATATATTTCAATTGCTAGCATCACAATCATCCTCAGCAGATATCATCTGAGACTAAAACATTAAACAAACTGCTCATCCAAAAAATTGCAACGCTAAATCAAATTAAATAGAAGAGTAACATATTCAGGAAACGAAAGTTAAAGGGGAGCAATTATACAATTCAACAAACGACTGCAAATTCAAAAAATTTTAACGCACTTGCGCTATGACGACATAATAATAATAATAATCTGCCTTTTTTTGTTTACTTACTACTTACGGAACAGGACACCGTTTTTCTTTGGAGGAAGTTTTTGTTTCGAAAAGCGACATTTCGTGCTGCTTTGGATGGTTGTGTTCCTCTTCGATCGATTCGTTGATAAACTGTGCCGTGTTTTTGGATGAAGTGAGGTGGAATTGTGAGGATTCTGGCCGGGAAATTTCAATTTTTTGTTTAAATTTATTGGTTGTTTTGAACAGTTGCTCAGTTCGCAACTCAATTACTCGTAATTTTTGGCAGTCATTCATTTGACACGTGCAGGGCTGTCCTCCCCTGGAATTCTCTCCAAACTATTGGCGGAATTTTTTCAAACGCAGGAATTTGTCGAATGCTTAAATTGTGACTCGGGAAGTTTGTTATCACATTTCCAAACATACTAAGTCGTCTTGAAAGCACTGTGGGTGTAAACCAGAGCATTGGGTGGTGAGCGGGTGGCCAACAAATGGATCAGGATTCAGATGATTCGGATGAATCAGCTAACGTTTGCCCAGTGTGCTGGAGAACTTTCGATACATTAGCGGGAATCCGCCAACATTGGGCCAGAGGTCATGCAAAAGATGAACTTGAAGAAGCTATCAGGAGAAACACGCAATCTTTGTCTTCGTCCACAACAACTGACTCATTTTCAGCCGCTACAACTGAGTCAGCGTCGCCTGAAGCCAAGGCTCAAAATGAACCCGTTGATTCAATTTCATCACATGACACACCACACCGCATATTGCTTGAGGGAATCACCTGCAACACATGTGGATTTCTAGCCAAAAACGAACGCGGTCTTAAAATCCATGCGAGAATTCACGGTGGTGAGTCAACCTCCGGATTGTCACGAATATACACCTCGGACACTTTTCAATACAATTCACTCAGCGAACCAGACTTAATCAGAAAGTTTGGAGAACTCCTCTACAAATGCAAGTGCAAAGTTCCCCTTGTAAGAATAATTCAAAAATCCGTTCGGACAATTGTCTGTCAGGAGCTCACCAAAGTCATCGAACTAACAGCGACAAAAAACGACACCTTGGCATGGATGCGACTATTAAGCTTCCAGCACATAGTCCTAAATACTGTCTCAAGGAATAGCTTCAAAGACTGTAAACGACAAAACATCATCCGGCAGAACTTAGTGACCTTCTCGAATCTGACCGACATACCAAGTATTTTCAATGAACTACTCCGGCTGCTGTCCTTCGAATTGCCAAAAAAACCCCACAGTCGAGCCGAAAAACTCTTAATAAAAATTTCTCAAAGAAAGATTGGAGAGGGAGACATCAGTGGAGCTGTTAGAGTACTATGTTCGCAGGAAGGGATGGCAGAATATACTCTCGAAACGATTGCAAAACTCAAGCAGAAACATCCTCACGAAGACTTAGATTTCGAAGTGGAGCAGCTTCTGAACCCATTGGTTTTTGACACGTCAAACGAGCAAATTATCAATTCAATCAAGCACTTCCCACTCAGTTCTTCAGGAGGCATTGATGGTCTGAGGCCGCGTCATCTGAAGGACTTGATCTCTTTCACATGTGGAGACTCCTCAACCAAGTTGGTAGCAGCAATAGCCAAACTAGTGAACATGATTCGATCAGGAAAGATTGTTCAAAATATCATACCAATTTTCTATGGTGCTGCCCTAATAGCCCTGGCGAAGAAAACTGGAGATATTAGACCAATAGCGATTGGATTGACTTGGCGGAGATTGGCAGGCAAGATCGGGTGCTTCAGTGTTAAGGAGGATTTAGCTCTCGTATTAGCCCCCAAGCAAGATGGCTTCGCAGTAAAAGGAGGAGCTGAAGCTATTGTTCATGCGGTTCGGGCTTTCGCAACAGCCGACCACAGTTCCCCTATGGTGATCTTAAAGTTCGACTACAAGAACGCCTTCAATGAGATCCTACGCCGTCATCTACTAAACGAAATCAGGATCGAGGCACCATCGCTTTTCCCAATGATGCAACAAGCTTATCGATATCCATCCGATTTGCATTACGGCGAAGTCATCATTGAATCGAGAAGGGGCACACAACAAGGCGATACATGTGCCTCCGTGGGTTTTTGCATTGGCATTAAGAGACTCACACATTCCATCGAATCCCAACTCAACGCATGGTTTTTGGACGATGGCACGATAGGTGGCGATTTCCAGACAGCCCTGGATGACGTAGAGAAAATACTGGCTTTCTGCAACGAATCAGGGTTGACACTCAACACAGCTAAATGTGAAGCTTTCTTCATTAGCACATCAGATGAAGAACGCACGGAAATGATGCATAAATTGAATGCGATGTTGCCAGGAATTAAACAGCTGGATGTCTCAGGTTTCCAATTACTAGGTGCACCCATTCTAGATGATGGTGTATCCGAAATGTTGTCTGAAGGCCTAGATAAACTGAAAATTTTATGCAGACGCCTGCCGTTGCTTGATGTCCACCCAGCCCTGTGTGTTATGAGGAGTTCATTATCATCCCCGAGGTTTCAATATATCCTTCGGTCAAGCCCAACGTTCGTCGCCTTGGAGCACCTGAATGACATTGATGAGTTCTACCGGCACACCTTAGAGGCCATCACCAACAACAGAATGACAGACAAGTCTGTGCTTCAAGCTTCTCTACCTCTTTCGTTTGCGGGATTGGGAATCAGGAAGCTTGCTGATCTGGCACATCCAGCGTATTTCTCCTCAGTGCATCAATCTCAGCCATTAGCAGACCAAATCCTGGAACGAACTGAGCTAAGCATTCTCAACACAAGGTTGAACACCATGCTGGATGAATACCCGACCGCATTCATTCCGGATACTCGTCTTAAATCATCTCAACATGCATGGGACATTTTGCGAATTAAATCCGTTCATAAGCAGTTGTTACAGTCGAGCGGTCCCTCGGATAGGGCACGAATTCTTGCGTCATCTACCAAACCATCGTCAAAGTGGCTGCAAGCGGTTCCTTCCCACCAACTTGGACTCCTGCTCGACAACGACGCTGCCAGAATCGCGGTAGCTCTTCGCCTGGGGAACAATGTGTGCCAGCCTCACGTTTGCATTTGTATTTTATTGAATATGATGTTCGGATACAATATAAAAATGACCGACACGTTCAACGACTAGAGTAGAATTCACTAAGATGAACATTCAATGAACTATACGATTGCGGGTGGTGAATTCGATAACACGTATCGAGTGAACCGCAGCATTACACCCCCTTCAGAATTTTTCCGGGGGGAAAATTGTAATGAACGTTTACGTTAAATAAAAATTTTACATTGAACTAAATCATGACATAACCTTTGAGAAGAGATTCACTCTAAGAAACTGAAAAGTTAAGTTATGTTAGATGAGTCAATTTTATAAAAATAGAAATGAAACCTGTTAGAAACCTAGGCGTTCAGGTTTTTTAACTGCTCGTCCCGATCTCGTTGTAATCAGCATTCGATCGTGTACAATTTGAGGTTTGTCTTGAGGTTTAAAAATCGTACCCGTTTCTGCTCAACCGGGACTTTGTCAGTACGGTCGCCATCGGCAGCCAGGAATTGCTTACTGGGAAGTTTTTGATTCTCCCGGTCAATGAATGCGGCTTTGAGTCGGTCTATTGATATTTTTTCGTTTTTTCCTTTAAAATTGATGACAAAATATTTCTCATTGCGTATGAGCACTTCGTAAGGACCCTCGTATGTTGGTGACAACCCTTTTTTGTTGCCTTTTTTAACAAAAACGAGTGGACAAGTCTTCAAGTCCTTATTAACGAAATATGATTGTCGGGTGTTGTGGTTCGACGTTGGCATAGCTCTAACGTTTGACATATGTTCTCGAAGCGCTGTAACGAAGTCAGATTCGCAAATTGGTGCTTTTGATGTCTCGAAAAAATCACCCGGTAGACGTAGCGCTGTTCCATACAATAATTCAGAGGGAGTAGCTTTAATATCCTCTTTGTAAGTGATTGAAATGAAGTGATTGAAATAGTTCCGATTCAAATTGTCGTCCACGATCTGTTGAAACTGAGAGGGGCACACCATAGCGAGCCACCCATCCCTCGACGAAAACTTTCGCTACAGTCTCAGCTGTTATGTCCCGAGTGGGAAAAACTTCGGGCCACCTCGAGAACCTGTCGATACAGGTTAATGCGTATCGAAATTCACCACTCGGAGGCAGCGGTCCCACCAAATCGATATTCACGTGAGCAAAGCGTTCATTCGGAACTGCGAACAGATGAGGCAAAGATTTATTATGTCGATGGGTTTTAGTAAGTTGGCATTGCAAGCATTTTCGAACGAAGTTATTGACTTCCCTTTTCACACCAGGCCATACGTATCTATCGGTGACCAATTTCGTTGTTGCCCGGATGCCAGAATGGGATAGGTTGTGGAGTGTCGAAATAATTTCCCGTCTGTAGTTTTTCGTAACGAAAGGCCTTACTTTATTGCCCGAGACATCACAGTAGATCGGTTCGTTGACTGTAGGCAGAGTAAAAATTTTAAGTTCAAGTGATTTACCTTGATTTTTTTTAATAAAACTTTTCAACTCGTCGTCGTTTTGTTGCGACCCGGCCAGTTTGACCAAATCGAGTTCATCTTTGCTAGCTATGCTATTGATTCGGGAAAAGCAGTCGGCCACGTCGTTATGTTTGCCGGAAATGTGACGTATATCTGTTGAGAACTGGCTGATGTAGCTTAGACGTCGAAGAACTGTCTCACTGACTTTTTCGGGCTTTTGCTTGAAAGCATTGAGCAATGGCTTGTGGTCGATATATATGACAAACTCGCGCCCTTCCAACATGAATTGGAAATGTCTGACGGCTCGGTAAATTGCCAGAAGTTCCCTGTTGTAAGTGTCGCCAATTGCTTCCCTGATAGTTAATTTCTTCGAAAAAAAACCAAGTGGTATGAGCCCTTTGTCGACCATTTGTTGCACCACTGCGCCAATCGCGAAGTTAGACGCATCCACGGTAAGAGTTAAAGCTAGAGGAGCTTGTCGTTGTGGGTGAGCGAGGAGTGTGCATTGAGTTAGCTTTAGTTTACTTTAGTTAGTTAGTTAGTTAGTTTTACAATTTTCGAAAGCTCGCATTAATTCGTCAGACCACTCAAGTTTTTTTGCGTCGTTCTTTTTGTTGGCAGGGCACATTTGATGAAGAAGTCGATGACTTCGTGCAACCATGGGAATGAAACGTCCGTAAAATCTTATCATCGCGAGGAAACGTCTCAGAGCTTTTACAGTTTCGGGTAACGGAAATTCTTTAATAGCCTGTACCTTGTCCGGCAAGGGTTTAGTTCCGTATTTATTAAATAAATGGCCCAAAAATGTTACCTCCTCTTGACCAAACTGACACTTTGAAGGAACGATAGTCAGTCCATGTCCATAATGTTTCAATCGTTCGAAAACTTTCCTTAAATGATGCTCATGTTCTTCCGCTGACGTAGATGAAATTATAATATTTACGATGTAGCAAAAAACGAAATCCAGACTTTGCATCACTTCTGTCATGCATCGTTGGAAAGTTTGCGCTGCATTGCGTAGTCCGAAAGTCATATACGGAAATTCGAATAATCCGAAAGGAGTGGTTATGGCTGTTTTCGGTATATCGGGTGGATGTACAGGGATTTGATGATAAGCCGATTTTAAATCTATGACACTAAAGATCGACTTGCCAGCCAAATTGTACGACAGGTCTTGTATGAATGGGATTGGGTACCGGTCAGGCAGGATCTTTGCATTTAGCCTGTGGTAATCGCCACACAATCGCCAATTATTATCTTTTTTCCTTTTCATAAGCAGAGCGCTCGACCAATGACTTTTAGATGGTCGACAAATGCCTTGACGTACCATAAGCTCAAACTCTGCTTTAGCGTCTCTAAGCTTTTCCGGATTAAGTCTTCGTGGACGGCTGAATACTGGTTGACCCGTAGTGTCTTGAAATGAGAAACGTTCACGTTAGCAGATCCGTGCGTTGCATTAATGCTCGTTATTTCTGGAAATTCCGCCAAAATTCGTTGGAAGCGGTCGTTTTCGTCGTACATTTTAAGTCCCATACATGATGAATCGAGCTTTTTGGGTTTTCCGATGCTTTTAAGGTTAGTAATGGAGTCAATTAAACAATTATTTGCTGGGTCCACCAATAATTTGTAATGGCTGAGGAAGTCTAGTCCAAGAATCGGTTGTCTGACGTCAGCTATAACAAACCTCCATCGGAAAGAGCGTCTAAGTCCGATATTAACTTCGATCAGCCTGGAACTATAGGTTTGTATTTTTGTCCCGTTCGCTGCTTTCAGTTCCATAGCTGATTGATACGCGAGATCTGAAGGTCTTGGTGGAATGACGGTGAGATCGGACCCAGTGTCAGCAAGATATTCATAGGGATTTTTTGTGTCATTGACTATAATTCTATTAATTTCCGTCTTATTTTGTAGTTCGATTTGATGAATATAAATTTGTTCGTTTGTTAAGGCGTGTTCAATAATATTTGATGGACGGCCGTTGTCAAGAGGTAAGATTTCAAATAATGATGCGATATCCAACATTTCCGGAGGATCTTCGATGCGAGTTTTAAAGCGCTCGGACTCGCTTCTGCTTCTAGTATTTGTTTTATTTAATCTCTCTCCCTCATCTGACAGCGGACAGCTAATTAGTTTTTTTGATTAGCTAGTCGGCAGTGATCTTTACATTTCTTCGCGGAAACCCCGAATTTACGATGGTACCAACACATCGCAGAGTGATCTTCGTCTGATTGATGTGTATTAGATCGTGATCGCTTTCGTTGATCTGAATTATTTTCAGATTTTGATCTGGAACGCGATCTACCATTTTGGTTTTTGAAAAAATTTATTGAGCTTACGAGTTGGGTTATTTGCTTTTCCAAAGACCCCAGTTTGATCTCAATGGACGACTTCGTTGAGGTTTGTTGTTTAACTTCAACTTCCTGTATCAAGTTCCGTGTCGATACTTCCACGATTTTATCTGCTATCGTTGATAATTCAGCTAGTGTAGCGGTGCTAGTGGCGAGAATTGCCCGAGCGTGAACTGGAAGCTGGTTCATCCAAAGCGTTTTCAAAGCATCATCTCCCACGTTTGCACCTGCTAATTGACGCATTTTATTAAGTAGAAACGATGGTTTATTATCCCCGAGAGAAAGTTCCGAAAAAAGTTTTTTCATTTTCGTGTAGTCTGAATCCGCAAACTCTTTAAGCAGGGCTTGCTTCAGGTTATCGTATTTCGTGTCAGTCGGGGGATTAAGCACTGCTTCTCTAACGTGGTTAAGCACTTTGGAGTCAATGGCGCCGACCACCGTGTTATATTTGGACTCTTCCATTATGAAATTGTGCTTAGACTTGCACAAACCAGATCTCTGGCGCTTCGGTCCAAAACGGAGGAACCTTCACCGAAACCCTCTGCACTAAATTGTTGCTATCGTGAGTAGTCATAATGAGTTTTTTAATGATGATGATCGATGTGTTCAAAAAAAAAAAAAATCTAAGTCTGTTTTGCTTAGATCTAAAAAACCATTCGTGAATGTTTTGACAACCGTCAATTTCGAGTATGATTTGCGTGAAGGATTGTGTCTACGATGCTGCAAAATGGTAAGGTCGATAAGTTATGTCGACAAGTTGTTTGAGCTATCAAATTTTAGATGGTGCGGCGTTTGCTACGCTTTGATATCGTGGGTAGAGATGAGAAACCCGCGTGTTTAACGATGAAAATATGATTTTAGAAATACATCGTTCATATAATTTTTAACACTAGCACACCACTTTGAGATTCCAACGAACGTTTATAAAAATTCACGATGCAAATTTATTCCGATCGTCCTTTTTGACCTTAGCTTTAAGACACGTGCCACCACCGATTTCGATTTTAATTTCACTTTTCCAACACCTCTAAAATGTATTTTTAATGTGGCTTGAATTTTCAAATCACGTCGGGGTCACCAATTGAGGGATTGTTGGAAATGAAACGCGAAACCGATTTATAATTAAATTGTATTTTATTGAATATTCTCACCATTCAATTTCGCTTGCCGGCTATTTAATCTTGCTGCAAACCACATTGATCCAACCCTTACATCCCACCAATTTAAAAAAGAATTACACAAACTTGATGACTCAGTGTTCGGTAGCTTCGGCATGGTTGGATAAAGTCTCTGTGTGTTTTGTTGCTTTCTTGGCACATTGGTTTTTAATTGTTTTTCATTTCCGTTTATTAATTTATTTGACAACGCATCTGATGATGCCTGGCTCTTTTTTTGCTTGACAACGAATTGATGATTATATGGTCTTCCATTTTGGCTTAATATTTATGTTTGACTTAGATTTATTAGATCTTAAATATGTATTGTACTTTTGCTTGTTGCAGAATTGACTTGCTTCGCTTATTTTGTTTTTGTTTGACTTAGATTTACTTGATCTTAAATATGTATTGTACTTTTGCTTGTTGTAGAATTGACTTGCTTCGCTTATTTTGATTTTTAAGTTTTGTATTTATTTATTGGTATCCGTGTTAATGTTATTAATGTCATATTGTAACGTTTTTCATGGTTTTTTAATGAGGGCTATGACAGTAGTCATAGTCACTCTTTTTCCATGTCATCTAGAAAATAGTTGACAATAAAATTACTATCAATCAATCAATATGATGTTCGGATACAATATAAAAATGACCGACACGTTCAACGACTAGAGTAGAATTAACTAAGATGAACATTCAATGAACTATACGATTGCGGGTGGTGAATTCGATAACACGTATCGAGTGAACCGCCGCATTGGAATTTCATCTTTGACTTTTTGTTATTTGTTGACTTGCTGTTGTTTTGTTTTATCGTTTCGTCAAAAAAAAAAAAAACAAAATCCTTAAAGTAGAGCCACACCACTACAAGTTGCATAACTATTAGAAGGAATAAATTCAACCGTAATTTTAATTGCTTATTATTCCCTTCAATTTTACAGAGTTGTACTGACATTTTTAAAATAAGCAATACACTGAGTGTGTCTACTAAATACAACAGATTTACATGCACTTCAAGATATTTTGTTTATAATATAAATCCATCCTCCATAATTACTAATTCCAAAATACCTTTTTTAATGGAAGATTAAGCATCTGTAAAAAAATTTTTATCCTCGAGGGATCCCAAGCTGAAGAGGTGGGACACATTCCCCCGATTTGATAAAAAAGAACTTCCACAGACGCGTATTCCATTTATTCTATTTTATATGAAAATATAGCATTTGTTTTTAATTTTCGGCGCTGTTTTGTGAGTATTTTCTTCTTGGTGAATTTCAATCGTCTCAAATTTTATTCAGTTTGATAGTTCTTGAAGAGACTTTTCCAAAAAAGTGTAATTGGATGAAATTAATATTGAGGATATTGATTGCCATTCTTAGATTTTTTAGTGATCTTTTGGCTTTTCTGTTTTACGTTGATGTCAAATTTTATTTAGTTTTATAGAACTTGACAAAACTTTTCTTAAGAGCCTCCATTTGGTAAGTTTTTACCACGTTTCGTTGGTATTTTGGTCAATTTTAGCGTTTTTAGCGCTTTTTTACAAATGTTCTTTATCATTGATATAAAATTTCCTTAAATTTCATCCTATTTCCTAGTGTTTTATGAAATCTTTCCAACGAACCCCCAATCAATGAAATTTTACCACTTTTATATGATATTTGAGGAAATTTTCGGTAAAATTCACCTTTTCATGTAGTGCTTCTGGTAGCGGTATTTCCTAGAGTTTGATAAGATATTTCTAACGACCACGCGATCAACGCATATCAAATTTTATCCCTTTTCCTAGTATTCGAAGGGTATCTAATAGGTAATAGATAATATGATGAAATTTAGGGAGGTGCAGGTAACAAACTAATTTTCTAATTTTTAATAAAAATGAATTATATTCCTTCCTCACAGATCGAAAATGATCAAAATGTTTAACTGGCTGGTTAACTGACATAATTTTAGTGCTTGTAAAAAAAAATAGCCAAAAATCATCACAGTTGCTAATATCTGCATCAACCTTTCTGAAAAACCATAATAAGTCCAAAAGGGACAAGGTTTTGGTAGTAACCACAGTATTAGAAATTGGAAATTCATTTATCAACGTTTTTTCATTTATCGGTGGCAAATGGCGGTAAATTGAACAAAAATTACCGGTAAAAACCGGTAAATTTTATTCGAATTTGAAATGTCTAGTGGGGTGACCGTCACTCTCTCCGCAGACGTGTATATCGTCGCCGAACATATAACAAACGCTGTTACTTTTCGCCGAACGATCATACAGCCGACATTTATTTTGTCACCGATTAATTCGCCGACAGTGCTTTTCGCCGTTTCAAATAAATCAAAAAAAAATTGTTCATTTCTTACTATGTTTGTTCACATAATTGCCGTTGTGTTGAAGTAACGTGGATTCTGTTACATTCTCAAGAAATATTCAGCATGATTGTCTAGCTTCACGGATGGTATCAGTATTGGACGTAGAGACGATTTCACAGACTGAACACCCATTTTTTACAAATGACACATAGCCCTTTACTACTCAACCGAATGACTCCTTTAAGAAAATGTCATAAAGACTACCTCCACTGAGTCCTTCCTTATACAAAATAACTTGAAACTGCATTTTTCTGAATGTTAATGTTACTTGAGAAAATGTAAATCTATATTGGTTTTGTTTGAAAAATTTGAACTTGCCGTGCCTGCTGCCGCAAGATTTGTATAAGGTGGTGAAGTGATCGACAGCGAATTGGATGGAAACCGGCCTCCACTGCCTTAAATTTTGCAAATATTACGAAAATTCGCACCATTTCTGACTTCGAGTGTCCGCAAGCTTATATCTTATATCTTATATATGATTGTAATTTTGCAATAATCAAGTAAGCCTATTTTCTGTCACGTTCTTTCGCTCCAAATGTCAAATTTAAAGATGAGATAGATGTCTGTGGCTTACAACCTTATAGCATAATATTGCTCATATCTTATTATATCTTATATCTCATGTCAAAGAAAATTAATTCGGTATCGCTCTACTCTACTGTTTGAAGAAATGAAATGTCTTCAGAATTCTCACGTTTTCTGACTGTCAACTACTTCTATATATAGGCTGAATTTTGTCGGTAGAAATTCTCGACTTATCTATCTAATTCAACACTACTGTTTTGACCGACGCAACTATCGTCTCGTGTATGTTTTGGTTAATTGTAGCAGCTCTGAACTAGAATTTGGGACTTAAACACAGTAAAATCTTTGGTGATCGGCTGAAGTTGTTAGTGACAGTGAAGTTTAGATAAGATTCTGCTGGCTTTGACGATAAATTGACCAATTTCGGATTGCAATTGCCAAATCGGTGGCTCTGTGACGGTGGTCTTGTTTGGATGATCGACCGCCCGGGCGTACACAAGAAGGCTCCCTTCATCTTACCAACCAGTCGCTGTACGATGTTCTCGACCATGGCAGTTGCAATTTAATAGACAGCGTTGATTCAGGCCAGGAAACTCAATTTGCTTATTCGGATCAACAAGTGCATTAGGTGCATCAAGGACGAATGTTTACGTTAAGTACACACAACCTACAGCTGTTTCACGAGTGACAGAACTGTCAATCACACATTCACGTGTTTGTACTAGAACTGGAGTCGTATTCTGTGATCGTAAGATCGTGTGCTGAAAATTCAAAATTGGCGGAGAATTTTTTCTTTTCGGCAGTTTTTCTTTTTTATCAACAGAAAAAAGATAAAGTGGCCAACCAGGCCATAATTAAGCAATTTTTGAATTAAATAAAAAGTTAAATAATTATTCCATTTGAAAAGCGAATCCAACTAACATAAATCCATGGAGTCAGACGATCCAGATGACGGAAACACCAACATCTGTCCCATTTGTAAAAGAGATTTCTCTACAATAGCAGGTATGCGACAACATTGGACTAAAGGTCATTCCGAAAAACAGATTCAGGATGCCATCGATAAAAATACACATTATTTGCCTCAACAATCGACAGCACAACCAAGTATAAATGTTAGAAGCCCACCACCACTGACCACTCCATTTGTCTTTAATAAACTTCAAATTATGACGGACGCTGACAACCACCAGTTTGACATAATCGAAAACGAGGCTGGAGGAGATTGCCTGTTCAGGTCCCTAATGGAGTTTTTAAATGACAACAAGCACGCTATCGGTGACATTCCGGGCGAGGCCAATGAGCTGCGAAATAAGGCGGTTGATTACGTTTTATCACAGGACATCACCCGCTTCAAAGACAATATAATCGAGAATTTGGAAAACGAGATTCCTGGTTTAGTGATAACCAACAAAAACGGTTCGACCGGCATCTGCGGGAAAGCTTATTCAAACTACATGCAAACGCCAGGAAATTATGGAACGGTGGTTGAATTAACTGCAATTTCGGAATTGTTTGGGTTCTCATTTAACTTGATCCGACAGATTAGTGAGACCGATTTTGCGTGTTACGACTATGGATCGGCATCAACGGGCAAAGCCGGTAAATTAAATAAATCAGCTTATTTGCTGTTCACTGGCAACGCCAACAACGGCCATTTTCGCTTGTTGAATCCATCTAAATACACACGTTTCCCAGTCATACGCACGGGGCGATACCAGTTGCTAAAAAATCACACATCATCGAGAATAACATCGATTGCACATGAATCGGCAGTTGACCTGTTCTCTGATATGCAAAACGACATGGAAGAAAAAGAAAATTCAACGAAAATTAATGACAACGACAGGTCCGATTTGTCAGATACATCATTCGAAGATTTTGTGCTCTTGCTGGCTAGATGCAGGAGAAATGTGAAAGTGTTGAAAAAGATTCCGAGGGGAGCTAGAGTATCAGCGGCCAGCAGCTTATCAAAAATCATTGATGAATGTTTGTCAAACCCTCAGTCAGATAAAAAGTGGATGGACCTTTTGACTTTCGCTTACACATCACTCCAAGTCCCGGATAGATCTGGAAACGTTTCATTGGCAACGCTAGTCAAGAGGAATATAGCGAAGCCAACCATCAATTTTAAGAAAAGACCGAAGTATCGAGTTTCGATTTCAATGTCGAGGAGGGTTGAATACAAAATCGCTGATGGAGATGTCAAAGGGGCTGTGAAAATATTGTCGTCCAATGAAACGCTGGCACCAGAAAATTTGTCAACGCTAAACCAACTGCGGCAAAAACATCCACAGCCGAAAAGAAAACTGAATCTTCCAGAAGCACCAAGGGACAATGCTGATCATTTAAATGTTACAGAAAAAGATACAGTTAAGAACATCAACAATTTTCCAAATGGCTCAGCAGCCGATGTAGATGGAATTCTGCCTCAGCATTTAAAGGAGTTGACAGCGCCACAGATTGGTCAGGCAGGGGTAACCCTCATCAAATCGATCACAAAGTTATCCAATTTCATGCTTGCAGGGAAAATGCCAAGCAAACTCTGTTCAATAATGTACGGAGCGTCGTTGTGTGCACTCAACAAGGAGGAAGGTGGTATTCGCCCAATCGCAGTTGGTAATACCTTTCGTCGCCTCACCGCAAAGGTAGCATGCGCTTCGGTTCGCCCGGAAATGTCTTCAAAATTCGCTCCGCGACAGATTGGATTCGGTACAAAAGGGGGATGCGAAGCTGCTGCCCACGCCACACGAACTTTTGTGAAAAGCAACAGAAATCGGAATGCAGTCGTCCTCAAAATAGATTTCCGAAATGCATTCAATGAACTAAATCGTGACACATTCCTCGAAGAAATCAGGACAAACTGTCCCGGCATATATCCATTTCTTTGGCAATGCTACGCCATGTCGACAATGCTATTCTTTGGAGAGGACACAATTTTGTCAGAGAATGGGGCCCAACAAGGAGACCCATGTGGACCACTCGTTTTCTGCATAGCAATCCAAGCAGTTGTGGCTGCCTTAGTGTCGGAATTTGTGGTTTTTTATTTTGATGATGGCACAATAGCTGGAGACTGCGAAAGGGTCATTCTCGATTTCGAAACTGTAATAAACGAATGCGCTAAGTTTGGTTTGGAAATAAATCCCACTAAATGCGAGCTGTACTTCTGCTCAGAAGTGGACCCAGCAGTAGTGAGTCGATTTAACGAAATGTCACCTGGGAAAATCGTGGTTAATGAACTGACACTCCTAGGAGCACCAATCACCGAAAATACATTTGTAAAAATTTTCAACAAGAAACTGGGGAAACTCAAACTCCTGTTCGAGAGACTTGTCGATCTCGACAATTGCCATATCGCATATTATCTTTTAAAAAACTGCCTATCAGTCCCCAAACTAGTATTTCTACTACGAACTTCTCCAACCTGGAATCATAAAGATATATTGGAAGAAATAGACAATTGCATCAAATTAACATTAGAATCACTAACAAATACAAACCTAGCGGTCAAAAACATTTCTCAAACAACGGATAAGCCTTGCTATTCAAAAAGGAAATGCTGCAGCCGTAATGGGCTGTTTTCAGCAAACCGAAAATATGGAAGAAGTGTTTTACCTGTGATAGTTTAATTGTAAGTTTTTATTTAATCGTAATGTATTTAATGTTCGAATGCTGAAATAAAAATGACGAGGTGTTTTCTCATATTCTTTTAGTGTAAAAGAGTACTTCAATAAACATTTTATTTTGTTACATATTATTATCCTGAGCCACAAAATTTCACTAAAAGTTATTCATCCAGCCATCGATAGTAAAAAATACGAAGAAACGTGACATTTCGAGTCGGATTTTCAAGAATTTTTATTATATGACACATAATGAGGTTTTTCTGTCTCAGGGCAATAATCATTATCCAAGAAAAGAGAAAGGTAGATGGTCTTGATGTCATTTTTCTCATTTTTATGTGCTGTAAATTTAAAATCTTTTACCGTTGCATAACCGGTAAAAAATTTCCATTTACCGGTAGACGGTAATTACCTTTACCGGTAATTACAGATAAAAAATTTACCGGTTGAATTCCCTAATTAGAAATCAGCAAAACCCACTTCCAAATGTTTTCGGAATCAAGCCTCGTTTCGCTATATTTAGCAAAATTGGATAGATCTTGACTCTGAATGTCCAATTACATAAAAATTTGTACCATTTTGTTCGATGTGATTCCAGTTTATGGTGATTTTCAGAACAATTTTCTATCATTTTCGCGAAGCCGAAATTCCACAAAATATGTTTGAAATTCGATCAAATTTCCTAGGAAGCAACCTAAAATAATCAATTTTCATCATACATTGACTTACAATAAAGAGGATTTCTAATACTGTGGTTACTAGCTCCCTGGTATGTCAGCAGTGTATAAGATGTATAAAAGCGGTGCTAATATACTTCCTTGTGGTACTCCTGCTAGTATTGGGTAGTATCTTGAGAAAGTTTCTTCGTCTTTCACTGTGCATTTCCTGTCAGTTATGTATGACTCAAGCAGTTTGCTGAAGTTGCCTGGTAAGTTTTTGCTCATTTTGCAGATGAGTCCTTGGTGCTACACTTTGTCGAAAGCTTGTGATACACCTAAAAATACTGCCGGACAGTACTCTTGGTTTTCAAATTCTTGTTCGATCGTTGACGTTAGTCTGTGAATTTGCTCTACTGTTGAATGTTTATTTCTAAATCCGAATTGGAAATCTGGAACTTTCACCAGCGGTCTTAGCTGTTGCATTAATAGTTACGTGTTTCAGGGTTTTGCGGAAATATGGCCCAATCCTGGTATATGGCCACTTCCATAATAGGCAGGATGACTCGAATCTCCAGAACTATGAGAGTTGGAAAGTTGATTCCAAAGGCGAAGTTGTAGAGAATTAAATTTAAGCAAACACGTGTTTTAGAGTCTGGGGAAATATGGCCCAATCCTGATTAATGGCCAATTCCATAATTAGGCAGGATGACCCGAATCTCCAGAACTATGTGAAGTAGAAATTTGCTTCCAAAGGCAAAGTTGTAGAGAATAAAATTTTAGAACCACGTGTTTCAGGGTTTTCGGTAAAAATGCTATAATCCTGGGATATAACCAGTTCTAGAATTAGGAGGGATGACCCATATCTCTAGAACTATAATAGGTAGAAAGTTGCTTCCAAAGGCAAAGTTGTAGAGAATAAAATTTTAGAGAAAACTAGTTTCAGGGTTTTATGGGGATACAAGCTTTTCTAGATTTGAATGGTCTGAGACGTACTTCGGTAGGGTCTTTGACATTACGTTGAGTAATTTCTATGGATGAAAAGAACAGACAACGTTGGATTGTTTGCTAATTTGTATATTTAGATACGTTCGAGTCTCTTTGCCACATCTATTCTGATACTTACGGGTCTTTGATTATGTTTATACGTTAAATTAAATTTAAATCTTAAAGCGTGGAAAAATGATTTCGTGGGTGGGTCCGGTACCCGAATATCCCTTTTTTTGAAATAAGGAAAAGGACATGCGTCACATTTCTCGCTTTTAAAGGGGTTTTCGTTCTGATAATTCAAAAAATGTAGAAAACATACGTGAACGTTCACAATTGTGATCTTTTGTAACTGACTTTCGATGAAACAAACCTTGAAGAATTCCTCTTGTGTTAATCAAACCGTCTGGAATATCAGGTATCTCTGATTCTTATTTATAGTGAAACGTTTCTTGTAAACACTTGATATGCAGGTTTCCAAACATTGACTGATGAGATGTGAAACATACTGCATCAACAAAAGTCCTTAGGGCTTCAAAACATTTCATTATATTGATGTTTTCGAAAGATGTGCATTTATCAAATTACAAAGTTTTTCGCCTATTTCGAAATAGATAAGATTGTTGGAGCGCATACAGCATTTTAAAACATAAGAGCACGTTTCCAATAATTACGGTATTTCGGACACGAAAGAAAACATAATCACAAAAAGCAAAAGACTAATAAGCTGGTATTTCGATTTAATATTTTGTATTGATACCGAAAACGAAATCCTACAGAATTGTTTGTAAAGTTTTTAGTGACTGACCTTTAGTTGAAGCAAATAAGTATTTGCTATGCAAAAAAACAACGAGAGAAATGTACATCATTTTTCTGATTTCGTGATTATCCATGGACAAATGTGTCCTCAAGTAGCAATAATTAATCACCCGATTTTTAATTACATTATAAATACTAGAGAACAGATCATGGGAGCGCGGTAGGACCCAAGTCTACATACAAAAAATGAACAAATTAAAATCGTTCGGTGGATGATCATTTTCAATACAAAAAGTGAATTTTTATAGAAGCCAAAGTTAATGAAAACAGCCTACGAAATACGACTTTTTTGGCTACCGCTCCACAACTGCTCGATAACTTTTCTTGAAATTTTGCAGGGACCTTCGGCTGGGCATTCTACGCCATATGAGATTTTAAAAAGGGGTGTACCGGCCTCGTATAGGCGCCAGGGCTCTTAGAAGGCACCATATAAAGCCCATATGCTTGCGTGTGTAATGTGTATGGTAACACATTTTGTATGCACAAAGATTGTCATTATTGGGTGTTCGAGATAGAGGTTTTGTGTCAAAGGAAAAGTTGTTGGGTTGTTTGTGTAGTGTTACGGGATGACCGCCAAAATGGCGGAAAATAGGCGGGGGCTCAAAAAAACTTTTGATATGTTGTAGGGATCATTTTCGCACATGAGAGTAGTATCCCCCGCGCCTCGGTTTGGTAGCGTCGCGCGGCGCGGCGGCTCAAAAAAATGTTTTTTGATATGTTGTAGAGGAAGTTAAGTAGAGGAAGTTGTGGGTATAATTTTCGGCGATGGAAGTAGTTGCCGCTGGCGCCGGCTCGAATAAAATTCTATATAGTTCGTCAAAAACAATTTTTACACTTCTGAAAGAACTGATATCACAACAAAAACCCTTTTTAAAAAGGAAATTTAACGCAAGTCCTCGCCCCGCAAGGGCCGTTTAAGTGGTATTTAATCTTTTGTACAGGATCCGAGAAAATCTTTTCCGACTTTCGTTTTTTTTTATTTGAAAGATCTGGGCATCGCCGACAATTTATGGAAGAAATTGTTTTGATTTTGAGCCACTGGACTTAGCTGGGGCACCAAAAACGAGTATATGCTAGGGCCATAAGTGTTTTTCGTACATAACTCGAGTAAATCTCTTCCGATTTTAATTTTTTTTTTGTTTGGAAGAAACTTTTTTGGATTTGAGTCATTGGACTTAGCTACGGTAATAAAAACGAGCTCTGCTAGGGCCCTACGTGTTTTCTGTACATAACTCGAGTAAATCTTTTCTGATTTTCATAATGAAAGCCCAACAACTTGTAGAAAAAACGTTTTTGAGATTGTGACGTTGGACTTAACTAGGACACTATAAACGAGTCTCTGCTAGGGCCCTACATGCTTTTTGTACATAACTTGAGTAAATCTCTTCCGATTTTCAATTTTTTTTAATCAAAAGGTCTAGGAATGTCCCACATTTTATGGAAGAAATCCCACTCGTGGTGATGACTTTCTCGTTGTTGACGAACACAGGACAAAATATGGTCTTTATGAGCCAATCAATAACATGTGCATGGCATTTAACCGCTTTTCACTACTTTGGTTTCTAAACATACCACGTGTATCGTTCAAGATGACTATCAGGAAGTTAAAAATTGCGTATAAACTGAATGGTAAGACAAGAATTTCATAATCAATGTCAATATGATTCTATCTTTATTTAAACTGAACCTATGGTTCTCACTCTAATCAGAATCTGATTAGTCAACTCGGGTCTCACGACTCTCAAATGTAACTCTAAGTCACGTCGACTTGCAAAAACAGCTAGTCTAGCCGAGTAGTTTCCGCTAATCATTTTTGTTTCAGGTGGACCATTGGCTGCACGAGACGTTGGTGCTTGATAGAACATCGGGCTATTTTCTATTTTCGTCTAATAATTGATTCCTGTTTTATGATAACTTCTACTTAGAATTGTATAATTGTTAATAATGACGATGAGCAGAGGTTACTGACTCCGACGGGTCGACTGGGTCGGCAGCTCACTTCCGGTTCTGCTAGTAATTTATGTTTTTTGTCATACTTATTTGTATTCAGTCAGGGGG
>CM055404.1:78322220-78334689 GCA_029228625.1 Pseudolycoriella hygida
AAATTCTAGATGTGAATTGGAAATTAAAGAAATCGGTTGTGATTTCAATAAATGTGTATTTAAATCCGAGTTTCTAACAATGAAAATAGAATTACTTAATTTTTTTACATTTTTTGGCTTTAGTGGTCAGGAAATCGGTTCTTCGTTTTATTGAAATTTGTTGGGTTCGTCTCAAAATTTGTTTGTTTTTGTGATACATCAATATTTGATGATGAACCGATGTTGAATTCGCTGGTTTTGTTCACAACCTGAGGTTAGCTATTTACAGAGCATGTATTTGTAGTTTGAATTCCTTCAGACATTCCAGAATGATTTCTTCCCTACCAAATGAATTTTCAGATGCAATTTGAATTGAGTCTACTTCATTTATTGGTGGAAAGTTGTCTTCATGCGGCTCTTCGCACAATTCCACCTGTGTTAGTGATGAATGACGACTAGTGACGTCAATCCAGCTCAACATCCACAATTTCTTGACGCAATTATCCAAAGCGATGTGGAAAAGCTGTAATTTCGTATAAAGGAGTCGCTCGCACTTTCGGTAAGAGTTGATGGCGCTGTTGATAGAGCCCAATTCCACAATGGGGATGAAAACAATAATAAAAAAAATTTACAGAGGAATCTCAACACACATCTCAATTGTGTACATTTTTTCGCACTTTTGGCAAACGTACCCCATAAATCAACTCTTTGCGTGCAATATACCTATATAAGCTACCTTACGTCGTTTTGAGAAATTGGAGATGTTCAATGTTGTATTTCTAGTCAGAAAACGAACCATTGCGCGAAGACATTTGACAACTATCATCGAATACATCTTTTTACATTTCTGACCGATATTTCAAAAGATATTTGAATCTGACTCAAACACGATTTTGGAATTACGGGATAAAAAGAAAAAGCTTTTTGAGTGTCTGGTTAATTGCGTCGATAATAGTCTGGAAAATGGATGGGAGCAGCTCTTTTTGAATGAGATTGTTTGTGAGAACGATGATACATATTTCCTCAGCCACAGATTAATTAATGAAGGCTTGACACGAAGCAACAATAGTTTTCTCGTATTGAGATCTGAGGAACGAGAAGCTATCGTACGATCATTGTTGTAGCATTTAGACGGCTGTTGTGGCTTCGACGATTTCATGTAGGAATATTTGCAACCCCTTCATCCGATCAATATCTTGGCATCCGAAGAGTCTCTTCAATTGTGTCACAAATTCATTGCTACGGATTTCGAACCAAATACCTTCATAGAAGAGTACCGGGCTGCAGCCGATTTAGTACATAACTATGAATGTAAAGCCCCAACCGACACTATTAAAGCATTACAGCAACTTTCAACTCAACCTTTCAGCGGCTATCAAAACTGCTTAGCAGCAAAACCACTTTCGGCAAAAGTTGAACGATTCATCAGTAATAATCTAGCATATCGCATTAATTCTTGTTTTGTAACGCGATTTTTGTTATAAAACATCAAGTTTATTTACAAGAACGTGAAGATGAACATGCCTACAGTAGAAAAATTAGACCCAAGTCCTGCAGAGCATCATTGGATGGCTCAGAAGAGTAGAAAGCCAATTCAGGGCTCCAAGACAAGATAGCAGGAATGGTTTGTAGGCGTATTCGACGAAGCGGAAGAGCTGTTGGCACGAAAACATATGCGAATTGTGAGATTTTGAAGAATCAAATTCAATTCATTTGCCCATGAAATTTACAACAAAAAAATCAACTTTAATTGATTTCCTTAAATTTTGAGAAACTTTAGAAATATTTGAGAAATTTAAGAAATATTTGGGAAATTTAAGAAATATTTGGGAAATTTTAGAAATATTTGGGAAATGTTAGAAATATTTAAGAAACTTTAGAAATTTGAGAAATGCAGTTTTCAAAAAATAGGGTATGGTTTACTACAAACAATTTTATTGTAACATGGGGTAGATTGAGGTGGGAGGGGGGGGAGGGGGGGGATGCATCTATTATCATCTAGAGATGACGAATCAGCAATAAAAAAAATGTCCGTCCGTCTCCACTTTTTTTCCAAACGGCTGAACCGATCAACCAAAATTTTTTTCCCCTGAAAGGTACATGCCTCCCATGATTCAAGTTCGAATATGAGCAAAATCGATTAAATGGTTCCGGAGATATGGTCGAGGAAGTGACCAAAAACATGGTTTTTTGAAGGTCGGTGAAGCCTTTTCGCAAATATCTCAGCAAGTATAGCACGGAAATTCCTCATTTTGGTGTCAAATGAAAGCATTTGATGTCACAAAACTGGTAACAAAATTTTGTGGGAATCGGTACAGGGGTCTGGGCACTGGGACCAATGGAATGGACGAAATTGAGATTCTTGGCCATATACGAAAACAGTTTTTCGTCTATATTTTTCCTTAACTATGCAATATGGAGATTTACTGTCAAAGGCAAAGCTGTAGAGAATAGACAAGCGTGATTTACACGGAATCACTTCAAACCATTTTTAGAACAAACTTGATATAGAAATAAACAAAATTCACTATTACACATAATCAAAATTCTCTTTCTATTTTTTTTAAATCAATTAGAAAGATTCCTCGAGGAGAAGAGTGTGACGTCATTCTAGTGCAGGCATTTATTTGTAATATATGCACTAACACACCGATCAAACATCAGTGACGTCATCGATTTTCAGTGTTTCGCGTACCAACATAAAAATCGTTGACATCGTTGGCAAAATGACACCAGAACACAAACTATCGAGTACGCCATATACTGTGAAAGCTCAAGTAGATGAGCGTGAAATCTGCCTGAAATCTGTAACATGCCAAGCTTGTGTTGCGAACCAAGGTGAAGCAGAAAAGTTTTGATCGCATATTTTCCTACAAAAAACTTATCTTTTTCGTTTTCACCTCAATTCAGGAGTATGTAAACATGCAGTGGCGTTCGCCATGTGGCTTCATAGACGCACAGAAGAACCTTCGCCAACGTCAACGGTTTGCTATTGGAAACGATCCATTCTTTCTACCGTCAAAGATCAGGGCACATTTGTTACAGTTTCTCAAATGAAGGGGCCGAAGAAACCACTACGACTCAAAGATGATTTGAGTAAAAATGTTCTGAGTGCATTTTTAAAAGAGGAACCGTCACATTGTCAACTGTATCTCCACTTCTGTGATGTGGATAAGAAAAGAGGATCGATTCATTCATTAATATACAAGTTTTATCATACATCAAGCGTGAAAAGCGCGCAGAACTTTCTCAAATATGCGGAAGACAATCTGCGCGGTGATCTGATAAACGAAATTGAAGCCGGAACAAAAGGTCAGTCCAAATCGACTTATTGGTATGAATTGAGATATGGCAGAGTGACTGCGTCGAAAATCCACGAACTATGTAATTGTCGAACTTCCGACGGATCTCTGGTAGCTGCTACACGAAGAGGACTTGAGCTAGAAGACAAAGTGATATACCAGCTTGAATCTGAAACTAAACAAAAATTTCGCAAGTCGTGTTTCCTCATCAATGAAAGTTAGTCTTTTTTCGGGGCATCTCCAGACGCTGTTAGTGACACTCACGTGATCGAAATAAAATGTCCATCGAAAACATCCACGGTATCGATGTACGTGTCGGAAAATGGCAGTGTGAATCCAAAGTTCTATGCACAATTGCAAACTCAGATGTTGTTGGCAGGGAAGATGAAAGGATTTTTTTGTGTTGCGGACCCTGCTTTCGAATCGAATGAGAAAATCAGCTTTTATGAATTTACGTTCGATAAAAAGTTTTGTACAAATGCCTTGAAGAATGCGAAAGCATTTGGGGTGAAAAATATTTTTCCTAAATTGAAACGCAAGTAGTGCAGTCAATAAATGTTTTTTAATTTCATTCCAAAATATTCTGCTTACATTTCTGGTCTAATTTCTGTTCTTCCCTTATTTTTCAGTTCGCTCACTCTATTTTACTTTATTTTATGATAGCACTCTGAATATTTATTAAAGCGCAAACGATTCTCACGATTTCATCTATGCTTGTAATCAAAAAAGTATTTACTGTCGCATGAGGCAATAAGATTGCAAATTCTCGAACTCGTTTGATTACTCTCTCTATGTGTATCCTCAATGCAGCCACTTGCTTGGTAAAGTGTACGTCTGCAGCAGTCATTTCTTCACCGGCAGACACTGCTGGTGGTCGGACTAGGCGACATTTTTTTTCAGCAAGAAGAGATTCTATTGATTTGAAGCCTCTGTCGGTCATCACTACAGAGTTCGGAGGTGAAGTGTCTGGATATCCGCTATGTTTCACTATTTCCAAATCAGAGATCCGTCCACCGAAACCCTCTGAAATGAAATTCACTACACCGTCCGGAGTTGACGAAATAAGATATTTGATGGTGTCGCATTGTTTGTATTGCGACCAAGTGTGTGATTGATGTACAGCGTTTGACGGCTTTTGAATCTGAATCTCAAAGCAATCAATTATTGAGGTAACGTCATTGAAATTCGCGCGAAATGCTATAGGCAGTCGATGTTCCACAACTTCTTTATCCGACCACACCACAAATATTTCCAAAGCTTTACACAGTGCACTTACTGTTTCAGAAAATATTTGACCGCAATAACTACTGCTCAGCGCATATTCGAACGCCAACACAGCGAATGACAAATTTTGTTTTATCTTCTGAAGACACATCAGAACTCGCGATTTGCTTATTCCAGTCTCTGCACAAATCACGTCCACTAAATACATTTTCGCAAATTCTATCCCGAAATAATTTTTTACCAGTTCCGTCTGCAGGAAGATTTCATGTTTACGTTTGGCAATATCTTTTATTTCATCTGCGATTTCATCGACTGCCTCATCAATATCTTCTTCTAAATTCGAAACATCAGAAGGCAGCCAATCGGAATCAGTATCTTCGTTGGTGGTATAATCAGTAGAAACAGTTGAACTTAATGAATCTCATTTTCGACTACCCTCCACATTTTCAGATCGACTCGTATCGCTAAGCTTAGCTGCATTTGGACTTTCTTCCTTACTTTTACTTGTATCGCTGCCACTTGAAACAAATGACGTGAATGAAACGATGCTGCTCGAGAGATCCTCCAAACGTTTTAAGCACGGAATGACGCCTTTTTTTAGTTTCAAACGGAATGGATCTCCATTCTTGACGTCTTCGAAATCATCATCGATCTGTAACGGACGAAAAATGCAATTCTTTTGTTTTGGTCAATGACATTGAAGGTTATGTTCTAACATTGAAATGGTCTATACAGCAATACGCCGTAGTAATGGCACTCAAACTTTCTACTCGACGACCAATTGCATTACACCACATTTTTCCTACAGATAAATTTTTTGGAACGTAGAAAAATTGCTTTCCTGGATCTTTATCCGAGTTATGTGTTCATGAAAGCACAAAACAGTATTTCGTAGCCATTTTTTTTTTTACGTTTTCGTTTTTTTATTTACGTTGTCAGACCTGCTTCTTACAAAAACTTTTTAGTTAGGTGCAAGAGGACGTTTTTTTTCGGCAAAAAAAATATGATTTCACTTATGCATTTGCGGCGAGAATTTAATAAAAAAAAAAAGTTACTTTTTTTAGATGTTTTACTTCTTATTCCGTATTTCTGATCAGACATTTTTCTTTATAAAGAAGAAGTTGGCCAAGAAATGAAAATATTTTTCAATCGATGTACCTGACTATAGCTGATTCTTTTTGCACTAACACTTTCAAACAAAAATAACTACGGATGAAGAAAAACAATGACGTCATTGAGTCGAGATAACTTTAAACGCTTATTAAAAATACTAACTCTATGAACTGGGCTAAAAAAATTCGTATTCGTGATTTCTAGGACCTGAATAATCCAAATAAAAAACCTTTAAGATTAAGAAATTTAAGCAAACACGTGTTTCAGGGTTTTGGGGAAATATGGCCCAATCCTGGTATATGACCACTTCCATAATTGGGCAGTATGACCCAGATATCCAGAACTGTGAGAGTTAGAAAGTTAGTTCCAAAGGCGAAGTTCTAGAAAATTAAATTTAAGCGAGCACGTGTTTCAGGGTTTTGGGGAGATATGGTCCAATCCTGGTATATGGCCACTTCCATAATTGAGCAGGATGACCCGGATCTCCAGAACTATGAGAGATGGAAATTTGGTTCCAAAGGCGAAGTAGTAGAAAATTAAATTTAAGCGAGCCCGTGTTTCAGTGTTTTGGGAAAATATTGCCCAATACTGGTATATGGTCTTTTCCATAATTGGGCAGGATGACCCAGATCTCCAGAACTATGAAAGTTAGAAAGTTGGTTGCAAAGGCGAAGTTGTAGAGAATTAAATATAAGCGAAAACTTGTTTCAGGGTTTTGGCGAAGTATGGCCCAATACTGGTATATGGCCTCTTCTATAATTGGGCAGGATGACCCGAATCTCCAGAACTATGAGAGTTAGAAAGTTGGTCCCAAAGGCAAAGTTGTTGAGAATTATATTTAAGCGAACACGTGTTTCAGGTTTTTGGTGGAATATGGTCCAATCCTGGTATATGGCCACTTCCAATTGGGTAGGTTGACCCGAATCTCCAGAACTATGAGAGATGAAAAGTTGGTTCCAAAGGCGAAGTTGTAGAGAATTCAATTTAAGGGACCACGTGTTTCAGGGTTTTGGGTAAATATGGCCCAATCCTGGTATATGGCCACTTCCATAATTGGGCAAGATGACCCAGATCTCCAGAACTATGAGAGGTAGAAAGTTGCTTCCAAAGGCAAAGTTGTAGAGAATAAAATTTTAGATAACATGTGTTTCAGGGTTTTAGGGAAAAATGACTTAGTCCTTGGATATAAGGTTTTCTATATTTGAATGGCCTGAGACGTACTTCGGTAGGACCTTTGACATTACCTTGGGTAATTTCTATGGATTTTTGAAATTCCTACAGTTATAAAAGAACAGAAATCGTTGGATCGTTTGCTTATTTGTATATTTAGATACGTTCGAGTCACTTTGCCACATCTATTCTGTTTGTCACATCTATTCTGATACGTACGGGTCTTTGGTTATGTTTATAGATAAAATTCATAACAAATGCAAATGTTTTCAATTCTTTATTTTTCTTTTTTTTTTATTTTTTAATCTTGATAAAATTTTCAATCAAATTCCTTAAGTGATTAAATCACTGGAATTGAAATTATTAAATACATATTAATTTAATTTAACTTTGTAATTGTGGAAAAATGTACACGATGTAAATTATTTACTTAAGTAATTAATTAAACTTGAACTTAAATATTGCCCTATCGGCAATTTCCAATACAATTTAATGTGGATCTAAGGCAATATTTGCTTAAATACGTTCGAGTCTTTTCGTAACATCAACTCTGTTTGCAACATCTATTCTGATATGTTTTTATTTAAATTATTTTATTTAAAGTATCTCAACCGATTTGCCACGGGTCCGGAGAATGTAGGTAGATATCTCGTCATTTATTGCTATCAGAGATGAATTTGTGAAATACCGTGATGATTTGTACAACGCTTTTCTGCGTGATATCGCTACCAACTATAAGAAACAGCCGAAGAAATTTTGGAATTACATCAATTCGAAGTACAATAAGAGCAGCTTACCTGGCACTTAAGTGCATTTAGTCTTCTTATAGACTATTCGCACTTAAGTGCAATTAGTCTTCCTACAGAATCTTCGCACTTAAGTGCAATTAGTCTTTATATAGACTATTCGCACTTAAGTACAAGTAGTTTCCTTATAGACTATTCGCACTTAAGTGCAATTAGTCTTCATATAGACTATTCGCACTTCAGTGCAATTAGCAAATAGACTATTCGCTCCTTTGGATGATCAGGAGACACTATGGAACATGATTTTGCGCGGCGCAAAGGAACGAATAGTCTATTTGCTAATTGCACTTAATAAGTATACTTAAATCTTTTTTCGCATTATATTTAGATTTATTTAAAAAAACATAAGCAAAGACCCGTACGTACCCGTATCAGAATATATATTGGAAAGTTTTCAAAATGAGCAAAAAAATTCAATGTTTAAATTTTTTACAACTATAAGCATTCCGACAACCCACAAAAACTACCCAGGGTAATGTCAAGAACCCTTCCGAAGTACCTCCCGAACTACCTATGCGTACCTATAAGATCATTGAAAAATGCTTTGTCTCCTCTCTAAAATTTTAGTCTCTACAACTTCGAATTTGGAAGCAACTTTCCAACTCTCATAGTTCTAGAGATATCCCAAGGATTGCGCCATATTTCCCCATAACCCTGAGACGTGTGTTCGCTAAAATTTGATTCTCTCCAATTTCGCCTTTGGAAGCAACATTCTAGCTCTCATAGTTCTAGAGATATTCATTCATTCATTCATTTCTTACAAATTTTATGTCAAGGTTATGCAACATTTGTTGGACATAAATACGTTGGGCAAATAGCGAATAAAAGCAAAGCAAATTAAAATATTTAAATACAAACAAACGAAAAGAAAGAAACAAGAGAAAAGTATAATTATAGAATTTTGTCAAATGAAACCAAGCTAGACACACAATTGTCACTAGACAGGCAAAAGATCGGATTCTTCGCTTTAGCATCCAAATCAGATAGCTCAATGGAGCAGAGTTATCAATAAACAAAAAGAAAACATAAAATAAGTATTTACATTAAAAGAGGATGAAAAAGTTTCGGCTCATCAGCTGCAAAAAGGCCACACTTCACTAAAGCACTTGAGTTTTCAGATATCTGTTGTCATCAACACGAGGCACAATGAGCTGTTTCGCACGCTTCGACGGGCCGTAATCCACCATTTCGCGTAAATAAGATGGGCAGCTACCACTAAGGAGCTTATACATGAAAGACATCGACCTAAACTTGTAGTGGTTAAACAAATCAAACCAGAGAAATTTACTAGCGACCGACGAGATTTTTTTTTTTTTTTCCTTTTTTATTGATCATTCCAGTAAAAAAAAAAAACGTTATAAAACTTACACATGGACATCTAGGGTGCTACAATTTACAGCTCGAAAGCTTTTCCAAATTGACTATAATAATTCATAAATTTAACTAATCAAGGACCTCGGCAGTTCTTATTTGGCAGCAATGACTTTTAAGAGCGGAAATTCACGTATGCAGATAGAAAAAAGTGGTTGTAAAAAACTATCTAGACGTTCTACTTTTTTTATACTTAAAAACTAATAACTAAAACTAATAAATAGGAACTATAACCATGAGCAGATAGCTCCGACGAGATACTCTCATATTCAGATTTACCGTATACATATCTAATGACGGAGTTAAAGGCCCTTTCCAGCAGCTTACAAGCAGCGCCATCTAGCCCATAAGAAGAAACCTCAGAACAGTACTCAACATGCGAGATCAACAGGGCCTTAACAAGCATCACCCTGGTTCTGTATGGGGTCGTTCTGGCATGTGGCCACAGACTGCGGAGGCTAGCAAACATTTTTTGACATATCAGTTCCGCATGGTCCACCCATGATAGCCGACAGTTAAAAATCATGCCAAGATTTTTCACCCTTTGGGTTAGTTCGATACCCACCTCACCAATACTAATCCGCGGAAATTCAACAAAATTTCCACTCTCATCCAACACCATGAACCTATACGCCACAGCATCATCAACCACAACCGGCATGACTTCGAGATTAGCATGCGAACCTATCACTACTGCCTGAGTCTTCACCGCATTGAGAAACAGTCCATTAACCGTAGCCCATTTTCTAACAGCCTCCAAATCAGCATTTATTTGACCGACACACTGATTTACATCTACCGTACGAAACAGCTTGTACAACTGAACGTCATCAGCAAACAAATGCGGAAAAATATACCGAATTGCATTTGGCAGGTCATTTACGAAAAGAGCAAAAAGCAAGGGGCCCAAAATTGACCCTTGCGGTAGCCCCCTAGCGATCGGCAGAAACTTAGACATTATACCGCCAATACACACAGCTTGAGACCTATCAGATAATTAGTCTTTGATCAAAGCAGTTGCAGTCGAGTCGAACCTGAAATTCCCCCTGAGCTTTGAACATAATAAGTCACAGTCAACCATATCAAAAGCTTTAGAGAAGTCTTGCAAGAGCAGTACTGCTACTAGCCTTTTTCCAAGCGCCATCCGAATGTCACTCGAAACTTTCAACAGCGCTGTAGCCGCACAAGCTCGAAGATTTTTGAGAAAATAGGCAACCCTCACAATTCTAAAAGTGCCATATCCCAGGATTGGCCCCTTTTTCGAAAAAAGCCTGAAACACATGTTCACTAAAATTTGATGTTGTACAACTTCGCCTTTGGAAGCAACTTTCTAACTCTCATAGTTTCAGAGATATGGATCATCCCGCCTAATTCTATAAGTGGTCATATTCCAGGATTTGGCCATTTTCTCCTAAAACCCTGAAACACTTGTTCCCATAAACTTTATTCTCGACAACTTTGCCTTTGAAAGTAAATCTCTGTAATACACAGTTAAGCAAATACTGAAAAAATCAAGTCTAATCTATAGGTCCGAGAAGTTTACTTTCGCCCATTCAATGGGTCCCAGTGCCCAAATCACTGAGTCGATTTCCACAAAAGAAATTTTCCCAGTTTTGTGACATCAAATTCTTTCATTTGACATGAAAATGAGCAGTTCCCGTGCTACACTTGCTAAGATATTTGCGAAAAAGTTTCACCGACCCTCGAAAAACCATTTTTCGACCATATCTCCGGAACTACAAGGCCGATTTTGCTCTTCTTCGAACTTGAATCATTGGATGCATGTACCTTTCAGGGAAAAAAGTTGAGGGTGATCGGTTGAGCCGTTTAGAAGAAAAAGTGGAGACGGACAAACGGACGGACATTTTTTTTTGCTGATTCGTTATCTCCAGACGATAATAAATGCATCCCCTTAACTCCCAGCTCGATATACCCCATGTTACAATAAACTTGTTTGTAGTAAACGTATAGGACCTCACACTTTCCGTGTTGCAAGTATTTCATTGTTTACCACTACGTTTACTACAAACAATTTTATTGTAACATGGGATAGATCGAGGTGGGAGGGGGTGGATACATCTATTATCGTCTTGAGATGAAGAATCAGCAATAAGAAAATGTCCGTCTGTCAGTCTGTCCGTCTCCACTTTTTTTCCAAACGGCTGAACCGATCAGCCTAAACCTTTTTTTCCCTGAAAGGTATATGCCTCGCATGATTTAATTTGGAAGATGAGCAAAATCGATCAAGTACAGGAAGAGAATCATAAGATTGTGCAACGCTTCGTTTTAACTCTTTCAACCGAAAAACAGGTTTTACTTGAGAAAAATACAAGCGAATACGTGAAAAGAGCGATGAAAGACAAATTAAAAAGGTGCACGTTCTTATGATTCCCTTCATGTATTTCCGGAGATATGGTCGAAGAAGTAGAGGCCGGACATGAAATCAAGGGTCCATGAAACTTTTTTGCAAATATCTCAGCAAGTATAGCATGGAAATTCCTCATTTTGGTGTCAAATGAAAGCATTTGATGTAATAAAACTGGGAAAAATTTTTTGTGGGAATCGGTACAGGGGTCTGGGCACTGGGACCAATGGAATGGATGAAATTGAGATTCTTGGCCATATACAAAAACAGTTTTTCGTCTATATTTACTTAACTATGCAATATGGAGATTTACTGTCAAAGGCAAAGTTGTAGAGAATTAAATTTAAGCGAACACGTGATTCGGAGTTTTGGGGAAATGTGGCACAATACTGGTAAATGGCCATAATTGGGCAGGATGACCCAGATCTCCAGAACTATGAGTGTTAGAAAGTTGGTTCCAATGGCGAAGTTGTAGAGAATTAATTTTAAGCGAACCCGTGTTTCAGGGTTTTGGGAAAATATGGCCCAATACTGGTATATAGCCTCTTCCATAATTGGGCAGAATGACCTGAATCTCTAGAACTATGAGAGGTAGCAAGCTGCTTCCAAAGGCAAAGTTGTAGAGAATAAAATTTTAGAGAACACGTGTTTCAGAGTTTTAGGGGAAAACGGCTTAGTTCTTGGATATAAGCTTTTCTAGATTTGAATGGTCTGAGACGTACTTCGGTAGGGCCTTTGTCATTACTTTTGGTAATTTCTACGGAACTTTGAAATTCTTACAGTTATAAAAAAAAGAACAGAAAACGTTGGATTGTTTGCTTATTTGTATATTTAGGTACGTTCGATTCACTTTGCCACATCTTTTCTTTTTGTCACATCTATTCTGATACGTACGGGTCTTTGGTTATGTTTTTTCCTTCGAACTAATTGCACTTAAGTGCAAATCATGCCCGCAGCGGTAGCGGAGGGCGTGACGCAGTCCCCACACCAAAAAAAACGTCCAAAAACCCAAAAAACTCCATACAAAAACCTTTGGGACAAGGAGCCATATATAGGCGAACTTTTGAGTTTTTTCCCCTCGCCCCCCTCCCCCTCCAATTTTTTTTAATAACGTCGCAGCAGCTTTCAAACAAGCCCTC
>CM055404.1:78335189-78375293 GCA_029228625.1 Pseudolycoriella hygida
ACATGGATAAGGGTTTAGCCTAAGAGAGAGCGGCTTTTCAGCTTAAGTTATGTTAGTGTGTTAGTTGTTTTACAATTAACTTTAAAAGACGATGGCTGAAGTGAAAGGAAAAGAATGGTACAAAAACCTTTACTGATCATAATAATAAACTTAAAACTAAGGGTATATATAACAAAGGGAAAACAGGAGGAGTAGAATGAGACTAGGAAAGTGGAAAGGAGAGGGAGCAAAACATTAATCCAGAATTTGGATCAGAATTTTAGTTAGGCAGACTGGAGATGAGAGGGTTGGAGGAAAAGAGACAACCGTTAATAAACTTTTCAGTTTGAACTTGGATCAAATCCTTAACATAAGCCACGCGTGTCTCATTTTGTAGCTTTTTTGTGTTGTAATAGAATGGCCTGCTCGATGCCATTTTCAAACACTTGTTTTGAGTAATCTGTAGTCCTCTTATGTGACTGTTTGCGCAACCCCCCCATACAGGTGCCGCATACAATAGTACCGGGCGGAATATGCTTTTAAAAATCAGCATTTTGTTACCAAGACTTAACCTCGATTTTTTGTTGATCAGCGGATATACTGACCTCAAACACTTTAACGCCCTGTTTCGAGCGAATTTCGCATGCTCTCCAAATGTCAGTCTACAGTCGAGCAATACACCCAGATACTTGACGAAACTGGACCAAGAAATAGCGCTCCCATTCAAAAAAACTCTACGATTCGGTAAAAATCGGAAAAATATCGCACTAGTTTTCTGCTCGTTAATCTTAATTCTCCATTTGGAGTAAAACTTTGCTATATTTTTGAACGATCGCTCTAGGGTTCTTATTATCCTCTCGGGTTTTTTCCCACTACTCATAATACCGGTGTCATCCGCAAATTGAGCTAGTTCACAATTTCGCGGGGTATTCAAGGCGGCTGTGAACAAACTGAACAAGCCCGGGCTCAGGACACTCCCCTGAGGAAGCCCTGCTGGGATAGGGAATCTCTCTGAATTTGCACCAAAGACGCTAACATAAAACTGCCTGCCAGTGAGAAATGATTATTTTAATTAGTGGCACAGGAAATTCCATAATCAAGAGCTTATGAAGGAGCCCATCATGCCACGTCGTGTCGAAAGCTTTCTCAATGTCCAGTAGAAGCATTCCAGTGGACCTCTTCGACGCGATGTTTGTCCTGATTAACCTCACTACTCTGGCGAGCTGATGCACAGTGGAATGGGCATTTCGGAAACCAAATTGATGGTCGGGAATAAGAGAGCAACCTTCGGAATGAGCGTTGATTCTTTTGTGCAATATTCTCTCCAGAATTTTGCAAATGGAACTCAGTAAACTAATCGGACGGTAACTACTCGGCTCAATTGGATTTTTTGATGGCTTTAGAATAGGAACAATTTTGGCCACTTTCCAAGCACTGGGAAAATAGCCAAGAATCATGCAAGCGTTCATTATTTTTGTTAACAGCACTAGCGCCCTATGAGGAAGCTTTTTTATCACCCTGTTAGGAATGAAATCATTACCAGGAGATTTCTTGACTTTTAAGGAACGAATGAGCTTTTTAATTTCGGATGGAGTAGTCAAGAATGCCGACGCATCAGTTGGTGTCACTTTACTGTCATTAATAGTTTTGATGGAATCATTTATTAGTTTGGTGGTCGGACGGTGATTCATATTCTCGGTCAATAAATGCGAATTCAGAATGGACTTCCCAATCTCATTAGCCTTCTCTTCATTAGTGTATACAAAAAGATTCGCGCTATTTTTTAATGGTGGCATGTTTGAAGATTTATTCTTGATGAGCTTGGAGAATTTCCAGAACTTGTTCGAGGCATAGCCGAGATCGCGAAGCACACCATTGAATTTATTATTTCTAAGGGCGGCAATTGCAGAATCAATTTTACGTGACAGTGCCTTAAGTGCAGCTAGGTCGGCCGGATGTTGATTTCTCTGACACCCCCGTTTAAGAATTCGCCTCTCTTTGATCATAGACAATACTGGTTTAGGTAGCTTCAGACTACCAATTCTAACTGTTCGTTTTGGGATAGACGCATTCATGGAATCCAACAGCGATTTCGAAAATTTAGCAATTTGAACATCAATTTCCTCAGGAGTAGACAAACATATTTCGTTGAGATCGATTTGGGCGTCAACTCTAGCTTTAAAATTATCCCAGTCCGCCCGAGCAAAATCGAAGCGTTTTACTGATCCCGAAGCCCTTTCAAAAGTGCAGTTAACCGTGAACTCAATCGCACAATGATCGGACATAAGATCGTGATTTGGAATGACCTGGGTACTGTCGTGATGGTGATTTGTGAGAATAATATCGATATTGGATGGACTCCGACCTTTTTGAGGTGGGAAGTATGTCGGAGTCGGCGAGTTGTAAATCATGAAAGGTCGTTAGTTCAACTGCTCATATATCATACTGCCTGCAGCATTATTCCGCACATTATTCCAGAGTCTGTGTTTCGCATTCAGGTCTCCACACACGAAATAGCTTCCCTTTATCGATGTAAGAATTTTGATGTCAGCCTTAAAATCGCCCATGGCTGCAGCTGATAGGTCAGTTCCGGGAAAGTAAGCCGATACAAATACAATTGGACCTGTAGGGGTAGCAATAGTAATAGCCACTGTTTCGATGACCTTAGTACCAAGTGTTGGTAATGGCGAATGTGTGATATTCTTATTAACCGCGATAGCCACACCCCCACCATCTCCCGTCTGCATATCAATCCTGTAAAATTTATACGAAGGGAAAAACAACTTATGAGAATACTTCAGCCACGTTTCACTAAAACAAATCACATCGTAAATATTAGTTTCAAAGTAATCAATAATTTCGTGGGACTTCGGGAACAGACTTTGCGCATTCCAACTTATTATTCTTAAATTTTTTGTTAGTGTGTTAGTCATAATTAACATACTTGATAGCTAATTTGGTAATGACTTGAAATTGATCCAATTTGGTGCGACAAGCCTTCAAGTTAGATATGAGCTCAGTGGTCAAATCAAGCATCTGTTGAGAGGTGAAGAGTTCTCCTGCTACGTTAGGGTTTTCTACCGAAGATGAAGGGACGGATTGGTTTGTAGAGAACCAATCTGCAAACTTACGACCTTGATTTACCTTCAGTGGCGGAAAATCAGATTCATTGCCATGGAACTGATTATGATTCGGAGTTTGTTGACGATTTGGTTTTCTCGCTTGATGTGATTGAGTCAATTTGTCAGACGTCCGACCTAGCTTCATCTTTATGTAACCGATTCTTTTCGGGCAGTTACGGTCCCTTGAAGAGTGCGCGTTTCCGCAAAGGCAGCAAACGAAGGGTTGCTCAGGCAACGGAAATTGAAACCTTAAGCAGGCAGAAGTTTCGTGTTTCCCTGCACATTTTGCACATCTGGGTGGAAGGTTACAGTTTTTGCTGCCATGCCCGTGCAGTTGACAATTGTTACATTGTGTGGGGCCCTTTCTGGAAGCAATATACGGTTTCCATGACACAACAATATTGAGAATATATTTGAACGCTTTCAATTCGCTTAACTTGGTGCTTTTGTGGGCAAAATACACAAGATACAATGCATAGTTTTTGTTGTCTGTTTTAGTGTGCATTCTTTTAACAGCTATGAATGCTACATTTGCCATTTGAAGACCTGTCTTTACGTCATCGATTTCTAATTCCGGTAGTCCGCTGAGTACGAATTTTGTTGGTTGTTGTAATGCAATGTCGTGGGAATAAAATTCAACCTTAGCATCTTTGAGTCGTTGAACACATACGTTGTATACATCCACGGATTTGCATAGAACCTTTATTCCCATGGAATTGTATTTGAGGTTATAATCAACTTCATGCAACAAAGTGTTGATTTCGCTGTAATTCGCACTCAGAACAACAATTGGGGGAATTTTGACTTTAGTGAGTTTCGGTTGTACGACGACAACATCTTCCTCAATATCGGCTAGTTCAGCGTACATACCGATTGATAGTGGTTAAGGTTTTTGCAGTTTTGGAATGCTTTGGATACAATACTTTTGCTGCTGTGTTAGTAAGTTTTTTCTTCCTTTTGTTACCGTTGACACGTGAATATTCTGCCGTTTCCAGTGTGGCTTTACGTTTATTTGATGAACTCATTTCGATATTTGGTCGCCCCAAAGGGCCAATAATGTATTTTAGGCCCTATCCAACAAGTTTAATAGACGATTGGATCCAACCAAATTGATTTGACGTATTCCGATGCAAAGGTGCAAGTGTGCAATGGAACAATTTATACAATTAATACAATTAACAAAAAGGAATGAATAGACTGTGCTTATGTAGACGACCGTTGCGGTTGACAACACAACAAGAACTGTGAACAGTGTTTAAAAATTCACTTACAATTTACGAAAATTTATGAGTTTTGACATTCTTGCATTCTCAAAACGAAATATTTCTGATAATTCCAAAAAGTTTATTGTCGACTATTACAAATCGAGTCTATCTTCAACTTATGAAAAAATGGCGTTCGAGTCGCTGGGATCTGTTGGACCAGAAACTGTACTATTTTTATTGAAATTGCCAGACCCTACAACGAAATAATTTTTCTATGCTTTTACATTGGTGGGTCTGGCATTTGTGACGCAATTTTTTAAAAACGCAACGTAGCTTCGCTTTGATTTTTTTGCATTTGAAGCAGAGTGCTGCACCTTTCTCCAATATTTTCTGAACTTTTGTAACTGGAAGAAAGACGTTTCGCCTTAGACGCTTAATGCGTTCCCCTTTTCTGATTAGAACTTTTGTAAGCAGACATGAAGACTTGTATCACACCTCCTCTGTAATGGATGGCCTCACTCATGCGGAGAATAACCAAAAAATATCGAAAAAGCTTATGGAAGTTGAAGGGTGCTAGAGAAATCCACAATAATTCCATGAACCTAGGAAGCCCTATTGGATGACCTCTCTCTTGTCGAGAATAACCGAAAAATATCAAAAAAGAAGAGTGCTAGAGAAATCCACAATAATCCCAAAAATCTAAGAAGCCCCATTGGATGTCCTCACTCATGTGGAAGAGTGCCAGAGAAATCTATAATATAAATCTGAAAATCACTACATTTCATTGCATTTCATTGCACTTCACCGCATTTCACTACACTTCACTACAGTTCAATACACTACAGTTTACTTCACTCAACTACAGTTCGCTACTCTTCACCACAGTTCGCTATACTTCACTTCAGTTTACTACACTCACTACAAATTGCTGCAGATCATTATACTGCACTTCACTGCAGTTCACTACACTACACCTCAATACAGATCGCTACACTTCACTACAGTTCACTGCACTACACTTTACTACAGTTTGCTTCACTTTATTACGATTTGCTACACTTCACTACAGTTCTCTACACGTCACTGCAGTTCGCTATTCTTCAGTACAGTTCGCTACACTTTAGTACAGTTCGCTATACTTCACTGCAATTCGCTACACTTCACTGCAGTTTGCTACAGTTCACTAGATTTCTATACATTTCACAATGCTGTAAAGTCTTTAAGGGAAAGACTATATGTCATAAGCGAAAAACTGTACAACAAAATGTTTTGAACTTGAATTGTGACAAATAAAGAAATCTTGAATCTTGAATCTATACATTTCACTGCAATTCATTACACTTCAAAACAGTTCGTTGCACTTCATTTTACAGCACTTTGCTAGACTTCACTACAGTCCTCTTCATTTCACTGCAATTTGCTACACTTCACTACAGTGCTACTACTACTACTACTACCACAGTCTGCTACACTTCACTTCACAGCAGTTTGTTACACATTGCTAGAGTTCACCACAGTCTCATCTACTTCCTGCAATTTACTGCAATCCACTACACTTGCACATCTTAAACTAAGCGGACCCAAGCTGGATGATGTGTGTAGTTCAGGTGTTTGGTGGGCTGCTAGGAATTTCGCGTCCATATGGCGCGAAATTCCTACATTAGACGTAGAATTTCGCGTCAGCGTCATATGACATTTCGTATAAGGAAAATGTTCTACTGTGAATCGCTCCTTTTCTAACTCTCTTATATCCGTTTTACTATTGTAAAATTTGCTGACTTAAAATTATAATTTTTCTGTTTCCGAGTTCGAATCCCGTCAGGGTCGGTGTAATTTCTTTAAAAAAGTAACAATAAAACAATATGCCCTATAACAATTATCGGATGCCAATAAGAATGTTAGCATTAACGGTAAAGTAATGCAACAGTACCGATAACTTTTTTTTATGAAATTTTGGATTGACCCATTCGACCTAAGGCAAATCATTTCTTGAAAGAATAAATTCTTTACGCAAGGTACCCGAGCAAAGCCGTCGTTGCTACGTGTAAAACTTTGAGTCTTTTCATCTACAAGAATTGCGCCTTATCGTTGTATTTCATAAAAAGATAAATTCGCTAGGATTGACCAAATCGTTATCGATGCTTTTCGTTAAAGAATAAATTCGGCTCTATTACAAAATAACTCCGAACAAAATAACTCCAGACGTAATAACCCCACATTCCCGAAAAAAACCCTAACAAGTTTAAAATAAAATAGAGGGCGGAAGTAAAATTTTCTTCGTACAAGCCATAAAACAATTTTTATATGTGCGAATAGCATCTTTATTATACTGCGGCTATTCGCACATTGTGCGAATAGCATCTTTATTATACTGCGGCTATTCGCACATTGTGCGAATAGCATCTTTATTATACTGCGGCTATTCGCACTTTGTGCGAATAGCATCTTTATTATACTGCGGCTATTCGCACTTTGTGCGAATAGCATCTTTATTATACTGCGGCTATTCGCACTTTGTGCGAATAGCATCTTTATTATACTGCGGCTATTCGCACATTGTGCGAATAGCATCTTTATTATACTGCGGCTATTCGCACATTGTGCGAATAGCATCTTTATTATACTGCGGCTATTCGCACATTATGCGAATAGCATCTTTATTATACTGCGGCTATTCGCACATTGTGCGAATAGTCACTCTATTATACTGCGGCTATTCGCACATGGTGGGAATAGCCTCAGTGTTATAAAGATGCTATTCGCACAATGTGCGAATAGCCGCAGTATAATAAAGATGCTATTCGCACAATGTGAGAATAGCCGTAGTATATATGTAGAGACTATTGGCACCGTGTGAAATAAAGGAATAAGAAGTACGTAGAATGATAGAGAAATAATTAATTAATATTATGATATGATAACACGACTTGTTTTTTCTCATGAACACACAATTTTTTCCTTAACTCACTGCAACAATGTCTCAATCACTCTCATGCGAAGCCATCTGATCAATTGTCAGTGTTTCGGACAGATTTATACGTAGTTCTGAGCGTATTAATCAAGTTTCCACGTCGAATCAAAACGATGTTCCGATTTCAAAAGCAACGTGTCGCCGCTAGAAAAATATTGTTAAATCGCGACGATGTCATACGTTTTGACGACGTTCCAGACTTCATCGTTGATGCTTTTTTTTTGGTCTTTCACGTACAAAAATAGATTGACAGCAACAACTTTTGGTTACCTCAATGGAATCAGTATGGATCAGCTAATGCAACTATGCAAGTGGAACGACGTCAAGAATACCGAAAAGGAAAAGATGAAGAAGCTCTACATTTTTTATGAAAGACCCGATAATAAGCAAAAATATTATTCTTTTAATGTAATGATGAAGTTGGTTAGGTATTAAAATGGAGATAGGTAAATTATCTTGATTTGGAATGATTGGAAAATGGAACGACATGGGCCTCCATGCAAAGCGTTCCAAATCCAAAATACATGCAAATTTTGCGACATGGGCCTCCATGCAAAGCGTTCCAAATCCAAAATACATGCAAATTTTGATTTGGAACTAGACGATTTCGAACGTTCCAATTCAAGATTCGTCGTTATTTACATAGACTCTTTGTTCATTATGGCTCAAATTCGAATGTCGTTCCAAATCAAGATGATTTACTAAGAAAATATGACAAACACATAGAACAAATTAATAAAGTTTAATCATTTTAATCTGCGCGTTTTTTTACTTGTACAATATTACGAAACAATGAAACATACATACAAACTTTATGTAAATTCACATAATTTCAACTATGTATCCCCTCGCATCGGCACTTGAAGAAAAAAGAACGATGTCGTTATTTTATTTTATTCACCTCCTCACACTGCCTTCTATTACAGTGCTTTCCGATGAGCGCACCATTTTAAGGGAGACTGGGGCTAAACTGGATATTTGACATAACTTCAAAACACTTGAGTATATCACATCATTATTGACTTTGTTGTCACTCTCCAATAAGTTCGTTGTTCATTTGTGACTTTTAGTAAAAGAATTCAGTTTATAGGTTTGTTAGCCACCTAGGTTTTGTGCTTTCCGTAAAAGGATTCAGTTCCTAGGTTTGTTAGCCACCTAGGTTTTGTGACTTTCCGTAAAAGAATTCACTTCCTAGGTTTATTAGCCACCTATTTAGGAAGATCTTTCCTAGGATTGGTAGCCACCTAGGCTTGGTGACATTTCGTAAAGG
Organism: Pseudolycoriella hygida; assembly: GCA_029228625.1. Lineage (NCBI taxonomy): Eukaryota > Metazoa > Arthropoda > Insecta > Diptera > Sciaridae > Pseudolycoriella > Pseudolycoriella hygida. Next base: position 78,343,737 of record CM055404.1, read on the forward strand.
GGAAAATTCCCTATTTTTGTTATCCACCTAGGTTTTCGTGACATTTTGCAAAAGGAAAAATTCCCTAGTATTGTTATCCACCCAGGTTTTCGTGACATTTCGTAAAAGGAAATGTTTCTTAGTTTCGTGAGCCACCTAGTTTTTTGTGACTTTTCGTAAAAGGAAAATTTTCCTAGTTTTGTTAGCCACCTAGTTTTTTGTGACATTTCGTAAAAGGAAAATGTTCCAAGTTTTGATAGCCACCTAGTTTTTTGGGACATATCGTAAAAGGAAAATCTTCCTAGTTTTGTTAGCCACCCAATTTTTTGTAACATTTGGGAAAAGGAAAAGATTTCTATTTTTGTTAGTCACCTAGTTTTTGTGGCATTCGTAAAAGGAAAAGTTTCCTAGCTTCGTCAGCCAACTAGTCTTTTGTGGCGTTTTATCAAAGCGCAAATTTCCTAGTTTCGTTAGCCACCTAGTTTTTGTGACATTTCGTAAAAGGAAAAGTTTCACCTGGTTTTTGTGGCGTTTTGGTTAAAGCGCAAATCCCCTAGTTTTGTTAGCCACCTAGTAAAACTCGAGAAAAAATAATAATTTTTTTTTTAAATCTAAGTTCTAACTTCTAACTTCTAACTTCTAACTAAGTTCTAACAACTTCTAACTTCACGAAAATGTATTGGCAATAAATTTTGTGGTTTTCGCTAAAACAATGTTTTCTTTGAAAATCAGTCGAATGTGCGAATGGTCACTCTATTATACTGCGGCTATTCGCACATTGTGCGAATAGTCACTTTATTATACTGCGGCTATTCGCACAAATAGAAACTAATTTTTCTAGCACACTATTTACACATTTTTTTGTGACTTTCAATTTAAAGCCCATTTTATGCACATTTGAGTACATAAAATGTCTACCAAACGATCAAACGGCGCGGCGGAGTACATTTTAAGCACATTTTTCAAACCGTAAAACAACTTTTGTGTACGTTTTCCAGTTTTTCGCCAAAAATTATTATCTGGGGATATATTTTGTAAGTAACAGAAATATACGGCATTTCCATTAGAGAATTCCCTTTTTAACTTAAATCACATGGTGTAACGCTTGTTTCCGTCCGTCATCTCGGCTTCTGCAAAAACTTGCGCAATCCTCGGCGAAATCGTATAGCTCTTTGACTCTAGATTTGCAGAAGTTCCGAAAGAGAAGATGGCTGGAATGGGAATGTCCGTATTTTGTATTTCTCGGCTCCTAGACCAGCTTGAGAGCTAAATTTACGTTATTCTATAGCACTTTTACTCTAGATGTAGAAAGTTCTTAAAAGGTCTAGAAAGTTCTATAAAGTTATCAAAATTTTTAGTATGTTCTAGGAAGTTCTGGAAAGTTTTACTATGTTATTGTTGTTATCGTTTTTGATACACGTTTAGTGGCAGGTATAAATCAATTTTACGAAATATTTAGGTGAGGGGGGTTTAAACATCACATTATCCTGGTCCCTTAACTGGAAATGGACCTCACATTCTTCAATCGACCAAACCGAGGGGTGACGCACTTCTGCGGTTTATGGAATAAATGGAATAAATGGAATAAATGGGAATAAATGGGAATAAATGGAATAAATATTGGAATAAATGGAATAAATGGTAATTTTTTCAAATTCGTCAAAACCTCAAATAGACTTGATTTTGATGGCAACGCACACAACAAACCATACTAATTAGTCAAAAAGTGAAAAAAACCCTCTTTTGAAAACTTAAAAGAATTTTTGTTGAAAAATGGAATAAACGGAATAAATAAATTTATTCCATTTATTCCATTTTTTCCCAGAAAAATAAAATTTAATCGCAAGACGGTTTAAATGCTTCATAATTTGTGCAAACCTTTTTTTGAACTTATTTGTCTAACTTGTGATGTGTTTGGTTCAGATGTTTCGCAGAAACAACAAAAAAAAATTGGGAATAAATGGAATAAGTGGAATAAATGAAGTGCGCCACCCCTCGGACCAAACCATATATTGAAATTAAACATATAATACAAAAAAATTCCGTTTTAAATTTCCAAGTTCAAGAATCTTCTCCCATTGCTTTAATACGCTCCTAGCCTAGGAAAAAGAAAGAGGGATAAGCGTCACGTATCAAAGGTTCGCTGATGTTATTATAACATGGCCCGGTCAACAATATCACGTAGCACTATTATACCAACGGAAGTCAATTGTCATAATTTCAGAAACGTGAATACAGTGTAAGTTTATCATATCGCATACAACAGTCCACCTACACGAATGCTATTTTATATTTTCCGTCCATTTATTCATTTTTTCTTTAAAATAAATGTTATAAAACACAGGCATGGTCGTACTGAACGGATGATTTTTTGTAAATCGTCGGTGAATTTGATAATTTTACGAAAGTTTTTTCTGGCAAAAATTGTTGTCATTTTTATTAAAACACTCATTCAAATTCCAAAATTGACAGAATATTGAAAAAAAAAATTACTCCACTACACTCCTGTATCATACTTGCAGCGGTTGCTTTCTTAACGGACACGATTATCTGAATAAAATTTTGCAATAATATCTTAACCACATCTGTACGTGTGTATATACTTCTGTATGCGAAAAAAGGCGCGAAATTAAAGAAATTTGAAAAATTTGATGCGTTTTCAAAAGTGCATCGTAAATGGAGTTAAAAAACTCAAAGTGTCAACCCACCACGCAAAAAGTGCATTTAAATAGGAGTTATGTTACTATTGTGAACTTGTCCATGTCGAGGTTACGTCATTATTGCAAAATTCTCATTCTAAATGATTCTAAAAAGTAACGATTTTGAATGATTGTGAATGAAATGGTAGGGTGTAGCGTTTTTGAAAAAATATTTTATTTTTTGAGGCCTGGGGGGTATGAATGATCCAGAATTGTCCACTGATTGTTTTACAAGTCGAAGTTTTTTTTACTCGTCGACCTTCCCATGCGCACGCTATTTTTGTGAGTTTTTGGTACTTGTCACCATAGTACGACTCCTCCGGCTAAACGGCTACATTAGAAGTCAGTGTATTTTGACGATAATTACTCCTGAGATACGTGGTCGCAAATTAGTGTTCGAAGCCGTTCCAAATACATCGACCTTCCTGCCGATAACTATCAAGAAATATTGCCGACGCTGACTTTTTAGTAAATTTTCAGACTTTGTCGATCCTATGAATAGTGAGAAAAAATATTGTGTTATATCTTGTTTTGTTAGGGCTGACAAGAGCTTTCAAACGCGTATATGGTTGGCCATATGTGCATTGGTTAGATACTTATGTGCTGTCTTAAGTGTGAAAAAGTCGAAAAAATTGGTTGAACGAAAAAGTGGTTTTCAAAAATTTCATCGAAATCCGTGTGCAATCTGTTGCCAATCGTTCCTAAGGTTGCAAGAATAAACAAATAAACGATTAGCAAGGGATTGCACACGGATTTCGATGAAATTTTTGAAAACCATTTTTTCGTTCAACCAATTTTTTCGACTTTTTCACACTTAAGACAGCACATAAGTATCTAACCAATGCACATATATGGCCAACCATATACGCGTTTGAAAGCTCTTGTCAGCCCTAACAAAAAAAGGTAAACAAAATATTTTTTCTCACTATTCATAGGATCGACAGGCCTTCAAAGTCTGAAAATTTACTAAAAAGTCAGCGTCGGCAATATTTCTTGATAGTTATCGGCAGGAAGGTCGATGTATTTGGAACGGCTTCGAACAATAATTTGCGACCACGTATCTCAGGAGTAATTATCGTCAAAATACACTGACTTCTAATGTAGCCGACTAGCCGGAGGAGTCGTACTATGGTGACAAGTACCAAAAACTCACAAAAATAGCGTGCGCATGGGAAGGTCGACGAGTAAAAAAAAACTTCGACTTGTAAAACAATCAGTGGACAATTCTGGATAATTCATACCCCCATGCCTCAAAAAATAAAATATTTTTTCAAAAACGCTACACCCTAATGATGGTGTGCACAAAGTTTTCAATGTGACGCCTAATGTCTTGTCACGTACCTACTTATTTTATTTCTTCTTTTTGTACTTTAACTAAATAAACTAGTTCCCAACATTTTTTCTATTTTTCATTTAGGAACTGAAGTGTTTTGTAATATGTGGATATGTGGGTAATACCAATATCAGTGATTAATTCAGCGATTGAATGATTAGCGCTATAAGATAAAGTTGGAAAACAAGTTAAGGGCGTTAAGGGCCAGATTGTTCTTTATTGCAAAAAAATAAAAAGTAAATGAATTGTTCGGCTCCTGGTCTACATTTAAATTAAAGAATAGAATAGACTGAACCTTTTTCGCTGTCGGCAGGTAGTTTTGGCACCGAGGTACTACCGGTTTTGACTGATTTATGTAATTTCATGTTTCGTGGCCTTGTTAACCATGCGGTGTGTAAATTTCTTTACGGCGGAACGCTGCGCTTTCAATAAAGAGGTAGGCGGAATACGGCCGATAGCCATTGGTTTTGCAATACGTAGACTCGTCTCAAAGCTTGCATATAGACACGCAGACGAAGTGGTCAACGAATACTTCGGCTGGAAGCAGATGGGATCTAACGTTAGACAGGGAAGGGAAATCGTGGTCCACACAAAGAGATCATACTTATCAATCTCAAAAGGCACAAGGAAAGTGATGTTAAAGATTGACTACAAAAACGCTTTTAATTCGGCGGAACGCGACAACATGCTTAAAGGTGTCAAAAGCAAGACACCGCTATTACACAAGTACTTTTGGCAGTGCTACGCAGAGCCAACATTACTATCATACGGAGGGATTCTTTTGAAAAACAGCCTGCCGAAATCGGATGCATCTCTCAGCGGATTTTTTTATACTTTCCTGAATAGGTACTGATCCCTAGAAGCTAAAAATATTTTTAAAAAAATCATTGATGTTTGTGTGGCTATTGAGACGTGTTCAAAAACCGAAAACATGCACTTTTCTTACAGAAATTTCTCCGGCTAAAAGAAGCGTACAAGGTCGAGTGGGGGCTCGTTGGAAAGGTAATTGCACGTAGTTTTGGGCCAAAAGGGTCTTGTTGGGCTTAAAATTCATCCACAATGAGTTATGAGCAGTTGAAAGTAGGGGTAAAACTTTGATTATTTCGGCTAACTTCAAACCATTCCTGTGCATCCGTAAGGCGTCTAAAACATTGAAAAACTGTTTTTCCTGGTGGCTAGCTTTGCAATGATACCCACAAAAATAGACGAAATTCGGTATCGTTTAATCAACAATGTACCGCAAGTACAAAACGTTTCTTTTGTTAGGTATGAGGTAAAAATAAGGGAACATTGCCCTGTGAACTCAATTGAGATTTATTAAAACTTTAATAAAAATGGGCTGGAAAATAAGCTCTCAATTTCAAGTGAAGTGTGATTATGTTTTGGGAAGACAACTATTTCAAGGACAGCAATTATGCGACAAATGTTACACGGCGATTCGACACCAACACGACCAACTTAATGCTAATAGTGCATTTTTGGAAGACATCTGGAAGACAATTTATACTTTAATAGTCAAAAAAATTATTATTATTAGTCTCAAGCTCCATCCTCCCCCAAAAGAGGCATTCATCATTGCAAATCTAAGATACTGAAGATTTGTATAAAAATTTGGTGTAGAAAAACTTAGCGTCATACTTACACTATAAAAGCAGACCCAGCGCGACAGTACCCATATAGGTTTGGTATTATTGGAAAGCTGGCACCAGCAGCAACCAGGAAAAATAGGTTTTCAATGTTTTAGACGCCTTTCGGATGCACAGAAATGGTTTGAAGTTAGCCGAAATAATCAAAGTTTTACCCCTACTTTCAACTGCTCATAACTCAATGTGGATGAATTTTAAGCGCAACAAGACCCTTTTAGCCCAAAACTACGTGCAATTCCCTTTCCAACAAGCCCCACTCGACCTTGTACGCTTCTTCTAGCCGGAGAAATTTCTGTAAGAAAAGTGCATGTTTTCGGTTTATGAACACATCTCAATAGCCACACAAACATCGATGATTTTTTTAAAAAATATTTTTGGCTTCTAGGGATCAGTACCGATTCAGGAAAGTATAAAAAAGTCCGCTGGGAGATGCATCCGATTTCGGCAGGCTGTTTTTCAAAAGAATCCCTCACGACGCAAACGTGTTTGAATCAGCTGTGGGAGCACAGCAGGGTGATCCGGCAGGCGGTATGTTGTTTTCGTTGTCCTTACAACCGGTCATAGACGAAATTGAAGCGGATTTAAATCTGTGGTATTTGAACGACGGCACTCTCTGCGACGAGCCTGAAATAATTTGGAACGATTTTTATCGCCTCATTCAGTCTTCAAAAGAGATGGGACTTGAAGTGAGCCCAGAAAAGTGCGAGATATTTTTCTGTTCTGGTGTAGTAGACAGCGTCGTATTACAAAAGTTTCAAGACATCGCCCCAGGCATTCGTGTGACGAACGAAGAGAATTTACAACTGCTTGGAGTGTAACTCACCAACACATCAACGAAACTGGGATATTATTAACGCAAGCCGTATCCTAGAAGAGGATTTAACTTTCAGCAACCTTCATGACGTTGCTAGAATAAAAGCCCTGCAAAGAAAGGAGTCGAATGCTTGGTTAAATGTGTCCCCATCGAAACACATCGGCACATTTTACGACAACAATTCCATTCGCGTCTGCATGGGCCTACATTCGGGCGCCGCAATCTGTCGACCCCACCGATGCGTTTGTGGAACAGCCGTTGATCAATTCGGAAGGCATGGCCTAGCCTGTCAGCAAAGCGCTGGTTTCTCATCCCTTCACTCTGAGCTTAAAAAATCATATGTCAAGCTCTGTGCTCCATTAACGTACCTGCTACATTAGAACCACCCGGTTCGTGTCGTAAAGATAAGAAATCCGATGGTCTTACTCCCACTCCCTGGTCACACGGTATGAGCTTGGTTTGGGATGCGACGTGTTGTGACCCTTTCGTGGACACCTACGTTCGTATGTCGTCGATCTCTGCAGGCAGAGCAGCAGAATTAGGCGTGAGGCGTAAACATGAATTGTATAGTGAAATAGTCAACGGCAGTTATACATTCAATGCGTTCGCCGTCGAAACGATGGGGACGTGGTCGTCAGAGGTTCTGTGGTTGGCAAATATAATTGGCTCTAAATTAATCGAGAGTAGCGGCGACAGACGTGCTAGGGACTTCTTTTTCAAAGGATTTCAATTGCCATACAGCGCGCAAACACAGCCTGTATTATGGGCTTTATACTCGCGACATCAAAGCTGAACGCAAATTTCTATTTATAATTTATAAAACTTTTTGAAAAATTTTAAAAATTTTAAAAATAAACATAATAATAATAATAAACAAGATAAACATTTTGAATTCGCCTGGATGCTTCATGTGAGGAGTACGGGATGAAGATAAGTGTAGGGAAAACTAAGGCTACACATATCGGCAAATCTCGGAAGGAGATAGCTCGCAATTTAAATGGGGAGGAGCTGGAGCAGGTTTCTGAGGGTGGCAAGTTAGTTAGGGAATTTGAGGAAAGAAGGAAAATGGGAAAAGCAGGGGCCAGTTAGTTGAGGTCGCACGTCTTCAACCAAATGGAATTAAGTGCCGAAACAAAGTTAGCTATCCACACGTCAATTTTAAGGCCGACGATTATCTATGGTAGTGAAAGTTGGGTTGACTGCGGATATCTCGTGCAAGTCCTGAAGGTTTCTGATATGAGGGTTCTTAGGAACATAACGAAAATTAATCGGAGGGAGCAGTGGGATAATCACATTAGGAACGACCACATTAGGGAAAATTTAGGGATTTCTTCAGTGGAAGAGGCGGCAGTCGACTGCGTTAGTTCGGGCACGTTCAAAGGATGGATAATAACAGGCTACCGAAAAGGATCTTGGATGCACAGGTCCCAGGTGTTAGGCCAAGGGTTAAACAAAGAGATGGTTTATAGATTCAATTAAGTCAGATTTAGAAGTTAGGGGACTTTCTCTGGGCGAACAAACCGTATCCTTGGCGGGCGATAGAAGGACATGGAGGGCGATAGTTCGCCATTCAGGGGTTGTGGCATCAAGACCTCACACCGAAAGGTACTAATATGGTCTATAAAGTTTGATGATGATGATTAAGAATTCGACCTAATTTTTTAAACAAACTTGAATGCTTCTTTAATCGAAGTTTTAAAAAAATTGCGAGCTTCAGTCAATTTTATATAATTGATTTTACTTTATAGAGAAGAACAATCGGCTGTCAGTTTAACTTATACAAACTTCCGTAAATGTTTGATGCTGTGAAACTCTTTTGGCTTGCATCATTCGAATTTGAAACTTGACTTCGATTTATAAAAAAAGCGCATTATTTCCACATGTAGTAGAACAATTTCCGTTTCAGAAAAACATAATTTGTCGAAAAAACATAAACAAAGACCTGAACGTACCGGAATAGATGTTGCAATAAGACTCGAACGTATCTAAACAGAGAAAGGAGCAAAAAATCCAATTTTGTATGCTCTTTTATAACTATAAAAATTTCAAAGATCTATAGAAATTACTCAAGGTAATGTCAAAAACCCTACCCCTGCTGAAGTACGTCTGAGACTATTGACTTTGATGGCCGAAATGTTCTCCCCTGCACCATATCACAAAGAGGACCAGCGTAGTTACTTCAAGAAATCCTATTATACCTTTTTATTTTTTACCTGTCGTTGATAAGACGCACAGGAGTTTAATGGACAGTTATTATGAGAATTTTAAAACCTAACATTAGTGTGTAGAATTGATGTATGAGTATATGTGTGAATGTGGTTAAAATTAGTGAAAGGGTTTAGTATTTATATGAGCATAGGTATATCTGAATAAAAAGATTGATAATGTATGTATGTGAGTGTGTTAAAATTAGTAATTTTTTTATTTTTTTTTTTGGGATATTGTAAGTATGTAAGTTTATTTAAAAATTATATATATCTAAAAAAGTGAGATGAGTGATATATACATTTATATATCTGAGATAATCATTATCTTATCATTCATGAAATAGTAAATAAATAACAAACAGAAAACTAAAGGTTGTACATTCCTTTGTTTCTTCCCTCCCAATGAATTAATATCACGTTAAGTGAATTTTAATGGATAATAATTCCATTGAAACAGGTACTGTTTCGGCCTCAGGATACTGCAATGGCCCTTGGTCAGTACAGGATTGACCATCATCAGTTGTTTTTGCAGAATCCCTTCACAAGACAGTAAAAGAGTCTCATTATTGAAAAATTGTTAGGAGAACTCTTATTAGAAAAAATAGCATGATGAACATGCAAAGGCCTAACATTAGGTATATGAAGAAAATATTAATAAGATGTATGAAATCCTTCATTTTAAAACATCGAAAATATTACTATTTGATAATTAAAAAATATGTATATATTTCATATAAGGACCACTAATAGTTGAAAATTAATTTGTTTTTGCTTATTACTTTCCAGGGACGGTTCATATTCCATAAAAATATAGAAACAGAAGTTCTTACCTTACAGATTTCCATCTTAACCAGTTGGAATTCTGCACATAAAAATCACAAAGTAATGTTTTGATATTATTCAGCCCTATTTCGCGGATGGATGCTTTACGCGATTGGCGTTGGAAGTCTTATTTGCTTTTAATCCGATGTTCTTTGAACTTGCTTATTTAAAAAACGCATGTGTCACAAATCGCTGGAAATAAGGTTTCGGAAAATTCGAGGAACCAAAATAACGTCCTTATGTCCAAAAAAGTTAATAAAACGCGGAGATTCGAAAAACGAAAAATTGAAAAATGTCTATGTCACGTTATCCCTAAAGTAGCCTAAAGACACCGTTTCGTCCCGCTGGTTTTGAGGATAACGAAAGTTACATTTTTATATTTCCCGAGAAATATAAAAAGAACACGAATCGATGGGGGAGCTCGTCAGGGACGACATCGATTGCTCATTCTAAAAACCGTGTGCGTTCTACGGTAAGGAGGAAGGCTTGTAATCAAAAATGGATAACAAAATGAAGCAAAAACCAACGCAACCGAACGAAAACAAAAATCGATGTGAAAGAAACATTTCATCCAATGATTTTATTTAATTGTTTGTAATATTAACAATCATCTGACCTTATGGTTCGTTCGTCCATCCTCAAATAATTTAAAATAATTTTCACACACTTTTTCACTCACTTTTTCACTCACTTTTCACGACAAAAGTTTTTTTAAAAGAAAAAAATAAATTGACACTGACGACAATAAGAAAAATGTATGGTCACTAATCTGAAATTAGAATGAACGTTAGAGAGAGTGAATATAGAATTTGAAAGAGAAGATCACCTAGCACTTCACTAACACTATAAATTGTGTTAGCATGACCCCTCTCGATTCCTCGGTGCTCATCATGGATTCATCCTAACATTCTCAATCGTGAAACGGATCGGACTGGCCAGAGGACACACTCTTAGTGATCAAATTATTTAAAAAACACTAGTTCCCTAGGCTGTGCCAGAGCACAGCTCATGAATTATGGTCATGATAGCCTTCATTTTTTTGAAAATAAATTTAATGAAAAATAAAAACAAAAATATCAGCTCCCCAATCTGAAAAAGTTCTCAGTCAAATTGTCAGTACGTCTTTAGTGTGTTTCCCACTTGCGTGAGACTATTGATTTTAGGCTGCCTGAATGAATAATACTGGACAGGAAGTGCGTTTTAAACAACCAGACAAAGATCACTCGTGTTCCTCCATACGCCGTGGAACCAACCAAATAATGTGAAATATTGTTGTAGCAACAGTTGTCCATTTGAAATCAGGCGCGAGCGCAGCGAGCGCAGGCGAAGCCGCTTTACGCGATTGGCGTTGGAAGTCTTATTTGCTTTTAATCCGATGTTCTTTGAATTTGCTTATTTAAAAAACGCATGTGTCACAAATCGCTGGAAATAAGGTTTCGGAAAATTCGAGGAACCAAAATAACGTCCTTATGTCCAAAAAAGTTAATAAAACGCGGAGATTCGAAAAACGAAAAATTGAAAAATGTCTATGTCACGTTATCCCTATCTGAGCCTTTGCATGTTCATCATGCTATTTTTTCTAATAAGAGTTCTCCTAACAATTTTTCAATAATGAGACTCTTTTACTGTCTTGTGAAGGGATTCTGCAAAAACAACTGATGATGGTCAATCCTGTACTGACCAAGGGCCATTGCAGTATCCTGAGGCCGAAACAGTACCTGTTTCAATGGAATTATTATCCATTAAAATTCACTTAACGTGATATTAATTCATTGGGAGGGAAGAAACAAAGGAATGTACAACCTTTAGTTTTCTGTTTGTTATTTATTTACTATTTCATGAATGATAAGATAATGATTATCTCAGATATATAAATGTATATATCACTCATCTCACTTTTTTAGATATATATAATTTTTAAATAAACTTACATACTTACAATATCCCAAAAAAAAAAATAAAAAAATTACTAATTTTAACACACTCACATACATACATTATCAATCTTTTTATTCAGATATACCTATGCTCATATAAATACTAAACCCTTTCACTAATTTTAACCACATTCACACATATACTCATACATCAATTCTACACACTAATGTTAGGTTTTAAAATTCTCATAATAACTGTCCATTAAACTCCTGTGCGTCTTATCAACGACAGGTAAAAAATAAAAAGGTATATATAAACTATTTTCTCCAAAATGTAATTCTCACCTACTTTGCCTTTAGAACCAAATTTCTAACTGTCGTAGTTTTATAGATATACGTCATCACTTCCTGGCTAAATCCCCGGATATGGTCACTTTCGTTCTTTGTATGGGTCTAAAAACGTCCATGAAATGTAAAAAGAAACGAAAGCAAAAGTTTTCATTAAAGTTAATCTTTGAAACGTCCGCCGCCGTCAGGTTAATATGATTCCTTACATACTCGAAATATTTTTTTTCTCACTTCACTGTTTTACAGAAATTAAAAAAATTTATGAAGCTTTCATCGAAGTATTGTAAGACCTGAACGAAGAACGAAGTTCTTCGAAAAGAGGTCTTATGCGTTTACCTTGACATTTGTAACCACCCCAATTTCGACCAGGGAGGGAGCATCGATCATGGTCCTTAGATGACGAATCAGCAATAAAAAAAATGTCCTTCCGTCCGTCTAACACCGCGATAATTTGAGTCAAATTCAAAAGATTTTTAAATTTTTTTTTCCTGAAAGATAATTAAAAAGTTGATTATGGAATTGAATTTGGGCAAAATCGGTCGCTAAACGCTAATCTGCAAATTTCACAAAATTCTTAGTCCACTCGGTTTCTTCTTCTTTTCCATTCAAAACAGATTTCACTAAAAATTTTGGGGTTATGTAAACATATTTGCTAAAGATTTTGCTGGACGACGGCTCTTCCGCCTTTTCACTATAATCGTCGTATTTAAATGTGATCGTCACGTTTACAAATTAAAACAATTTTGAACAAATTTTATTTTGTCAACAAACGCAAAACTTAGTTTTAGAAAAAGCGCCTCGAACGGCAGATAATTTCAAATTTTTACAAATCGTATTTTCAGAGACCGGAATGATTCTTTACTGTCGATTTAGATATAAAAATTACAGATGCATAATTACAAGTTTGAATCATTCATTATTTGTAATTTATCATCATTATCATTGTCACTTTTACATCGATATCTAAATCGTCAGTTAGAATGTGAATGTGAAAGTACAATGTAAATGCAATCATGTGAGTATAATTTCGTAATGTAAAACGCTCTTGAGTTTAAAATCATATATTTTTTTTTCGAGATGACGGGCTGCAACGGCGCAAAGTTGTGAAAGGCGCACCGGTGATTTTCCCGGCGGCCCTATATGGCCAGTCCTATATGCGAGTCCCTTGAATACGTTTAATTACGAATTCAGTTATGAAATATATATCTGTCCTATCAATCCACTTTGGCTACGGGCCTGTATGCATAAGCCAAAATTTTCATAATTATCTCCAAAGCTCAACATTTACCTGGCTACTAAATGATTTTATTCGTAAAAACTGTGAGGAGAAGAGGGTAGAGACAACAACTTTGACTGTGACGACTCATCCCTCACCCGAACGCCTTATAGCTGCATTAAATGCTTTTAATCGTTTTTAGTAGACATCGCATGAAAGCAACTCGATTTACTTTTGCCTCAATATCCGAGTTCGGCCGACACCTTATACAAGAAACCTTACCTTATCGACCATGCTCGAAAACGAAATCCAAGTTGATACACACGAGAATGACTTCAGAGAACGCTTTATAGCTAAACTGAAAATCATGTTTGTCCATTAACCTACAGCTGATCCGCTATTCATTGCGCAGTTGTAGCTGGATGCTTTATTAAAATAAAAAAGTTTCACACAAAAACAAATTTTGCAAGTAATCAATCAATGAGGACGCACGAGTAAGAAATAAAGGGTGGAAAAAGCGACAGCTATGATTAACAACGCTAAAATTATCCAATTAATTATAGGGAAAATATCAGCATGCACTTCACTTTGATTTTCTTCCTTTTCCATATCCTCTTTGTCTCTATTCTCATCCTTGCAGTTATATCTTTCAGTTCCTCTCGAAATGCTCTAAATTTTCAAACAAATTATTGTGATGCCTTGAATTTGTCAAGATTATACAAACCTTTCTCATGCGTTTAAATGGAATCTGTTTTGCGATCCACTGAAAGCATCCGCGGCGATAATCGATTATAGTGATAATTGTCAAATGAATCAAATTGCACAAGATCAGCGTCACAATGTATTTGCTGGCTAATGAGGTGGCAAGTGACGTATGTGGCAACTTATTCATCGTATCAATGTGGAGAGCGAATAAACCAGCAATACAGAATACTAGAAGAATTAACTTTTCCAGAGGTCTTGTTACGATGGCTGGTATAATGCTTATAAGTGAAAATGCTAATGACGGATACACTTCGGACAACCAACTAGTTCTTCTTTTGATTATCAAGTAGTAGGTAACATCAGTCTCCACAGGATATTCGTCATCATGTGTTTTGTACACATTCCGATAAGCAGGACAATTAATTACATCCCAGTAAACTGATTTGAAAATATGGAAGCTTGCAATCGATCCAATAAGTGCTGGTAAACTTACCGGAGAAATAAAACTGGTCGAGGTTAATAGAATCCTCGGAATAATCCACTTGTACAGTACGATCAACTGATCCTATTTTAATAATACATACTTGCTGGTCAAATGGATAATATGTCACATCAATTGTACAAGAGGTCTGTGAAGGTTTGACTGGCATGAAGTTAAATTAGAAAAATGTTACATTGTTACCTTGAAGTGTCCAAAAATAGGCCAATGAACTTGACCGTCTGCAGATATGAAGAGGTCGCCACGAGAATTTTGAATGTCTTTAGAATTTCTGAAGGGAAAATATTTCATAGTGATTTTCTTAAATTAGTCGAGAAAACCAAAATTCTTTTTTACGAAGCACATCGTAACGTCCTCGACACCATATTTGGGTTGGAGGTCGATTACGTATTGCACATGAAGATGCCGAAATTGCAAAAAAATAAATATCCCTGCGTAACCAAACTTTTTTCGAATATCCTAAATTTCACCTCAAAAGACACACATAAAATGGGGCAGTCGCTAAATCCGTAGCACAAATGATGTCCTTTTACCCACCTTGTTATACAGTTGTTCAATACAGTCAAATGCTGCTTAAAATCGCACTGTGTGCATGAAACATGAAGATGGGTAGTGAGGAATTGTCTAAAGTAATGTATGATTTAGTAAAATGAAAATGGAACACGAATGAGTTGCCTGAGGAGTGAATAGAGGGTGCCATTTTACCTCTACACGAGAAAGGTAATAAAACCGAATGCGGAAACTACCGTGGAATTGCCTTGCTGAACACGGCTTATAAAGTTTTCGCTCGAGTACTATTCGAAAGACTTCATGCGCTGGCTGAGAATGTTATTGGGGATTGTCCAGGCCAATTCAGACGAGATCGCTCAACAACTGACCAAATATTCACACTTTGTCTGATTCTGCAAAAGGTCAGAGAGTTTCAAGTCCGGACGTACCATCTTTACATCGACTATGTATGCGGCGATGAAGGAGCTGGGCTTTGAAACAAAGTATAGTTGTCTTGTGAAAGCGACATTGGATGGTACTAGATGTCGTGTCAAGGTGCAGAACCACATGTCAGATGTATTTGCTGCTCTATCTTGCTTACTCTTTAACTTGGCTTTGGAAATCGCAATGAGACGTGCTGGTATCCAAACAAAAAAAAGCTGGTGAATGGAACAGTTCAAGTTCTGGGCTTTGTGGATGACTTGGTCCTCGCCAGTCGTACACCTGCAGCAGCAGTTGATACTTTCACAAATGTGAAAATCCAAGTCGAGAGAATGGGTTTGATGATAAACGAATCTAAAACCAAGTACATGAAGACCGAGCCGAATCCCGTAGCCAATCAACAGGAAGACAAAATACGCATTGGAGAGTTCAACCTCGAGATAGTGGATGAGTTCATTTATCTTGGGGTGCTGATGCGGTCAGATTAAGAAAACACACCTGAAATTCACAGACGTATCAAGGCGGCAAACAGATGCTATTTTGGTCTAATCAAACAGTTTCGATCAAAGAAAACGATATTTACAAAACGCTTATTCGTCCAGTATTGATCTACGGATGCGAATCTTGGACGATGAAAAAAAGTGCTTAGCACCATATTTGGAACGGTGCGCGAGGATGAAAGGTGGGCGACGGCGATATAACTTTGAATTGGAACATGATTTCGACGAGCCGGATATAGTGGTAGTGGTGAAAGTCCAAAGGTTGAGGTGGGCGGGGCATTTAGCACGCATGGATAAAAACAGAGCCCCCTTAGTTGGTCGCCCAAAAATTATATGGATCGATGGTGTCGAACAAGATCTTCGGACGCAAAATTACTTTTTTCTAAGGACATGGCGAAACCAGATCTAGTACCCTCCTAGCAGTAACATTATCGCTACTAGCTGATCTAGCTCTGGTAAGTCGGGCTAGCGATAGTAATTGTTTCAGAAAAAATTGAAATGGAAGTTAACGAAACTTCATACGGTTTTCTCGGTTCAGAACATATAATTGAAAAGGGATGAATAGTAAAGTAAAGAAATGTCATGAAGAGGAGAGAATGTAACAGAATTATCAAACATATGCAGGGGACCCGTACGTATCAGAATAGATGTGGCAAACAGAATAGATGTCACAAAAAGATTCGAACGTATCAAAGAAAATGTTGCCTTAACTCTTAAGTGCGTGAAATTACGTCGACATCAAATTGGATTGGAAGGTCCGACTTTAGGACCGACCTAGGGCCATAAGGAAATGCCTCTGACACATACTTCCACAGAAAAAAGTTTTTCCCTCAATGACAAAAAATGTTTTTTTGGTTGGGGCCAACCTTAGTACCGACCAGAGGCCTACTTGAGCCCCAAGCACAGGCTTAAATTTGTTTATGAATATAATTCGGTACACGGTTACCTCTCAAATTGGAAAAGAATCAACAAAATCTGTTAGGATTTGCCCGATTTATGTAAACAAAAACACGTAGGGCCTAGTTTCAGGGTTCTGGCTGAATCCAAGGACATCTTATCAGAAAACTTTCTTCCATAAAACGTGAAAAATTTCTAGACCTTTCGAATAATTTTTTTTTTTTGAAAATCGGGTTACGTACAAAAACATATGAAGGGACCCGTACGTATCAGAATAGATGCGGCAAACAGAGTTGATGTTACGAAGAGACTCGAACGTATTTAAGTAAATATTGCATTAAATCTTAAGTTTATGAAATTGCGTCCACATTGTATTGGAAATTGCCGATAGGGCAATATTGAAAAACTCGTCCGAAGAAACGGGGTAAAAAAACCTTTCCGAAAGCACAAAATTGACCCCCAAACATAGAAAAATGTTCTACTCAATTTTCTCTACAACATAGGAAAAACCATTTTTTGAGCTAGGGTTGACCCTAGTACCGACATAGGGCCCTAAGTACAGGCCTTGGACACAATTACATAGCCAAAAATGTTTCCCTCAATTTCCTCTGCAGCATAGCAAAAACAATTTTTTTTTTGTGTTAGAGCCGACCTGAGGACCGACATGGCCCACTTGATCCCTAAGCACAGGCAAAAGTTTCTTTTATAAACTGTCGGTCATGCTTAGATCTTTCAAACAAAAAAAAATTTGAAAATCGGAAAAAATTTAATTGAGTTATGTACAAAAAATACATAGAGCCCTAGCAGAGACTCGTTTTTAGTGCCCCAGCTAAGCCCAAGGACTCAAATTCAAAAAAAAATCCATAAATTGTCGGCTATGCCCAGGTCTTTCAAACAAAGAAAAAAATTTGAAAATCGGAGAAAATTTACTCGAGTTATGTACAAAAGATCGAAAATCACTTAAAAGGCCCTAGCTTGGTGGCCCTTGGGCCGACAGTGCCCAGATTTTTCCGGGAAAAAAAGCTTTTGAAAATCGGTTGAGTTTTACTCGAGTTATCGTGTTGACAGACGGACGGACGGACGGAGGGACTTTTTTTTATTGCTGATTTGTCATCTAAGGACCATGATTGGTGCTTCCCCCTACTCCCGGATCGAAATTCGACTGGTTACAAACGTCGTGGTAAACGCATAAGACCCTTTTTCGAAGAACTTCGTTCTTCGTACGGGTCGAAAAAATGTAGGTCCCTCGCAGAGACTCGTTTTTAGTGCCCTAGCTGAGTCCAAGGGCTCAAAATCAAAAAAATTTCTTCTACAAATTGTCGGCCATGCCCAGATCTTTCAAACAAAAAAAAATGATGACAATCGGAATATATTTACTCGAGCTATGTACAAAAAACACGCATGGCCCTAGCAGAGGCTCGTTTTTAGTGCCCTAGCTAAGTGCAAGGGCTCAAAGTCAACAAAGTTTCTTCTAAAAATTGTCAGCCATGCCCAGGTCTTTCAAACAAAAATTTTTATGAAAATCGGAAAATATTTACTCGAGTTATGAACAAAAGACCAAAAACCACTTTAACGGCCCTAGCTCAGCGGCCCTTAGGCCGACAGTGCCCAGATTCAATCCTATAAAAGATTTTTTGATTACCTTTCAGGGAAAAAAAAGTTTTTGAAAATCAGTTGAGTTTTACTCGAGTTATCGTGTTGACAGACGGACGGATATTTTTCTTTTATTGCTGATTCGTCATCCACCATGATCAGTGCTCCCCCCCCCCACTACTCCGAGGTCGAAATTCGACTGGATGCAAACGTCTTGGTAAACGCGAAAGACCCCTTCGAGAGAACTTCGTATCTTCGTACGGGTCTAAAAAGTAAAAACTTTTTTTTCAGACATATTTTCAAAAAATGTTATTTGTACTACCGCCGGTATTAGAACCGACCTAGAGCACTTAAGAAAGGCATCTGACCCATACTTCCATAGATGAAAACGTTTGCCACTGACACCGATCTTCTATCACTTATAGTTTTCAAAATGTTTGAATTTTTGGAAAATATATTGTCCAGATCGATCTACGCTAACATTAGCGGCCATATTGGGAGGCATCGTGACATGCGTATCACCGAAACCAAATAATTTTTTCTTTGACACCGAAATTCTATCTCTAATAATTTTCAAAATATTTGAATTTTTCCAAGATAAATTGCCTAGATCGATCCACCCTAACACTAACGGCCGTATTGCAGGCACCACGACATGCGCCACACCTAAACCAACAACTTTGCCTTTGACACCGCCTTCTATCTATAATAATTTTCAGAATATTTGAATTTTTCCAAAATGAATTGCCTAGATCGACCCACCCTAACACTAGCGGCCATATTGGCAGGCATTGTGACATGCTCCACACCGAAACCAACAACTTTGTCTTTGGCACCGATCTTCTATCTCTTATTGTTTTCAAAATATTTGAATTTTTCCAAAATAAATTGTCTGGATCGATCCACCCTAACATTAGCGGCCATCTTAGGTTCGGCCCAAAATTTTTCTTGGATGCTCTTAAGGCTTTCATTACCTATCAAATAGGAAAATAATCACGAAAATGGCATGGAATTTACTCGATTTAGGTATAAAAAAGGGCACTAGTGGGTCCGCTTCTTTAGGGCTCTGGCAAGGTCCAGCAACCCAAAGTAAAAAAAATTTTTCTCCATAAATTGTTGGGCATTCCCAGGCCCTTCAAACAAAAAAAAGTTTTTGAAAATCGGAAAAGACTTACTCGAGTACGGACGGAAATTTTTTTTATTGCTGATTCGTCATCTAAGGACCATGATCGGTGCTCCCCCCTACTCCCGGGTCGAAATTCGACCGGTTACAAACGTCATGGTAAACGCAAAAGACCCCTCTCGAAGAACTTCGTTCTTCGTACGGGTCTAAAAATGATTGCCATTTTTGGGAAATTTTTGAAAACGTATGAAAATAACGTCAATTTCTCACTTTTCACCACTTTTTTAAAAAAAAAAGCCCGATGTGTCTCGCTAAATTTTGGATAAATGAAATCATACCGGTTTCCAGAGAGTATTTCCGCTGCAAAAACCCATATGCAAAAAAAAAACATTTAAAAACGGTTTAAACGCACCGTGGAAACTGCGTAGCACATAATATTTGCCTGCCCCCGTTTCGAACAGGAGCGATGTGAGCTGAGGGCTGTGAGTATGCCAGCTTGTCCTAGACTTCTCACATTTTTAGAGCCGTACGAAGAACGCAGTGCTTCGAAAAGGGGTCTATTGCGTTTACCACGACGCTTGTAACCAGTCGAATTTTAACCCGGGAGTAGGGGGGGGGAGCATCGATCATGTTCCTTAGATGACGAATCAACGATAAAAAAAATGTCCGTCCGTCCGTCAACACGATAACTCAAGTAGAATTCAACCGACTTTCAAAAACTTTTTTTTTCCTAAAAGGTAATCAAAAAATATTGTATGGTATTGAATCTGGGCACTGTCGGCCCAAGGGCCGCCGAGGTAGGGCCGTTTAAGTGTTTTTTGGTCTTTTGTACATAACAGGAGTAAATCTTTTCCGATTTTCATTAAATTTTTTTTTTTTTTTTTTGAAAGACCTGGGCATGGAAGACAATTTATGGAAGAAACTTTTTTAATTTGAGTCCTTGGACTTAGTTAAGGCACTAAAAACGAGTCTCTGCTAGGGCTCTATGTGTTTTTGTACATAACTCAAGTAAATCTGTTCCGATTTTCAAAAACTTTTCTTTTTGTTTGAAAGATCTCGGCACGGCCGACAATTTATGGAAGAACTTTTGCCTGTGCTTAGGGCTCAAGTGGGCCTCATGTCGGTCCCAAGGTCGGCCCTAACCAAAAAAATGTTTTTTGCTATGTTGCAGAGACAATTGAGGGAAGCATTTTCGTCTATGGTATTATGTGTCCGAGGCCTCTACTAAGGGCCCTTGGTCGGTACTAAGGTCAGCCCTAGCCCAAAAAAGTTTTTTTGCTATGTTTTAGACAATATTGAGGAGAACATTTTTCTCTGTTTAGGGGTCAAATTTGTGCTTTCGGAAAGTTTTTTTTACAGCGTTTCTTCGGACGGGTTTTTCAATATTGCCCCATCGGCAGTTTCCAATACAATTTAATGTGAACGCTATATTTACTTAAATACGTATCAGTCTTTTCGTAACATCAACTCCGTTTGCCGCATCTATTCTGATACGTACGGGTCCCTTCATATGTTTTCTTACGATTTAACCGATCTAATCGGAAGTCTCTTGATTTAGGTTGTGCGAATAAAATAACTTGCGTAATTGCTTGAACGGTATCACTGTCCTATTAAGCCCTGATTTTTGACGATTGTTTTTTTTTTAAATAAGGAATACATCATCAAAATTAAAAGCAATACACCTTCGAACAGCCGCTGGTTAAGGACGTAAGCACATGCTCAAACGAAAGCCAAATTTAGATATATTTTTAGACGATAAGTTCCATTTTGTATTCCACTCAATAATTTACTTCAGAATAGATACAAAATAGATGTTGCAGAAAGACTCGGTCGTATCTAAGTAAATAATGCCCAACTTTATTGAGTGTATGAATTTACATACACATTAAATCGGAACGGATTAGCTCAGTGGTAACGTACCGGCTCTCCATCAAGAATATCCGGGGTGAATTTTCTTCAATGTATAGCATGAAAGTAACGTTCCTAGGCACTCCCAGGCTTTATAATGTCGATAGTTGTGAATTTGGTGCCGCAACGAATCGTACGAGAATGACAAATATGACGTCACCCATTTTCGATGTATTCTGTGTACAAATATCTGAGTCTAGCTTTCACGTTAAGCATGTGGTCCATAAAAATGCCTGCTGGTAAAACACATTGATGGGGCGTACCCTACTAGTTTCCGCACCTAGTACATCATAGATGTCACTAGGTTTGTGAAGCACAGCATATTGTAAAAGTGTATAAATTCTGGGATTAGGTCAATAGACCCGTACAAAGAACGAAGTTCTTCGAAAAGGGGTCTTATGCGTTTACCACGACGTTTGTAACAACGCCAATTTCAACCCGGAAGTAGGGGGGACCATCGATCATGGTTCTTAGATGACGAATCAGCAATAAAAAACATATGCAGGGGACCCGTACGCATCATAATAGCTGTGCAAACAGAATAGATGTAGCAAAAAGATTCGAACCTAAGTAAATGTTGCCTCAATTCTTAAGTGTATGAAATTACGTCGACATTAAATTGGATTGGAAATTGCCGAAAGGGCAATTTTGAAAAACCCGTCCGGAGAAACTGCGCAAAAAACATCTTCAATCCCTAAAAAAGCCCGAAATTTAAAAAAAAATTGAAATAGCTTAAGAGAGACCTTTGATCCTAACTTCAATAAACAAAAAAATTCGCCTCTTTTTTCTGAGCAACATTGCACAAAAAACCTCACCTTTAATGAAATATTCACAAAAAACCACCAAATATCGTGTAGGATCGCGTAGAGCGAATTGGGCCTACACTGAGGACTCTACAGCCCAAACCACTCAACATATTTTCATTAATTTAATTTTCGTGATTTACTGATGTCCATATCTTCCATAAAAGAAGAGCGATTTACGTGCTAATTTCGCAGAGATATAAGGGGCCATTCAAATAGTGCGCACGCATCTAAGGGGGGGGGGGTTTCAAAAAGCGTGCAAAAGCGTGCGAGGAGGAGGAAGGTATTTTTTTTTAATAATGAGTTTATTATCTTTCCAATGAATCTCTGTGTGGAACACAATATTCAATATCATCCGAAAGCGTGCGCACTCTTGTGATATTTGATCTGTTTAGGTTTGTTTTCCTTTTAATTAGCAAAGGGACTAGATGGGATGATACAAGTAAAGTGAAAAAAGCCATTCTTCGAATTCGGATTGAATTCTAAGCCAAAAATGACGTTCTTGGAAAGTTATGGTCCTAGAATATTGTCCATTTCTTTAATTGTGTCAATAATATACTTACGGTCGTCATTTTTCTCATATCTATACTTTTAATGGGCACTAATGAGATTTTCCATCGTGTCGTCGACTATGTGAAATTTTAAAAGGTTAACCACAACACATCAAAACATGCGAAGCAGCATGTACTATGCCAATCCCGAATCGGTTCGCGTAAGTAGCTGGGAGACGTTAGCTGCGGTTGTATTGCACTATTTCCAATCTAATCCAAGCTTTCAGAGAGCAGCCGATTTAAAATAAATCTTTTGTTTAGGTACTGGCGTTTATATTTTCTCCCAATGCATTTTCTATAGATTTTTTTTGCATATTGCAACGTATATGGTGTGGATTGTGAGTATAAAATTCGTGTACACTTTAGGGGAGGGAGGTCTCTCGAAAAGCGTGCGAAAGCGTCCACAGAGGGGAGGGGGGGGGGTAAAAAAAGTCCAATTTTCCGCATGCGCACTATTTGAATGGCCCCTAAGTGAAAAGGTTCCACCAACTTTCAAAAAACCACCTTTTTTACAACTTTTCCGACCGTAACTTCGAAAGTTTTCGTCCGATTTTGCCTAAATTTAATCATTTTATCAATTTTGGGTTTATCGTTCAGGAAAAAAAAAGTTATTGAAAATCGGATAAGATTCACCCGATTTATGTAGAAAAAACACCTTGGACTCTAGTTGAGATTCAGTTTTAGGGCTCTGGCTGAGTCCAAAGGCTCAAAATTAAAACATGTTTCTTCTATAAAATGTCGGCCATGCCCAGGTCTTTCAAACAAAAGAAAAATAGTGAAAATTGAATAGTGAAAATTTATGTAGCAAACACACGTTGGGCCCTAGTAGAAATTCAGTTATAGGCTGAGTCTAAAAGCTCGAAATTAAAAAATGTTTCTTCCATACTTAAAACGTCAGGCATGCCCAGGCCTTTCAAATGAAAAAAAGTTATGAAAATCTGGAAAGATTTACTTAAGTTATGTGCAAAAAACCAAAAACCACTTAAACGGCTCAAGCTCAGCGGCCCATGTAAAAGCTTTTTCAATTACCTTTCAGGGAAGAAAATCGGTTGAGCTTTACTCAAGTTATCGCGGTGACAGACGGACGGACGACGGACAACGTTTTTATTGTTGATTCGTCATCTAAGCACCAGGATCGATGCTCTCACCTACTCCCAGGTCAAAATTGGGGTGGTTACAAACGTCGTGGTAAACGCATAAGACCCGTTTTCGAAGAACTTAGTTCTTCGTACGGGTCTAGCAAGGGCTGTAATTTGAGATCTCGCACCCGAGGTTCTTTAACCCTCCCAGGTAGGAGATCTCAAATCACATCCCGTGTGTTATACGATATTTTATAACACGAGGACCTCAAACTTCAATTTGAGGGCTATAGTGTGCATTTTATAGCTAGGGAATCCAACTGGTAAATTAAAAACCGGTAAACCGGTAATACCTTTTACCGGTAAATAGAATTTGATTTACCGGTTTACCGTAATTCTTTCTTCACCAAAAAAATTAGCTAGATTATCTAATACTTTTAACTTTGAATAGTTTTTTAATATATTAAATTGAATAAAAACGAAAATGACAATATTTGCCTTAAAACTACCAGAGAATGCATAGAACAAACTCCAAAAATCTTGTTGAAAAAATTGGTTTTTATACTTTCTATAGTGTCTTCTCATCACGCATCGTCTGAGAAGTTACTGAATCGCCTGATGTATTTTCTCGCAGCATCGACATAATATTTAAAATTTAACAGGTCTGAGTTGAGCCTCTCATACAGTCCACGTTAAACTTCTGAGAAGAGTTGCTTCTTACATCGTTTGAGAAGTTATTTCTTACATCGAGACGTAACGTCTAATTTTCCGTTTCCGTTTGTGTTCATTTGCTGACACACACAAAATTTCTGTCTAACTAGAAATTTGCAATATGAAATGTTTAAAAAAAGTTCTAGGCTTTTAAAGCGAACTGGGACTTTACTTTTACGTTATTCAATCCCAGCCGCACAGCAAAAATGTTTATTGAATTTCTTAAATTTATGCAGTAGCGCTTCGTAATGAAAGTTTCCCGATAGAAAAAAAAATTTGTAGCGATTGCATTTCGTTCAAAATTTTTTATCGAACCCTCATGCTCGTTTTTCGCGAATTATTAAGAAAAAGTAAGATGAAAGTAAAACTAGATGAAAATTCACTTGAGACGAAAGGAAGATATAGGTAGTTAGTTCTTGAAGATTGTTTCAAGTAGAAGTTAATATATTGTATTTGAAATCTGAAGTTGAAGTGAATGTGAACTTTGTCCGTATTATCCTTCAAGTTTTACTTTTAAAAATAAGTATAGCACAAAACATAATTAGTCCCAATTTTCCAGCTCCCCTTTCCATCCAGCTACCTGGACCATGGTCCAATTGGTCCCTATGGAAAGGTGGCACTGACTAGACGACACAGTTCCAACATTTCTAAGTTCGGTTGAAAGTGTCCGCAGAAGGACTGTGTCTTATTACAATAAAAAACTTCAAAAAGTAAGAAAAATCTTACATTTGCACTGAAAACTTAGTATTTTTCCATTACCGGTAATTTACCGGTAAATTTTTCGTAAAAATTCGGTAAACCGTTTTACCGGTTTTTCAAAAAGCCCGGTAAATGGATTCCCTAATTATAGCCCCGAGGGTAACAAAGAAATATAATTACGAATTGAATATGAGTATGTCAGGAGTCCATATTCTCTCAGACGAAACAGCAACACGATTAACATGAGGAAATTCCTTTCGATTCCATAACAAGGACGAATCGTTCCATTTCTGTGATTAAATAAGAGCAAAAATTTCAATTTAAACTAAATTGGTTGTGTTTTCTTACCAAATTCATTATGGCAGTGAATGTCATCTCTTGATTTCTTGTATCCTGGTAAATAAACAAAAATCTTTGCATAAATATTAATGTATACAGCTGAGTCGTTTTTTTACAATTTTCTGTAAATTCCCCAATTCCAAATTAACAGAGACGGAAATGTTACTGCTACTGGGTGGAACCAAATAGTTATGGTTCGTCAAAATTTTGGAGTAGAGTTCATTAAGCCTGTCGTTACCAATCACACCTACCGATATGAAACGTTAAAGTCAGATTTTAAAGCTAATTAATCAATAAACTTTACTGGTAGATATAATTGTAACGAAAATATAGAAATATTCACATTTGAGTATCATTTCTAATGCGTCAGTAGAATTTTCTTGTTAAAGAAGGTTTCGGATATGTTGTTGATTCGAAATACACGAAATAACTAAACAATTTATTGATGCTATTTCAGTATTCTTCCAAGAAATTTGATAAAGTGGATGTTCTCTAAAGCGAATTTTATGTAAAACGAGTCACTCTCTGTTAAAAACTAAACAATAACTTTTAATTCCATCAATTACAAATGCTATGCAAAGCCGTAGATAGTGGTAACGAGTAGACAAGTTCCAATGTTTGGAATTGAAGGGTTTCTGCAAAACATCGTCTTATGTGCCTAAATTTTGTATTCGCCCTGGAAGTTTCTAACATATAGTTGAAATCTTCCGCGTTATTAAGAAAGTTGAAAGTTCTGATTAGAAAGCGTTCACTGTAATAATGTCAATTGGCTGAATTAAAGTCCCCTATTATAAAATTTAACTTTACACATATGACCGATGAAACAAGATGAGTATTTGAAATAAATCACTTTCGTTATGGTTAACTCAATCATGTTTACACGAAGTAGATTGAAATTAGAGATTATAGTCTGATTATTTAGGAAATAATTCATCAACACTCTCCTTATTATCGCAATGGTGTGATAAACAAAAAAACGCTGAACACTATGTTCGTTCGTCTGTCTGCCGTCATCACGATAACTTCCCAACTATTTTTTGTCATTAGATGTGAAGTTATCGAACGTTCGAAACGAGTTGCTTTTTATCGCTGGTGACAAAAAGTAATCTCTTACGTACCTCATTTGAGGCATCATGGAACATGTTTTGGATCGAGCCATATCTAAAGTAAATTACACTATGAAGGAATGTATTAAATATGTGGACGATTTATTCCTCATAGTCCCGACGAATTTATTACAACACACGCTGGAGATCTTTAATTCAATTCATCGCAACATTCAATTCACCATGGAAAAGGAAGAAAATGGCAAATTAACTTTTTTGGATGTGCAAGTGATTAGAAATCAGGATGGTACAATGGACGTTGATTGGTTCACGAAGCCAACAGCTTCTAATAGACTTTTGAATTTTAATTCCAATCATCCCTGGAAACAAAAATTAAATGTGATGGATAACGTGATAAATAGACTGTACAGTCTGAGCTCCATGAAATTTCATCATAAAAACACTAGCACTATAAAGAAAATGCTTATGGGCAGTGCTTATCCTAGCGAACTAATCGAGAAAAGGATCAGTAGATATTGGAGTGTGAAAAATCAACCACGACCAACCATTTCCGTCACGAATCTGAATCAATCTCAAAACATTCTCCAATATAAAAGTATGCAATTTAATGAATTGTGTTCGATCAATATTGGTAAGATATTGTGCAAAGATATTGATGAATTGAAAGAGGGCTACACACCAATCCTTAAAAATAGTTCCAATTTTTCTAAGCTCAAACAAAAGACCGCAGAGCTAGACCTATACGATGTGGTGTATAATCTACCATGTTTAGGTGATGGTCGACGGGCTATGTGCAATTTGAATTATGTGGGTAATACCAGTCACGAAGCCAGTAAGAGATGTGAAAATGATGTGGATGACATAAAAGCTTTTAACCGAAGTGGAGATTTAAGTAGTGCTACAGCGGTGGTACACCACTATCATGACGCTGGGCTGGGCACGTACCTGATACTGACAGAATGACTGTTTTAGCTGTGGAACATAATTTCACGAAACGCAGGGTTTTAGAATCTTTGCACATTCTGACTAACCAGACTATGAATTTTAGAAGAGACACAGAAAACATCAGCGCAGTGTACAAAAGTTTGATTCCAGTCGTAAATTGAGAAGAGGTCTTTCGTCCGAACTAGCTGTGTTCTTTATATGGGTTCTGTCTAAAGGTTTTTTGCTCATAATTCAAACTTTCATTTAGTGGAGGGAATTTCTGTTCTCGTAAGCTTTGAATGAGATGAATAAAGACTGAAGATGCAGCAATAAGCTGTGAAACGTCTCGAAATATATGTGTTTTTCGTTATTTATGACCGAAAAATTGAGGAAAACCCAACCCTAGTTAATGACAATTTTTTTGATTGAAATTAATGAAATAAAAATAAATTTCTAAATTTAAGAGTCATGTCGTAGAATAATGTTTTGCTCAGATTAATGTTGTTCATCTATTTAAAATATAATAACTAGAATTTTTAACTTTACTCTCTAACTCAATTCTCAACCGATTTGTATGATTTATTTTTAACATGAGGAATTAGATTCCTCAGGTTAAGTTCGAAGATGGGCCATATTGGTCTAATGGTCTGGAAGACATTGCAGAAAAAGTAGGTTTTTAGACTCGTACGAAGTGTTCTCCAGGGTCTAATTGTTTTAGCTCTTATCGTGACCATGTAGGGAACAAGACTCGCACGCGATTAAGAGTTAATAGAAAATTGATGTCTTCGACAAAGTTGTTAGATTTATATGAGTAGAGGGCAGCTCTTTTGGGAGCTCGAGAAATTCTGCCAGAAGGACTGAATGGTGAAGACGTGATCGTGTGCACTGATAGTGAATCAGCAATAAAGGCGCTTATATCACCCATTGTGACTTCTAAATTGGTAGAGGAGTGTAAAGGCTATTTGAACCAGATAGGACTGAGGATTCGAGTCAAACTAGTTTGGGTGCCTGGGCACTCCGGAGTGAACGGTAATGAGAAGGCTGATAAGCTGGCAAAAACCGGCTCAACGGCAACCTCATACGGACCCGAACCTCACATCCCCATCCCGAATTGGCTTTGTGCGAAAGCGGTGATGGACTAGGTGTAGGCAGAGCATAGAAAAAGCTGGACAGCGTACGAAGGAGGAGTGCATACCAAGCATTTCTTCCCCACTCCAAACGAGAAATGGACTAAGGAGCTCCTGTACCGGGATCGCATAAGAAGGTGGTTAGTGCGACGACCGGACATTGCGGACTCAACAAGCACCTGACGAAGATGAGAATTTCAGGCAACCCAGACTGTTCCTGTGGCTTGGAAGAGGAAACGGGCTTTCACGTTATATGTGAATGCCCTAAATTCCATCAGCTAAGACTCAGGACACTAGGCGACTACGTCGTGCACCCTTCGAAAGACGAGCAAGGCCTATCATATTAGACAGGTTCCTGGTCGGAACGCAAAGGTTTCCATGATTTTTTAAATGATGAGCGGGAAAAAGGAACAAAGGGTCACAAGATCTGTGGTCCAGACCACGAAAATGATCGTCCCAAACCGATAAAAATCTAAAAATATGAGTAGAAAGTATTAGGTGACCACCAAAATGGAACGGTACAGATAATAGATTTATTTGAATATGAGATAGAAAGTTGGTGTCCTCGCAAAGTTGCAGGTCTGTATAACTAGAATATTTTGACTACCACCGTGATAGTTGACTATGACTGTAGCAGCTGACTATCACCATGATAATTTATTATCACCATAGTAGCTGACTATCACCGTGATAGTTGACTATCATCATGATAGTTTACTATCACCTTGATAGTTGATCATCACTATAACAGCTGACTATCACCGTGAGGTCTTAATTATGGCATACTGGCAAAGCATCGAACACGGACAATGAATTTGATTGTTGTGATGAGTAGGCAAGGGCTGACAACTATAATTTATAAAATTTTGCTCTGCGCCGAAAAATAAATTAAATTTCAACAAATAAACAATTTTAAAAGAAATCAAGACCACAATGAGCGCTCAAAATAATGGAGCCATACCAAAAAAAAAAAAACAAGAAAGAAAAGAGAAGAATTATCATCACAAAAAAATGAAAATATATTTTAATTTGACGACGAGAAATCTCTTGATCAAAATGATGTTTGGAAATTCATGAACAAAATACATGACTCTCAGAAATATATCTCGAAGCAGAATGATGATATATTGGAAAAATTACAGAAAATATCCGAAGAAAATAATATTCTGAAAAAAAAATCTGAAGAAGATCGAGCAAAAACCAAAAATTTGTCAACCGAAATCGATGAATTAAAATGCAAATTAGGCGAAATGGAACAAAAAGAATTGCGTAATAACTTAAATATCGTTGGACTTCCCACCCTAACTGCAGAGGACCAGCCAATTATAATATCTGAAATTATGAAAGAATTGGAAATCAACTTGAGTAAAGATGACATAAAAAACATATCAAAATACGAAAATAAATCAACAAAAACTTTTGATTACACAATTGAATTAAAGAACGACAATTTGAAAACACTAATTTTAAACAAACGTAAAGAAAAAAAAAATTCATAAATCAAAATAAAAATATAATATCAGAAGACTTAAATGAAACAATTAGAATTCAACAAGACAAAAACAAGAAACAAATTTACATCAATGAACATTTATCAAAATTCCACTTCGACTTATTGAAACACGCAAAATCTTTAAAACAACACGGCTACAATTACGTTGAAAAAATATATGTTAGAAAAACAGGTAACAGCAAAATAATTAACATTAGATCAATGAAAATGGTAGACAATTTGATAAATCAAAATATATAAAAAAAAAGTTAAAAAAATATGTCTCTTTCTTAAATAAAAAAATAAACAAAAATGAATAATTTAAATAATGAAATTATTGACTTATCATCTAACCATTTTCATATGTCAATTAATGATTACCTAAAAACAACATTAAACATTCAAAATTTAAACAATTTAAAATTATTACAAATAAATATGAGAAGTATCAGGAACTTTGAAAGATTTGATATTATAAAAAGAATAATAGATAATATAGATAATCTAGACATAATCGTCATATCAGAAACAGGGCTGAATAAAGATTTATTCGAATTTTACAACATAATTGGATTCACAAGATTCTCTTGTGGTCGTAATATAGGTGATAGAGGAGGTGGTGTCAATATATATGTGAAAAACAATGTTAAAGTCGAATTAATTTCAACATTTGATAAATCTTTTAATTCAATTTGGATAAAAGTGAACGATAAAATTAATCCAATCTTCATTGCTGGTTATTATCGACCAGAATGGAAAAATTTAGACTCCTACTTTGATCATCTAGAATCATTTTTGTCTAGATTCAATTCAAAAAATTGCGTAATTTGTGGAGACATGAATATTGACACAAATGATAACAAAAACACAAATCTTTTAAATTATTATGGTTTTAACATATCAAATAACATAAGAACCAGACCTTCTTCAATGACATTATTGGATCATTTAATAACAAATTTCTCAAATACATATAAAATCATAAATCATACTATAGACAATGACTTTAGTGATCACAGTATAATAATTTCAAATATTAACATAACACCAAATAAAATAAATAAAAAAATAAAAACAATTAAAAAAATGATTGATTATGATAAATTTAGAACAAAATTAAATCAAATATTATCAGAAGATTATTATGATAAAAATAATGTCAATTGAAGTTGTAACTTTTTATTAAAAGCCATTAACACTGCAGAAATAGAATCAACAAAGCTAATAGAACAAGAGAAAAGAGTCAAAGACACACTATGCCCATGGTTTAATGATGAATTAAAAAAATTATATAATCAAAAAACAAATTTATTAAAAAAAATAAAAACTAATAATATAAATTGCGATAATCTAAAATATAAATTAAAAATCACTAGTAAAATTTTGAAATCTAAAAATAGAAATTTGAAAACAAATTATTATCAAAATTTATTCGAAAATTGCAAATCAGATTCTCAAAAAATTTGGAAACAAATTAATAAAATTTTAGGAAATAACAAAAATAACAAAAAACCCAGATCTCCAGAACTATGAGAGTTAGAAAGTTGGTTCCAAAGGCGAAGTTATAGAGAATTAAATTTAAGCGAACACGTGTTTCAGGGTTTTGGGGAAATATGGCCCAATCGTGGTATATGGCCACTTCAATAATTGGGCAGGATGACCCAGATCT
>CM055404.1:78375793-78390255 GCA_029228625.1 Pseudolycoriella hygida
TGTTTGCTTATTTGTATATTTAGGTACGTTCGAGTCACTTTGCCACATCTATTCTGTTTGTCACATCTATTCTGATACGTACGGGTCTTTGGTTATGTTTAATTTTAATTTTAGATTAAGCAATTGAGTTCATTCACAAATATGGCGTCACACTATGTTCAAACTGCTCCACATTTCCATAAAATTCAACATCGTCACACTTTCTTTGGTAAACACCCTCCCACCCCCCCCCCCCCCGTTCGAAGTTTTCGCAAAATCACTCTTAAGCAGAAACAAATGCTTTCGTATGTGGCCAAGAAACTCAATTTCGTCCATTCCATTGGTCCCAGTACCCAGACCACTGACCCAATTTCCGCAAAAAAAATTTTCGAAAAACCATGTTTTTGGTCACTTTTTCGACCATATCTCCGGAACCACTTAACCGATTTTGTTCATATTTGAACTTGAATCATGGGACGACATTATGTACCTTTCAGGGTACAGGGCAGCTCACATTAGCATAAGGTGAAGTGCAGACGTTTTGATTTTATATTAAACAAAGTGCGAGCGCAGCTAAAATTGCAGTGTAATAAAAATTTCATTGAAATAAATCAACCTTAATTCAATTAACGAAGCACAGCCCCAAAAAACTAAATCATAGTGTTTGGGGTCATTCTCTGCCTTCAACTAGGGTCAACTAGGACTCCTATATTGAATAGTAAAAGATCAGTTGACGATAGAAACGATGACTCTCCTCCAATAAATGCCAGCATCTTCCCAAAAAAACACATCATAATAGCATCAACACCCAATATAAGAATCTCCCCTACTACAATGGTTCGGAGAAAGTCAAATGCTGAAAAGAAAACCTACATAAAATAGAACTTCAAGTGGCCATATCAAATAAATTCAGTGAACTTGACAATAAAATCTCAATGACTCGACTTTGCACAATGCAAAGTGCTGATGATACAATCGTAAACACAAGAAAAAAAAATCAAATTCCTCCAATTACAGTCGTTGGTGCATCAACCTTTTCGAATGCAATTAAGGTGGTAAATACTATTACTGGTGACAAATTTTATTTGAAATACATGTCAATTGGAGTGAAAATCCCCATAGGCAATTTAGAGAACTATAATTCTGTTAAAGAAAAGCTGATTGCAGAAAACATCGAATTCTACTCCCACGATGTGAACCCACAAAAATTTGTAAATTTTATAATATCGGGTATAAACAAGGTATCGGCCGAGGAACTTCACGAAGAGCTTAAAACGAAGGGTAGATATCCCAATTAAAACACAAAGATTTTTGAACGAGGCTGTTTATCGGATATTTAACGCCGGCTCAGTCAACTCAGCCGAATCAGGTTGAACAATACGGTAGTTAAATGGGGTATGAGTAAACGCTATAAACAGAAAGTAACACAATGCAGAAACTGCCAGAACTACGGTCATGGCATGCGGAACTGCCAATTAACCCGTGAATGTGCGAATTGCGGAGAAAAACACTCGCATGAAGACTGTTCGTATCCCACTACAAAATGTGCAAATTGTCAAGGCGATCACAAATCGACAGGTGAGGAATGCTCGAAAATCGAAGATTTCCTTAACATGAGAACAAAACTTACTTAAAAAAACAACAAACTAAGGAGTTCTCAGAAGGACAACGCAATAAACTACAAAAAGCTGGATAGCCCAATAATTTTCCCTGATCTGCTCACAAGAAGTGAGTCATAAAAACGCCAAATCCGTGGATATTCAGGAATCATAAAATGAACTTCAGTAATATTGTCAATGGAGAGCCAATCCGATATTCAAATGACCTCTTCACAACCGAAGCAATAAAGATAATTCTTCCCGCAATTTTCAAAGGATTGGGCATGTTTCAGACCAAAGAAAACCAACTTCAACTCATGTTCGAGGTGGCAGCCAAATACACTTACAACAACAAAAATGGAATCCCATAAAACAATTAATATCACGGTCTGGAATGCTGAAAGCATCCGCCAAAAAATAATAGAAACTTCACATCTGTCTTATTTCAGAAACGTGGCTAACCCAGAGTGACAACATCTCAATACATAATTACACAATTGACCAAGCACGAGCTCCCAGAGAAGTTTCGTAATAAACGTTTTTCGCAAGGTTCAGTGACTGAACTCAAGGACATGGACCAACATTTATTAGGGTTCAATAGCGAACTTTGGTGAACTTTTTTATGCTCTTTCAAAGTACACCAGTCACGAAACTGTATCTTTCCTAATGGACGAGTAAATCGAAGGTGAGTTTTTGTAATTTTGTAATGTTACAAACGTAATCTTATTACGTTTTTTGTAATAAGATTACTCTATGTGTACGCCTGAATTCTAAAGTTATTGTTGATGCAGAAACTTTCCGGTGTGATTATATCGAAAGAGCATGAAAAAGTTCACCAAAGTTCACCAATGAGCCCAAAAAAAAGTTAGTCCTAGTCTTTAGGATCTCTCAATGAATCTTGTCAAATTTTTGAGACCGTGAAAAAACGTGAATGTTCTGCAAGGGAACGCAAGGACTCGGATCTACTTTTTGTCGTTTCAATAGCTTAACATAGATCAATTTTTCAAGCTCTTTCAAAGTACACAAATTTCAAAGCATTGACATTCCGAATCGCCCAGAAATAAAAGGTTTGTCTTTATCAGAAGGGCTTTCGTAACCATTTTAAATTTTTTGGTATATCATTGAATTTATTAATTTTCTTGTCAGCAAACATTTCTTACTTCATATAAAACTTCAACAGATGGCAGTTGTAACCATTTCCTTTACAATTCGCTAGTCTAAAAATACCTCTAACTGAGACAAATAGATACGCCAGCACTTTGTCCATCACGTCCATCAGCATATCAAGGTGCATGACTTGACTGAAGCTTGGCACTAGATGCCGATATGTTGATCTCTTCTAATGATCTCCATAACGCAACTGTACTAGATCTGTTAATGTCTGAGCGTCATGTCAATGACAAAATAATTCAAATAAGAGCTTACACGTTCATAGTAAGAGTAATACGTAATGAGTTGTATCCTATGATTGGTTTTTGCTATGTTTCAGAGAAACATTTTTGTTTATGTCCGAGGCCTCTAGTACGTCGGTCCTAAGGTCCTAACAAAAATTGTTTTTGCTGTGTTGTAGAGAAAATTGAGGAAAACATTTTTGTCTATGGAATTTTGAGTCCGAATCATTTCCGTATGGCCCTAGGTCGGTCCTAGACAAAAAAATGGTTTTTTGCTATGTTGTAGAAAACATTGAGTGAAATATTTATGGAAGTATTTGTCTGAGGCCTCTCCTGAGGGACCTAGTTCAGTACTAAGGTCGGTCCTAGCCAAAAAAATGGATTTTTGCTTTGTTGTAAAGGATGTGAGGAGAACATTTTTGTCTATTTGGGGGTCAATTTTGTGCTTTCAAATAGGTTTTTTACACTGTGCTTCGGGCGGGTTTTTCAAAATTGCCCTCTCAGCAATTTCCAATACAATTTAATGCGGACGTATTTTCATACAATTAGGAGCTAAGGCAATATTTACTTAAATACGTTTGAGTCTTTTCGTAACATCAACTCTGTTTGCCATTTCTATTCTAATTCGCACGGGTCCCTTCCATCTAGCAGTTGAGCTACTTTTTTGAGATTGTTTAGTTTTTTAACAAACTTTTCGGTGGAAGCAGACTGAAGAGCCGCCAAATTTTAGCCGTTTTTGGTCGGCTAGATGCAGCCAGCTAGCCGCCATGGGCCGCCGTCGAAAGTTTCGGTCGGCTGACTCGGCGGCTAGAATATTTTTCTTTGTAAAAACCCTAAAAATTTTACTTATCAGCTTCACAACTTCAAGACAAAAAATACAACATTACAGTGATATTATCACTCTCGTAAAATAGATGTCCAAAGGAGAATATGGTCTTAGTCAGGAACTGTCGATTCGCGTTTCAAAGTAAATTATGAACTGATCTGGCTTCATTCTTGGATCCTTCGATGCCAATTATGAAATGATATTCTCAGAAGAACGAGACTAACGACGCGGCGCAAGGAAGACCCATTGATATGGTGGCATGGTATAATTCAGTGATATACAATTTCACGTATTTTTACCATTTTTACGACAAGAAATAACAACAGCAATACATAGAATAACAAAGAGAAGGGCAACAATAGTCAAAACATTTTTGAATTTAACCAATAATCTCCTGAAATTTAAAGAAGGCCTTAATTTCACCAATTTCACTGAATTTCTCTAAAATTAGACCCTGTATGCCCTGTATCGTGGCACAAAAAATGGCTCAGTTTCCGTATTTAGATCGATTAACAAAAGTCATGTTATCGTGCATGGCTATAATGCTATTTTTGCCATTTTTGAACTTTTCCATCAAGCGGGATGACAAAGGCTAATTTAAGCCCCAGAACGATGCAAGGGTAAAAATACTTTTTAAACATGAAAACTAATTATAAAAGTATTTTATATATAAAAGTTATTCTTTCCCAAATCACTTCAAATGGAAAATATTCGTGTTTTTTCGACATTGGGTGATTTCGACTGGACCGGACTTAGCTCGTGTCATAAAAATTTTTTCATTTAGAATTTATCATTTAGCCGCTGCCAGCCGACCTTTTTTGACGGTGGCTACGTGTAGACGTATTTTTTTCGGCTCTCCACTCTTGCTAGAAGATAGGTCAGCACTTTCAGCCAGGACACTTGGTTCGGAATATTTGAAAGCGCCAAAATTAAAGAAGTAGCGAGTACATTTTATTGTATTAGTTTATAATTTGACACCTGGCTGTGTACTTGACCCCAATATCTGCGAATAAGGAAGGCAGCCTGATGCTGAACATCTGTTTTTACATAAGTGTAGGAGGTAGTTAGATCTATACGTCACATAAATTTCAACAAGGCACCGGGCTGCGTACTTGAGTTACGACACTTTGAATGAAGGGTACAGCAGCAGCTTGGTGCCAAATTGAAACCCATGTCACGTATAAAACTCACTCCTGTCTCCACTTTGATAAAAACAGATGCTCAGCACCAGGTTGCCTTCTTTATTCCCAGCTTCAAGTCGCAAGTACGCAGCCTGGTACCGACTTCGATGGTGTTACTAACCCAATTAACTAAATTTTTCCGCGGAAATTCGTAATAACAAAGAGCAATGAAGGCTTTCAAAAGCTTCTTTGGTTCAATGTTCTTCCACTTGGGCGTATACAAAATTTCAGCACCTAGCTGTCTTGATTTACAAAGTTTTACCTTTCGTCAAACGCCCTCTTAAGTAATAGTTATGTTGATGTGCGATTCAATTTTTTGTAATTTGATGATTTTGGTGATGAGTGAAACCAAAAATTCACATCGCTCACCAACACAACACTGCTTTATATAATTTCTATAGTATGATTAGGATGTGATAGCTGGTTCAAAAGTCAGCACGTGGAGAAACGTCTCTCACAGTTGCGCCTAAAGGACATTGATTTTCATAAAAATTTTAAATTAGATCACAGCTTTGAAATGTTGTGTCTTTTACTATTTACAAAATATTTGAAAGGAATGCTCCCGGATTCAAGAAAAATAAATGATTTCATTCATTGTTTAACAAAATACCTTTTTGAAAGCAAAACTAAAGGCAAGATAATATAACAATATTTTAATATTCAAATTTAGTTTTTTTTTTTATCGACGGACATTTCGTACATTTATTTGACATTTTTCGTGTGCATACCTCAAACAATGTTATATTTTTAGGCTTATTTCATTTGATAGCTTAATATATATGACCATTGTAGTATACGCTCAACTACAAGTAGTACTGTACGTGATGAGAAATGAAAGCCGCTTCAATACATTATTTGAATATCAATTAACTTTTAGCTTGTATGGCACATCAGTTCGCTTGAATATTTGCAGTTGCTATTCTCATTTGCACCTTCAAGTATTTAACAAATACTAACAAAACGCGTAAATATAATTTTTATTCTACGTATTCTGCGAATCGGCCT
This sequence comes from Pseudolycoriella hygida, assembly GCA_029228625.1. Classification (NCBI taxonomy): domain Eukaryota; kingdom Metazoa; phylum Arthropoda; class Insecta; order Diptera; family Sciaridae; genus Pseudolycoriella; species Pseudolycoriella hygida. Next base: position 78,381,774 of record CM055404.1, read on the forward strand.
CCAACGTTCCAACGTTATCATCGGTGAAAAATACACTAGTTTATTAATATCAAACAGGGCAACTATTGTGTCAGCAGCAATTTCTTGTGTTTGTGGCTATTGCTTTGTTGACGCCTGAGGCCGTGGCGGTTTTCTATGTCTGCGGCGAAAATAAAATTTTGATATGTCCATCATGTTCATCAAATATTAAAAATTAAAGGATCACTTTTGAGCTGATCTTCAGACATCGAACATAATCGAATTGAATTTATCGACTTACTTTATTTGATTTGACGATCAAGTTCGCGAACAAACGAAACATTGAGCAACTGTAATGAAAATCGTTAAATATTAAGTTTCTTAATTAGTTGACACGTACACGGATTATTAAATAACAAATGGTTTACTATAATACTACTATGTTGATCAAACACCGAAAAATGAGAAATTGAAGACTGAGTGGAACCTCAATAACAAAATTATAAAATCAGATAACATTTGGTTGCATGATAACAATAGCAAACAGATATGAACACCGGTCAAAACGCTTTTTATGCAGTCTTCAATGCCGCAAACCATGTATCAAGCGAAACGAAAAAAGAACAACATCACTCGAGCACACTATTTCAAATTTCAAAGTATAACCGAGAAGTTGTGACCCATTTAACATTTTATCAATTCTGATTTTTTAGAGCTTCTGGCACTGCGTCAGTAAATATAGGGATCCGAAAAGAAAATTGTATCTTTCATTATCATCTTTTCTTATGTTCAATTCTGTTACGTTTGGGACCAGATTAAAGTATTTTTTTCACTTGAAGGCATAGACCTAACACAAAACATAAACATTGAGCGAGTTGGATTGCTAAGGAAATAATGACGAACAAATTAGAGCGTTATTTTCAAAGACTGAAGGAACTTATAATTTGATTTGAGAAATATAAATTTGGTTATTATGAAGTTTGCTTCAGTTGGTTAATGAATGTTCACGTAAAATTGTAAGCCGCAAATAATTTTGGTGAAGTGATAAATTTCGCAAAACTTTGTGACAGATTTGTAACACTTTGTCGTATTATAATGTTAACGAAAGTCAAAAAATTCTGGACGATGAAAAGATAATCACAACAAAAATCCTTTTGAAAGGGAAATGTGACGCAAGTCCTTGTTCCTTCTTCTAAAACAACTGGAAGATGCGGGAAAGGGTCCTTTGAATAGCTAAAATATGATGATAGCTGTCTCTGAAGCTTCGAATTATATTTAACTACAACAAAGCAATACACAACGTCATATACGTGGGACGGTAACTTTTGAAAAAGTGCTGTGACCATAAACTATGTGACGTAATAGATTTACTCCAAACACTACTCAAAGTGAAAAATAAGAATTTTTTGACATACAAAAATTCCAACAATGTAATTTTTTGTCATTTTGTTCCGTGGTATCGTCCAATTTAACATTTTTGTAATATTATTCTAAACATCAATTTGGTTATTTTTTATGCAATACATAAACACTTCTCTTTTCATTTCTTTAGTCCATAATATCCGCAAGTACAATACAGTCGTCTGTTTCTATTTCTAAATGACTCATTGTTGGAATTTTTTATGTCAAAAAACTCTTCTTCTTTTTCACTTTGTGTAGTGTTTGGAGTAAATCTTTTATGTCTCAGAGTTTATGGCAGGGGCGTGACAGTCTTTTGTTTCGATCTTTGCAAGTAATACTCAACATGAAGTTAGCTGCATTTGCGACCGGAGCTAACTTCATTGCAAAAAAATCAGGTGATTTTTGAACTTTTCAATGAAGTCAGCTGACTTTGGTGAATTTATGAATGAAATCAGCTGACTTTGTTGGCAATGAAGTTACCTTCAGTCGCAACTGCAGCTAACTTCACGTTGAGTATTACTTGCAAAGATCAAAACAAAAGACTGTCACGCCTCTGGTTTATGGTCACGTATTTGACGTTGTATATTGTTTTGTTGGAGTTAAATATAACTCGAAGGTTCAGAGACAGCTTTCATTATATTTTGGTCGCTTAAAAGACCCTTTCCCGCATCTTCCTAATATCGATTGATGTGACGTTTTTAACTTTGATACTCAAAAAATAATTTTTATTAAAAAAATTTCGTCACACAAGCGAAAATATCAAAAAACTTTTTGAAATGCCTCAATCACCCATACCTTGAATACACTCACACACAAACGCATACAAAAGATGCTTCTGTGTAGGATTTTATGGAAGAGAAAAACCAAAAAAATTCGTTTTTGCAACGACGTATCGAAATACGAGAGATTGCTTAATCGCAGATAACCTTGAAAAAATCCGGGCAAGACATGCAATGGAATTTCAAATAATTTTTTCTCACACTTTTGATTGAAGTAGACATACAATGGAATTTCATTACTAATTATAAACCCCTAAAATTTGTCTGTTTATGTGACTATTTGTCTATTTATGTGTCTATTTATTTGTCTGCCGGTCACAATCCCGTTATTTTTGCGTTTAAACTGAGGAGGAAAAAAATTACTTTTTGATATGTTGTCGTGGATGGTCCAAAACGTCGAGGAAACATCCTCCGGGGGGGATATTATTCTATAATTATTGGTAAAAAACGGGTCAAAATTGAAAATTGGCCAAAAGTCAGTCAAGATGTCGTTTTAGAGATTTGGTCGGGGATGAAAAGTCTTAGAATTTTTGATGGCCTACAACTTTGTAGAAGAAAACTTTTTGATCCGTCTTCATGCGGAGGAGCTAAGCAGCGAAAACTGTTCAAATTTTGAGGTTTCCTCACAATGTTGTTAGGGAACTTTTGCCGTTGGACAAAGTAGAGATAATTTTTGAGTTCCAATCGTCCCTCCACGGCTTGGGGCAACGAAATTGCTGAACAATGTTAGGTGAAGAAGTTTCCCACTCCCGAGATCATGTGCCATTTTTCAGCGATTTTGTCCAGAACGGGAGCACTTATTAATTCATATTAGTATTTGCCGGAATGAGACCAGTGAGGTGTCAAATGAAAGGTTTCGACAGTGTGAAGGTAGTGGAACCGAATTTAGGTTGAGCGGTTCGATCAAAGAAGGCAAAAATGGACAAAAATTTGCTGTTGTCGGGGATGGTCCAAAACGTCGAGAAATCATGTTGTGAGCCGGGATATTGTTCTGAAATAAGGGAGTTATGGGTAAAACATATAGATGCGGCAAACAGAGTTGATGTTACGAAAAGACTGGAACGTATTTAAGTAAATATTGCGTTTGAATAGTTTAAAAGTTTGAATGACTCATAAAAATTACCCAAGGTAATGTTGAAAGCCCTCCCGAAGTACGTTTAAAATTTAATTCTCTACAACTTTGTCTTTGGAAGCAACTTTCTAACTGACATAGTTCTAGAGATAGGAGTCATTCCTCTGAACTCTAGAAGTGGCTGAAACCCGCTAAAATTTAATTCTCTACAACTTTGTCTTTGGAAGCAACTTTCTAACTGTCATAGTTGTAGACATATGAGTCATCATTCTGAATTCTACATGTGGCTATATCCTAGGATTGGGACATTTTTCGAGAAAACCCTAAAACACGTGTTCGCTAAAATTTAATTCTCTACAACTTTGTCTTCGGGAGTAAGTCTCTATGTTTCATAATCATAATAGACCCATGAAAACCCATCTCGTATTGTATATGGCTGAGAAATAAAATTTTCTCCTTTCCGTGGGTTCCAGTGCCCAATGCACTCAATCGATTTCCACAAATATTTTTTTCCAGTTTTGTGACATCTAATTCTTTCATTTGACGCTAATTTGAACAATTTACGTGCTGTACTTGCTGAGATATGCGTGAAAAAGTTTCACCGACCTTCGAAAAACCACGTTTTTGGACACCTTTTCGACCATATCTCCGGAACTATTCGACCGATTTTGCTCATCTTCGAACTTGACCTTTCAGTAAAAAAAAGTTTTTGAAAATCGGTCAAGATTTACTCAAGTTATCTAGTTGACGGACAGACAGATAGACAGACAAACCGACAAACAGACCGAAAGACGGACATTGTTTTTTTTTGCTGATTTGTCATCTGGAGGCAACAAAAAAGTTTCCCCCTTACTCCCGGGTTCGAATTCGCAATGTAACAAACGTGGTAGTAAACGCATCAGACCTTCGTACTTCGTACGGGTCTAAAAACGGGTCAAAATCGAAAATCGGCCAAAAGTCAGTCAAGATGTTGTGTTAGAGCAAGTGCAACGCTGAATATGTAGAACGTTGCATACGGGGTAAGTGGTATACGGGGAACTTGGAATACGGGAAACATTGAATACGGGGTAAGTGCAATACGGTGAACGTTGAATACGGAGGAAGTGGAATACGGGTAACGTTGCATACGGTGAACATCGAATACGGGGGAAGTGGAATACGGGCAACTTGGAATACGGTGAATGTTGAATACGGTGAACGTTGAATACGGTGAACGTGGAGTATGGGGGAAGTGGAATACGGGAAACGTTGCATACGGTGAACATCGAATACGGGGGAAATGAAATACGGGGAACGTTGCATACGGTGAACATCGAATACGGGGGAAGTGGGATACGGGCAACTTGGAATACGGTGAACGTTGAATACGGTGAAAGTGGAATACGGGGGAAGTGGAATACGGGGGAAGTGGAATACGGGGGAAGTGGAATACGGGGGAAGTGGAATACGGGGGAAGTGGAATACGGGGGAAGTGGAATACGGGGGAAGTGGAATACGGGGGAAGTGGAATAAGGGGGAAGTGGAATACGTTTCTACTAGTATATTATATATTTTCAGCATATTTAAAATTGCTTAAAAACTACTTCTGACAATCAAACGAATACTAATAAATAAACGAATAACTAATAATGATATTCAACGAACCCAGAAGGAATGCATGCTGCGATCCCATGTATAGTTGCAAGTTTCAGTAGTTAAAAAATTACGAAAAATACAAAAACACAGCAGCGAGGCTTACACTGGTATACGAACTTTTCCATTACGTTTCGGTACGATGCGGGAGTCATTTACATCACAAGGCCTATTCGCTTTCGCGTGATGTATTGAGTATTTGGGTGTTGATGTATTTCAACATATACCAATACACTCGAGACGTGTACGTACGCGCGGGCGAAGCCCAAGCGAACTGTACACATCGAAAGTGTATTGGGGTATTTTGAAATATATTTTTCTGTAAAAGTAGAGTGCAGTGGTTCACATACCGCGGAAAGCATCTATGATGAAAGTGATGGGAAAATATTTTCCGTTGCAACCAATACAGTCTCACGTATAGAGAAAAAGTGATTTTCATTGTAAACAGTGGAGTTCTGCTAGTTCCATGATGATCAGCTTCTTATATCAAGATTTACAATTCAAACAGAAAAACCAAATAAAACTTCCTACTTCCTACATTCCATACATTGGGACTCTAAAAATAAGCAGTTTGTTAGAACTGTAGCGTGGCCCACACGCTATGATAATAATTAAAGAAGTGATTTAACTCAATATACAATTATTTATTGCAGCAAATTTAGATTTAAAATATTAATTTTATTAGAAAGGTAAGTTACAAGATTAAAGGAATTTAACAAAGTTTTGTGTATTGTTTTGTATTGTGATACTTTACTTGCATACAACGAATAAGATTTTTTTTCTTTTATCAATAACAGTAGATACAATTGTCAACACCACCGAATTTAAGAGGAATTAAAAAAAAAGAAAAAAAAAACTGAAAGCCTAGATCGCATATAAAATGCAAAAATACTTTACTTTTTTTCGATGCCCATTCTAATTCTTTGAAATAGTTTACAACGTCGACTTTGTTAATGTCAGGATGATAAAGCCGATATAAGGAAATGTCCGAATATCCTTCAGCTCCTTTCCCAACTTCCATTTGAAATTTCGCATTCACTTTCGAATGATGTGTCGTGTCGTCACTCGAAGTATCTTCCGAATAGTATGACTCATCTGACACGAGTATTTCACCTAGACTTGTCTCCAAATTTGCTCAAATCGAGTGGGTCTATGGGGTCAGTCATTATCAAATTCAGAAAGTCGGAGGCATCAGTAATAAGTTTGTTGTCATCAACGGATATATTATCGAATCTCAACGATTTGCCGAAATGTAGAGTTGTTAAAGAAATCAAATAATGTATGAATTTCTTGTAGCTTTCCAGGGCCGTAGCTAGCGACCATTGACAGGGGGGGCTCAAGCCCCGAACTTAAAAAAAATCATGTGTTTACGTGAAAACGCCGCGAGCTGAGCGAGCGACATTTTTTTTCGTTTGTTGCCTATTGTACTCGTGAAATGAAATGTTTCGAGGTTGTTGCATTACAGAAATGTTTACAACTTGACGCTACAGACTTCGTAAAACAGAAAATAAAACAATGAAGTTGGTAGTTCCTCTATCGTAATTTTGTACAGGTCCATTCACAGCGAATCCGAGCCCAAGGAATAATATTAGGCGATTATTTACGAAAGTGATGCAGATTATATATCAAATAGTTCATTTCACTTTTTTTAAATATGGGGTTGGAAGAAATTCTTATCACAGCGCCGCAGGCAAATTTTTAGGTAGAATAGAGATTTTACACTATGAATTCAAGTGAAACAAAACAGTTTCTTAGCTTTTTCTTAGATAATTCCTTGAAAAACTATTGTTTTGTAGCGCCGCAGGCAAAAATTTTGAGGTGAAAGGCTGTTCGAATGCAAGATTTTTCATAGAATAAGAAAACAGCCGGTGTTGACATTGAAAAGTAAAAGACACAAATCTAAAATTAGTACAACTTTCTGAGTGTCAGGGGGGGGGGGCTCAGTAGTGGTCCAGGGGGGGCTCAGCCCCCCCTAGCCCCCCCGTAGCTACGGCCCTGTAGCTTTCCCAGTCAACAGTTGGCAACGTAACATTTTTATACAGCAGATCGTACTTCAGTTCACTCTTAACGTTATATAAATCAAGTAAACGTTTTTTGGGCAACGATTTGTATTTGTATTTATTTGTATTTATTGAATGAATTGTAAACGGGCAACCGCCCAATAACATACATATTGATCATCATGCTCGGGGCGGTAGCGGACAAGCCCTCACTCATCAAAATCGGTTGAAAATTGGCTAAGATATCGCCAATCAAAGATGACCAATTCCTATGGAAAAGTGGTCAAATCTTCTTTGCAAGTAATAACAATTTTATTCCTGTGTGGTGTGTCAACGATCTATGTATCTTTCTATCTACTTTTTTTCTTCTCGAAAACCGCTCGAGCGATTTCCTTAAAATTTTCAGGGAACGTCAGTCTCGGCCCCAAATGAAAAATTTCATATGCCGCTTTTCCGGGCATGTGGAAAAGTGTTCAAAGTGGTAATGCACGGAGTTTTCGAATTTTAGCTCCGAAGTGACGATAGCTAGAGAGTTGGTTTCTTCGGCAAAGTTATAGAGCTTGGTCAGGAGAATTTTTTGGGATCTTAAGAAAATGGCTGCCAGCGGTCAAACTGGCGCCATCTTGAATTTTCCTTTATGCTTCTACGGTTTTCGAATTTTAGCTCCGGAAGGACGCTACTTAGAGAGACGGTTTCTTCTACAAAGTTATAGAGTTTTATCAGGAGAATTTTTTGGGATCATAAGAAAATGGCTGCCATCTGTTATAGCAGCGCCATCTTGGTTTTTCGTTTTTGGTTTTCGAATTGTAGCTCCGGAATGACGCTACTTAGAGAGACGGGTTCTTCTACAAAATTATAGAGTTTCATCAGGAGAATTTTTTGGTATCATTAGAAAATGGCTGCCAGCTGCCATAGCGACGCCATCTTGGATTTTCGTTTATGCTTTTTCGGTTTTCGAATTTTAGATCAGTAATGACACTACTTAGAGAGATGGCTTCTTCAGGAAAGTTATATGGTTTCATCAGGAGAATTTTTTGGGATCATAAGAAAACGGCTGCCAACTGTCACAGCGGCACTGTCTTGGATTTTTTGCTAAATTCTGAATAAGAATACCTAGATAGTTGGTTTCTTCAGGAAAGTTATATAAATCACTGGGAAGAATTGGTGACACGAAGTGTTGCGAAGGCAGCCGAAGGCGACACGAAGTGTTCTGAAGGCAGCCGAAGGTGACACGAAGTGTTACGAAGGTAGTCGAAGCTGACACGAAGTGTTCCGAAGGCAGCCGAAGGTGAAATGAAATGTTCCGAAGGCAGCCGAAGGTGACACGAAGTGTTCCGAAGGTAGCCGAAGGTGACACGAAGTGTTCCGATGGTAGCCGAAGGTGTTGGAGAACAAATTTTTTCGGAGAAAAATTTTTTTGGAGAAAAACTTTTTAGTATAAAATTTTTTTTGAAGAAAATTTTTTTCGGAGAAATTTTTTTTTCTAAGAAAAATTTCTGAGAAATTTTTTTTCAAAAAATAGAAATTTTTTAACAACTGAAAACTTCCAAAACGACTGATATCACAGCAAAAACCTTTTTAAAGGTAGAGTGTGACGCAGTGCGTAAGTCCGCTTCCAAATTTATTGATATCGCTTGAGG
>CM055404.1:78390755-78418980 GCA_029228625.1 Pseudolycoriella hygida
CAAAGGCGAAGTTGTAGAGAATTAAATTTAAGTGAACACATGTTTCAGGGTTTTGGGGAAATATGGCCCAATCCTGGTATATGGCCACTTCCATAATTAGGGAGGATGACCCAGATCTCAGAACTATGAGAGTTAGAAAGTTGGTTCCAAAGGGCGAAGTTATAGAGCATTGAATTTAAGCGAACACGTGTTTCAGGGTTTTGGGGAAATATGGCCCAATCCTGGTATATAGTCACTTCCATAATTAGGCAGGATGACCCAAATCTCTAGAACTATGAGAGTTAGAAAGTTGGTTCCTAAAGCGAAGTTGTAGAAATTTAAATTTAAGCGAACACGTGTTTCATGGTTTTGGGAAAATATGGCCTAATCCCGGGATAGCGTCACTTCCAGATTCCAGAGGGATGATTCATACCTCCAGAACTATGACATCTAAAAAGTTGCTTACAAACTTATAAAAGTACTGATATCCGCAAAAAAAACCTCTTGCAGAGGAGGTGTGACGCAAGTCTTTATGTCTGCTTACAAAAGCTGTGAAATCAGAAAAGTGTGACGCATTAATCATTTAAGGTAAAACTTTTTTCTTAGAGTTACAAAAGTTCTGAAATCAGAGGGGGGTGACGCATTAAGCTTCGATTCGCAACAAACATTTTTAAACAAAATTATGTTGAGTTCAAAAAATTGCGTCACAAAGAAAAAAGTTTTACCTTAAATGATTAATGCGTCACACTTTTTTGATTTCACAGCTTTTGTAATCAGACATAAAGACTTGCGTCACACCTCCTCTGTAAGAGGTTTTTTTGCGGATTGAATACTACATCTCCTGAGTTGTTATACATCCCGGCGAAGCCCGGTTAACCACGCTAGTTTATATGATATTTGAGGAAATTTTCGGTAAAATTCACCTTTTTCTTGTAGCGCTTCTGGCAGCGGTATTTTATAGAGTTTGATGAGATATTTCTAACGAGAACGCGACCAACGTATATCAAATTTCATCCTTTTTCCTAGTTCTCGAAGAGTAATAGGAAATAGGTAATATATGATGAAATTTGCGGTAACAATCATAGGTGTCATAGTAATTCACGGAAAAATTTTTAATAAAAATGAATTAAATTCATTTCTCATAGATCGAAAATAATCAATAGTAGATTATTGAATAGGCCAGTAAGTGACGCGTTAAATAATTGTATTTTTTGAATATACAGGAATAACATACAAGCAAATAACTACGCATCGAGGAATGTTTTTAAGCAAAAAGATTTGAGAACTATAATGATATGGGTTGATTGAAAATACGACCATAGATTGTACCAAAAATTTTTTATTTTAGGACGACTAGTTTCAGTCGCTGCTGCAGACCATCTTCAAGTCAACTTTCAAACTGAATACTAATTTACAATTGTTTTACTCAAATGAGATTTAAAAATTTTCGAGCATTCCTAACAACGGTTAAAAATTCCGTTCGATGGTACCGTTCATTCTTTCACCAATTGGTTTAACAATCTTCGTATTTAGTTACGTCCTTTGTCTGATATTATTTGTTAACGAAAGATGGACTAAACTTATCAAGTTGATTTAAACGTTTGCGTTTTTTGGTTAATTTTCATGTGATGGAAGTATAGGCGGTAGCGGTGCGAGTGGATCAAGAAAAGTTCAAGGTTTTGAAAAAACGCCAAAAATCGGTATAGGATGTTTTATAGCTACTCTCTATACTTTCTTTCGTTAATCATTAATTTTCTACTCTTTGAAGAGCCCTAGTTAATTTTAAATATGAGTCATCCTTCCCAATTGTAGAAGTGGTCACATCCCAGGATTGTGTCATTTTTCGATGAAATCCTCACGTCTTCTCTAAAATTTTATTCTCTGCAACTTTGCCTTTGAAAGCAACTTTTTAACTCTAACAGTTCTAGAGACATACGTCATCTCTCCCAATTCTAGAAGTGACTAAATCTTGGGATTAAGTCATTTTTCCTTAAAACCCTGAAACACGTCTTCTTTTAAATTTTATTCTCTACAACTTTGCATTTTGAAGCAACTTTCTAACTCTCAAAGTTCTAGAGAAATACGTCGTCCTTCCCAATTCTAGAAGTGGTCATATCCCAGGATTGGGCCATTTTTCCCTAAAACCCTGAAACACGTGTTCGCTAAAATTTTATTCTCTAAAACTTTGTCTTTGACTAAGAAACTCTATTTCGTCCGTCCCATTGCCCAGACCACTACGGGTCCAATAAAATAAATATATCGTGCTACTTACGCATTAAATAAACTTGATTTTTAATCGTTATAATATTTATTTGACTCCATTATTTTATGTTATAATAAATTGATGAACTTTATGAAGTACAAAAAAAAAAATCTAACAAACGGATGTTCTGTGTGACAGATTATGAAATCAATTTAGTACTCTACAGAACTGAGTGGCGTCAATTAAGCTGAACACGCACGAGACACTGAAACGTGTTTTGATGAACAAATTTCATTGTTCTCATGTCAAAATTGACATTTGAACAAAGAGAATTCTTATCAAATTACGTTTTCAATGTCTCGTGCGTGTTCAGCCTTATCTTGTTGCTCATTACATTTAGCGCGCGAATTATGAATTTATTTTTGCCACTACAAATCTATTCTTTATACTTCACGGATTTATACGATTGTATAAAATTTAACTATGTGGTCGCATAAACTTGTCTACTTCGTACGATTATTAAAGTTTGCTCAATTTCGTACGAATTTTATGATTGGGTTTGGACATATATTTCGACTCGTACGAAATACAAAGGTCCTATAGGTTTATTACAAACAATATTTTTTAACATGTCGTAGATCGACGAGGGAGTTACTTACTTACTTGCTTAACCGGCACTACAACCCACTTAGGGTCTTGGCCTTCTGCAACATGCTTCTCCAACCGGACCTATCCGCAGCTAACGTCTCACAGCTGGATACTCCAACAGTTCTTAAGTCGGCAAGAGCTGCGTCATGCCATATAGATTTTGGACGCCCTGCACCTCTCTTGCCCTCCGGTCTGGTTTAAAGGTTTTTTTTTTTGGAATACGGTGATCATGGGCGCACGGTAGCGATGCGCCCGTGACGCAAGTCCCCATACGAAAAAAAAGTTCACAAAAATTTTTTTCCTAGACTTCGGAATCATATATACAGCTAAGTTTTGACTTTTCTCCCTTGCGTCGTAACGCCCTGAGACCTAGTTTATTGGATTCCTTGTAAAATTTTGATTGAAAACGACATTTTACTCATTAAAATTGGTCCAGTGGATCCGAAGATATGACCTTTAGAAAATCGTCATTTTCCATACAAAATGTGCTGCTTCATAGAAGCCAAAGTTAATGCAAACATCCTACGTTAGCTAGTGGGGTGTGTGGGTTAGCTAGTTAGTGGGTTAGTGCTAGCGCTATTTGTATGAGAAACCGTGAAAAAGCACTTTTTTGGCTCGTGCTCGAAAACGGCTCGATAACTTTTCTTGAAATTTTGCCAGGGACCTTCGGGTGGGCATTCTACGTCATATGAGATTTTAAAGAAGGGGGGTACCGGCCTCGTTTGGGCGCCAGGGCTCTTAGAAGGCGCCATATAAAGCCCATATGTATGCGTTTGTGTGTGTGGTGTGTGATAGCACATTTTGTATGAAGCAATGGTTGTGTGTTCGAGATAGAGGTTTGGTGTCAAAGGGAAAGTTGTTGGGTTGGGTGTGTAGTGTATCAGAGTGACCACCAAAAAGGCGGAAAATAGGCGGGAACTCAAAAAAAAACTTTTGATATGTTGTACAGAAAGTTGAGAGGATCATTTTCGCCCATGGAAGTAGTAACCGCCGCGCTTCGGTTCGGCGGCGGCCGGCGGCGACTCAAAAAAAAACTTTTGATATGCTGTACAGAAAGTTGAGAAGATCATTTTCGCCGATGGAAGTAGTAGTCGCCGCGCTTCGGTTTGGCGGCGGCGGCGGCTCAAAAAAACTTTTGATATGTTGTAGAGGAAGTTGAGGGGATCATTTTCGCCCATGGCGGCGGCTCAAAATAATGCAAAACATTACAATCACAACGAAAACCCTTTTTAACAGGGAAACGTGACGCAAGTCCCCGTCTCTTCTTCCAAAACAACTGATATCACAACAAAAACCCTTTTTAAAAGGGAAACGTGACGCAAGTTCTCGTCCCTTCTTTCAAAACAATTGATATCAATTTGGGTGACGCTTGAACCTTCGGAACGCACAAAATTCTTTTGAAATATTTTCACTTCTGAGTAAAAAAATGCGTCACAAATGCCGGACCCCCTAGTGTTATAGTTTTTCTGTTCTTTCAGCTTTCACAATGCAAAAATTTGACTTTATGGGATGTATGGTGTATTTTTGTAGAGGAAATCAAATTTTTGCGTATGAAAGCTGAAAGCGTAGAAAAATTATTACATTGGTGTGTCCGGCATTTGTGACGCATTTTTTTACTCAGAAGTGAAAATATTTCAAAAGAATTTTGTGCGTTTCGAAGGTGCAAGCGTCACCCAAATTGATATCAGTTGTTTTGGAAGAAGGGACGAGGACTTGCGTCACGTTTCCGTTTTAAAAAGGGTTTTTGTTGTGATTTCCTTTACTTCAACAAGCTTACAGGCTCAATTCGAATCTTTATTTTGTCGATGCGTCTTTGCTCACGAAGAGAGGGTTCCAAAAGGTCCTCCTCGTTTTTGTGTCGGTATTATGAGGATGACGCACTCCCTTTCGTATAGGCTGAATGGCTGGTATTTAGATGATAGTAGTGGTTTGTCTTTAAATAAAAATAAATGCGAAGTTTTTTTTGTTAATGCTACTGATGAAGATGAGGCCCAATTGTACTCTGAGATCTCTGTATTGTTACCAGAGATTATGAAAGTCTTCTCTTGTGATATTGGGCTCACCAATTTTTGAGTCAGGTATAGAGAGGATGTTTCCATCTAAAATTGAAACAATCAAGCTAATGTGTGATCGTTTACAGTTGATGGATGTTCACCCAGCTTCACCCAGCCTTGTGTATTTTTAGGAAGTCTTTAGGTAGTTGTAGGTTTAATTATTTATTGCGTTCTTCTTGGACATTTTTATTACGTGATCGTTTAAAAAATGTTGACGAAATTTTTCGTTCAGCTATTGAAACTAATACAAATGTTAGGCTGTCTGATTAGTCCTGGGACCAAGCTACTCTTGATTTAGCTTTTGCGGGTTTGGGGTTTGGGTTGTTGAAGACTTGGCCTATTTACCATCTGTGTATTCTTCATCTAATCTGTCAAATAAGTTGCAAGAAAAATTTAATTTGCAAATAATTGATGATAATATTTTAGGGCTATCATGGTGTCATGGTTAAAAAGGACGGCTTGCATGGTTTGTCATGCAAGAAGAAAGCAGGGATAATTTCTAGGCATGACGAAATTAATAAAATTATTTCTCATGCATTTTCTTCTGCAGGGCTCCCAAATATAATACAACCACCAGGAATTTCTCGAGACAATGGCAAACGACACCTGATGGTATGACCCTAATTTCGTGGAGTCAGGGAAAGTCTATTCTCTGAGATGTGACTATTCGAGACACGTTAGCTCGATTATACGTCACTGAATCTTCTAGGAAAGCGCGTATGCATTATATATCTTTAAAAGAAAATCATTTATTCAATCCTTTTGCTTTTGAAACTTTAGGTTGCATGGTTCCAGAAACGAAGAAATTTATAAGCAAATTAGGGTCATTAATGAGAGCAGCTTTAGGAGAATCACGCTCGAAAGACTTCTTATTCAGAAGATTTCAATCGCTATTCAGAGAGGCAATGCGGCTTGTATCCTAGCAACATCAGGGAATAGTAGAGTAGATGAATTTTATTTATTGTAATTTGTTGTTGAAAAGATCCAGATAAATTAAAAAAAACGGGATGAATAAATGAAAATTAACTTGAGTAAAACATTTACTACCACATTTGTAAACACCTTCATATTTAGACCTATTCACAATGGTATGCGTTATTCTGAATTATCGTTTTTGTTGGAAAAGCTGACGTTGCAATACTCAGACAGTTCTCCGGGAACTGAAGGGTGTGGGACCGAGAGAGCCCACGTTTTACAAGACGAAGGAAGACCTTGATTTTCATCTGGTAGGACTACAAGAACCTATCAAATTTATGTGATGGGGTGAACAATGTCTGCGAAAATACCTACAATCGAAGGCCGAATGAAAAAAAAGGAAAGAAAGATCCACAGGCCCCTCGGATGTAATTGCCCTGGCGACATATTAGCACTCCGATGAATAACTGATTTCGCCATATAACTCTAGAGAGTTGGGTTACACTTTGTCGGTTTTGTAATTGAGAACTTTTTTTTTTTTTGGCTAAAAATACGCGTGCATAATTGCTTATGCAGTAACACGAGCATTTATTTGATGAAAACATTTTCTGCTGACATGACAATTTGGTCATGACACGTTTCGTTGTTGGTTTTGAGAAATGGAAAGTTCAGTGTGGTAGTTGGCGCGTTAGAGTTAAGTTGTGTGGCTGGCTCTTCGGTTCTAGGACCGGGCACACCGCGAGTCTACATTAGATATTTTGTTTGTTATGTGTGTTTGAGATTAAATATATCAACAATGTGAAAATTAGTGCAGTTGTTTAGATATTTGTGTATTATGAGGGTGCAGGGTGTTGCCGACAAGCGATATGATCCCTTTTCGAGAAAGTATGTCAAGATTCTTATCCATCGAAGATCCCGTCTGGACGATGAGATCACGACAATCATTACAAATAAGACAAGAACAAGATTATTATCCATTGGGGACGATGAGATCCCGACATTGTCAGAAAGTATCAAAAAGTTGTCATAAAGTGTCAAAAAAGTTGTCAGTGACGTTTCATAAAGTTGTCAGCAAGTGTCGGAAAATTGTCAGGAAGTCTCAGAAAGTACTCAGCAACGGTGAGAAAGTTGTCAGCAAGTCTCCGAAAGTTGTCAGCAAGTCCTAAAAAGTTGTCAGCAAGTGTCAGACAGTCTCAGAAAGTTGTCAGCAATTGTCAGAAAGTCTCAAAAAGTTGTCAGCAAGTGTTAGAAAGCTGTTAGTAAGTGTCAGACAGACTCAGAAAAGTGTCACAAATTGTCGGACAGTTATTAGGAAGTTTCGGAAAGTTGTCAGCAGGTGTCGAAAAGTTGTCAGCAAGTGTCAGAAAGTCTAAGAAATAATTCCAAATGCAAAATAACCAAACAAATTCATAATTCCTGTACTTCAAAGCGTTCAAAACACTACTTAACCTAGTCGTTCGTTTCGATTCAGGTGGTATATAAGAAAGTGCGCAGTTCATACACATGGGCTACTAGACAATGTGTACTGATGAGTTGTAAACGACGGAATCAGCACTTTAGTTTGTTAAATCTTATGAAGACGCTTCGTTTGTCATATAAAGGAATTGTGAAGGGTTTTTAGTATTGATCTTTAAACCACGTACTTTAATGAAAGTTTGTGTACTTTATTACACAGAAGGTTTGGTTGGCCCGCTGGAGCCAAAAATTAGACGTAAATACTATCTTAGATAGTCGTTAAATTTGGTAATCTACTTAGCAGAAATAATTCCAAATGCAAAATAACCAAACGAATTAATAATCACTGTACTTCACCTAGTTGTTCGTTTCGATTCAGGTGGTATATAAGAAAGTGCGCTGTTCATAGAAGTTGTAGTGACCGTCTGCCGGATCATAAACCCTATGACAGGCAACCGAGCCACTACCGTTTTACCATCAACGTTACTCGAACATCAAACGCACTCAATTCAATCCAGCAACATTACATGAATAATATTCATTCGCTTTTCGTCAGTCGTCAAGACAAAATTAGATATTAGTGAATAATAAACTGTACTCAGTTATTTGAAGATCATCGTTTTATTATTGGTGACCCCTACAAACATCTAAGTAGAAGAAATTTTTTTTGAGAAAAATTTAAAATGGTCAATAGGAAATGAAAATAGCAAAAGAAAATATTTTTTTATTAAAAATTCAATGCAATCAAATCGAGAGGTTTTTCTGGTACTGTCTCCTCAACCAACATATTTTTGTGTTATGTAACTTCGGAATTAACTGTTGAGGCTACTTCTAGTATATCTAAGTTGAAGAGCCATGAGCTAAAACCCTTAACTCGTTGTAATTTATCATAACTTTAAACTCTCTGGAATTGAATAAAAGCCGTTATTGACTGATTGATTGATCTATAATGAGATCATTCTGATCTCATTATTATCGCGGAATACTTCCACTCCAAATGTTACTCACCTACAACAACGAAAGATTATCACGCGCCATAATTTTGTAATAATCAATGAACAAGTAGACAAGAATCTATAGCACGACAAAATTCATATTTCTGAACGATGAACATTTCTCATCTCTCTATCGCATCGCATAAACCCCAAATACCCAGCAAGCGGGATAATAATCATACGCCGCGGCCAGTACGAAGGAGAGAGTTTCCCGCGTTAAATTATACGAATGTAAACACATAAATATATGTCCATCGATAGAGAAATCCCTTTTGATTCTGCGAGTTGACACCATAACAACAAGAACAATTTATACATACATTCTAAGTATCATTGATTTATAAAGTTACTTCGTGATTTTTAAAGACAATTATAACGTGAAAAGGAGTCGCAGTTGTGTCATTTATATTTAACGTTCGCCGTTCATGATCGTCGATCGTTATATCCTGTTATATCTAGTTATATCCTGTTAATGCAAAGCACAGGACGAAGAGAAATTGGCCATTCAGACTCCTAGACGTAAGAAGAAGTCGATATCCATTCTGGTGAGGAGAAGCGGATTATGCCATCCACTTCAGTATCATCATATACGTTGATTATTGAATATCGAAACTCCGAGATATAAGAAGAAGTTGATGTCCATTCTGCCGAAGAGAGGCGGATTATTTTATCCTCTTCACTATCATCATACATGCTAATTGGTGAACGTTGAGACAACGGATTTGATGGTTGAGAAAAGTGGAGTAGACGTAAGGAAAGTTTGGTTGAAGAAAGAGGTGAGATGAGAGATTTTTATTTTCGTGAGATTTGAAGTAAGTGCTATTCCTATATCATATTTCGTTGTACATTTTTATTTATTGGAATTCAAGAGATCGTCCTCTCGAATTCATGTGCGGTCATTATCGTGTCGAGCCAACGAGGAGTGATCGTTAGAGATCAATGCAATCAAATTACTTGTCGAGAATTGAATGTATGGCGAACGAGTTATCAGGTGTGCAATCAATTTTGCTTGACCCCCGTATTTGGATGGTTTGTGTTTTTCTAGACCTTCCGACGCCTTTTCACCTGCTCCCTCGGGTACATTGACTGATAGGCGCTACTAAAATTATCTCGCTTCCATTTCCGGTGCTGTCCCTGAGGCGTCGATGACGGATTCGAGCCTAATTTGTCGCTCAATGTTTCTTTAAGCAACCGAATCAAATACACTGGTAGCATATTCATTTGTGCATCATTTGTAGTGTCATTTGATGGTAGAACCAGAAAGCGCGTTCCGTCGCTAGTGTGAAATTTGCTAATTTAGTTGTTGCTTTTCGCAGTGGCGCACAATTGAAAGATTTTTAAGTTAGTTGGTGTTAAGTTTTCCTTGATGAAAATTCTTAGGCCTGATTGGAATCCAATGTCCTTAAGGCAAAGTGTTTTGTACTTTAGGTACTTTCCAATGAAGTTCGCTTTGTCGGAATGAGACGAAAATTTCACCATGACATTGGGGGGCGGACAATGTTGTCCCCCTGTTCCTCAGCGTTGCTGTTTTTGTTGGCATTATGCCCGGACGGTAATTTCTACTACGTGATTCCGTTTTGTTTAGATTAAATGCTGATACGGTTTCCATTGTACTCGAAAAGCTAATTTACTCCAGGAATTTTAGCGATGACCTCCTTACAGTTTTCGCCGACAACTAATGGGATTCCCGAGATACCAAGTTTTGATATTCGTTGCATTCTAGCAATCGTGTCTTCAAGCTTTTCAATTCATTCTGATTGGGCTGATTGTTCTGAGTCCACTTTGTCTATATCCGCTTTGAGGTTGGAGGAAAAATCATCAAAGTCACTCTCAAATTCCTTACAAATGTTGGTTATTTGCTTGTCGCAAATCCAAGTGAAAGCTTTTCATTCTCGTTTACAATATACTTTACTACGTCGTTGAAGGAATTTAAATCCATTTTTTTATTTGATGGCATAATCACCATGCGGTTCACAATACAACACGAGCGAAGGCACAAAGAAAGTGATTTATTACATCCAATTGTATGAGTACCAAACTGATCGGTTTAGTTAACGATTTAGTAATCACGAACAAGCAAATCGATTAGCTCGTCTTTAGTTCATAGTTCAGTTTAATATCACCAAAAATATAAAAAAGAAGAGAAATACAAACTGATTGAAACAATAAAGACGTTTCAACTTGGTCAAAAACAAATGTTGCGCTTCAGTAATAGTATAGCTGCACCTGCGTATTGAACCAATGCTCAAACTGAACTATAATGACTATAATTTAGTTATTTATAATTATAAAAGTCAAAAGTTTGTCTGTTTGTTTGTTAGTTTGTAAATTGTCGGTCACAAATTTTCAGCGTGAACCTACATAAAGCAAAGTGTCGTTTTGCATTGCCTTTTATAAGCCAAAAAAAGGCAATGCAAAAGTAGATTCCAATGTGAACCTACATACGTCCGACCTGCTTGAAGAGTTCCGAGGAACTAAAGCAAAGTGTCGTTTGGCATTGCCTTCTATAAGTCAAAAAAGACAATGCAAAAGTAGATTCCAATGTGAATCTACGTACGTCCGACCTGCTTGAAGAGTTCCGAGGAACTAAAGCAAAGTGCCGTTTTGCATTGATTTTTATAAGCCAAAAAAAGGCAATGCAAAAGTAGATTCCAATGTGAACCTACATACGTCCGACCTGCTTGAAGAGTTCCGAGGAACTAAAGCAAAGTGTCGTTTTGCATTGCCTTCTATAAGCCTTCTATAAGGCAATGCAAACGCAGATTCCAATGTGAATCTACATACGTCCGACCTGCTTGAAGATTTCCGAGGAACTGAAGCAAAATTGCCTTCTGTAAACCAAAAAAAAAGGCAATGCAAAAGTAGATTATATTGTGAACCTACATACGTCCGACCTGCTTGAAGAGTTCCGAGGAACTAAATTAATGTACTATTTTGCATTACCTTTTATAACCCAAAAAAGCAATGCAAACCTAACTTGAAATGGGAAGATAAATCAACAAGGGAAACCTAAAGGCAGAGAACGAAAGACGTTCCTTCCAGACCAGACTATCGAAGTGTGAGTAAACTAATTTGAAAGTGTCAAGAATTTTGGACAAATTAATGGCATTACCAATTTTGCTCAAATTTTTATCGTTTTCATAAAAGCGATTTTGAGCCTCTTTTTCGCTTTAGTACACCTCTATACATAGATATATGCGTCGGACGACGACTACACATTTGTAGCAGCACCGAAAATGCTTTCAATGAAATAGTTATTAACTGCATTGGCTAGGTAAGTCGGTTGTAACGCACGTGCGAAGGTTTGCGGTTCCGAGCCAAGGGCGAGATACCGTAATCGCACAAGCGTTACAACTGATTAACACAGTTAATTCAGTTCAAAATTTTAATGCATAAGGAACCGGTATGTTGAAAACCTGAAATTAATTTAATTTTATTTTTTCATATTAAATACCACAATCTCCATGTTTTTTTATCTATTTTCGAAAATGAGCAATTTTTCAATAAAGGAATGCGCTCCATATTCAATTCAATTCAACAGAGAAATGATGACAGGTGACTTTGCATCCAGCGTTCAGATAAATCAAATGTACACGTAACCATAATTCGCAAAACTATATGAAAATTAATTTTGACTTAGGTAGATTTGAATCAAATAAAATGCTAAAAATTTTTCCTCGTTGTCAAAATGAACGTTAAATATTTTTTGTAAATCAGATTAATATTTTTGAAGAAATTCGCTCTTCAAAAATTGGAAAATGTGAACCCTAATAAATACCTTCAGTAACATCAACCAATTTATACAAAAATCTCTAAACCCACATTTTAATAGCTAGGAAAAAACTTCTCTATTTGATTTATTTCTAATCCGTTGAAGTGAAAAATAATTTTTTCACTTATCTTGCATCACAACAAAAACCTTTTTAAAGGTAGAGTGTGACGCAGTCCGTAAGTCCGCTTCCAAAATTAATGATATCGCTTGAGGTGACGCTATCGCAGAAAATACGCAGAAGTTCGTTTGAATGGAACCTTGTGTTCAAAGTTTTGATTTCCTGAAAAATTAGAGCGCTTTCTTTGAAACAAAATTACGTTTTGTTAAAAAAATCTGCGTCACAAATGCCGGACCCACCAGCGGAATAATTTTTCAATGCTTTCAGTTTTTACACGCAAAAATTTAAATTTACTCTAAACAATCTACGCAATAAGAAACAAAAGTCAATTTTTTGCAGCGCAAAAACTGAAAGTACAGAAAAATTATTTCGTCGTTGGGTCCGGCATTTGTGACGCAATTTTTTTTAACAAAACGTAATTTTGTTTCAAAGAAAGCGCTCTAATTTTTTCAGGAAATCAAAACTTTGAACACAAGGTTCCATTCAAACGAACTTCTGCGTATTATCTTTGAATTGAAAGGGCTATTTCAAAGTACACTTTCAATGGAATTGATTCCAAAATGATAATTCTTAGAGGCATATCGCAGAAATTTTTGTTTATAAGAACAACAATTCCGAAAAGATATGATTTTTTAGAATGGGTAATAATAAGCTACCGAAAAGCATTTGGAAGTACAGGTCCCGAGTGTTAGGCTAAGTGGTAGACCAAGGAGAAGGTTCATAGAAACAATTAAATTAGATGTAGAAGCTAGGTGACTTTCGATGAGCGAACAAATCATCTCCTTGGGAATTCAGAGAATTTTTTGTTAAGCAGTTTTCAAATCTCTACGGATTAAAGCCCGCAAACTTGGAATCAATCATAGGATACAACTCATTACGTATTACTTTTACTATGAACGCATAAACTCTTATTTGAATTATTTTGTCATAGACATGATGCTTAGACATTAACGCATCTAGAACAGTTGCATTATGGAGTTCATTAGAAGAGATCAACATTTTGGCAGCAGTAATCATTTCGGTGACAGTTCGATGGTCCAATCAATACCTCTAACCGAGACAGATAGATACGTCAACACTTTATCTAGACGTGTTAATGTCTGAGCGTCATGTCAATGACAAAATAATTCAAATAAGAGCTTAAACGTTCATAGTAAAACCAATATGTAATGAGTTGCATCGTATGATGGCGGGTGATGGAAGGGCATGGAGGACGATAGGTCACCATTCTGGGGTTTATAAATGTCTATAAAGTTTGATGATTATGATGCTGACTAACACCTCTATTAGAAACTGATATTTATAACGGTTCAAATATTTTCACATTTAAATTTGCTTTTGTTTTTCTAGTTTGGGAAGCGAAATAGTATATTATTGATATGTGGGACAAAATTGAGAATTACTTGTTATGTATATATTGTATATAAAGAGTGAGCGGAGCGCAGCGAAGCGAACGAGTGAATACAATATATACATAACAAGTGATTCGAGATTTTTCTCACATAGCAGTACAATATTTTTCTTTCAGGAGGGAATATTGAATACATTCAACGTTTCTGTATGTAAACTCGAAGTCATACTACCGCATCGGAATTCCGTGTGTTTGTATAAAGGAAAAGGATGCATATTTTTGACTACATAAGTATGTGTGACGGTCGAGGTGACGATTGTTTTCTTAAGGTGAATTGTAATTGAATCTTTGTCGAAGCCACGGTGGCTCAGCTGGTTAGAGCGTAGACTAATGTCTTTATACCGATCGTGGGTTCAATTCATGGTTGGGCCACTTTCTTTTTTTTTATTCAATTAATCAGATGAACATTCATTCACGAAAAAATTGCATTTAAGAGAAATGCGAGAAACGGTAAAAAAATGAAAGGTGATGGATGCGCTGAAAGACACAATCACAACAGTTTCTATTCATCTTAGAATTAGGGCATTTTTCTAACCACTCCATTTTAGTAACAGAAGAGCCGAATTTTTTAATAATTCATTACCTTCCAGCTACCTTCGGTACCTCCAAATCG
The DNA here is from genome assembly GCA_029228625.1 of Pseudolycoriella hygida. Taxonomy (NCBI): domain Eukaryota; kingdom Metazoa; phylum Arthropoda; class Insecta; order Diptera; family Sciaridae; genus Pseudolycoriella; species Pseudolycoriella hygida. The sequence continues at coordinate 78,404,919 of CM055404.1, forward strand.
TCAAAATAAACCATCCTGAACAGCGGTGCATAATCTACTATAATTAATTTAAACTGGCTTTTTTTACCGTTGCACATTCCATACTTGGCACTTATTTTCATTCGGTGCATTATCTGATACGCATTTACAAAAAAAAAAATGTGTGCCATCCTACAAGGTATGCTATGCACAAAATCATTGCTGTACAAACTGAGAACATCCGAATCATCTTTCATTTTAAGTAAATATAATTAAACGACAGTTTTATGCTAAAAATTGGTTGTATATTTCAAATTAGATTTTGTCATTATTCGGTGCCATATTTAACAAAAAAAAAAAACACAAAACCTTATATACTACACATTACACACACATACAGAAATTATTGTTGAATTTTGATGTATCTATGGGGCATGCATACAAGTTTATATAAGAATTTCGATTCACAAATGCTGTATGACCCAGCGGAGCAGCAGTTAGCAAACTCGGCCGATATGCGGAAGGTCCTGAGTTCGATTTTCCGTCCGGCAGTGCGTTTTTTCTTCAATTGAGATCTGCGGAAATAAAATTTACCCTAGACGACTAACAAATATTACATCTCTAGAAGTTCGAACAACTGAAATTAACGTATGACTTAGAGATTATATTCAGAAACTTTTAATGTATGAAATATTCCCTCCTGAAAGATAAATGACAATATTCGTAGTTGTTGTAATGAAAAATTACGTGAATCACAAGGCACGACTTAAAAATTTTATCCTGTGCGATTGCAGCTCTTGCCTTCGGCGCGGGCAGCAACTCTCGCACACGGTTGAAATTTTTACTTTTCGTCCCTTGTGATCCAAACAACTATGTATTTGACGACGTATACGGGTATAACCTGGCCTTTTAAAAGGCCAGGTTAAATCCCGTCTACATAGTCAACTATGTATTTGACGACGTAGACGGGTATAACCTGGCCTTCAAAACATGAAGTGACGTTGTTTCACTATGGTTAGCGTTCAATAGGTTTTTATGTTTTTTCTTTTGTATGTGTATGGCCTCGTAAGAGAACAAACATACAAACCTATTGAACGCCAAACATGGTGAAATAACGTCACCCTTACTGACTTTGTTCACTTAAACTTGTTTACTTGTTTGAGTTATGTTATCAAAAGACCAAAAACCACTTAAACGTCCCTTCGGAACTTCGTTCTTCGTACGGGTCTAAAAATAGCATAATTTGTAGTTAAATTGAGTATTACTGTAATCCACAATTTTATTCAATCAAAAACGGGTTATACTCTCTGCAAATAATAAAAACCTAGCGTTATTTCGTCCAGGGTTAATCTGCATTTACGCCAGCTTCTATTTGCTATTTTACCGGAATTGCATTAGAACAATAGAAACCTTAGAGAAACGTATATTTATGAATTTTCACATCCTTTTTACAAAATGCCAAATAAAAACTAATTTTTATTAAGTAAAGGTATTATATTATTTATATAATTCGCAAGCAAATTTTATACAGAGCACTTCGCATTCGGGGTGAATAGCAATTTTACAACCCCGCGCAATTAGATAGCAGGTTCTTTTCTGTATGATAGTAAATGTCGGTTGTAAATGAAAAAGACGCTTAACAACGGCGTAGACAGTTAGTATTTTTGTAGCAAGTTGAAGCCGCGTGATCGTCCAATTTAAAATATTTGTATTTATTTGCAAAAAAATATTATATCAAAACGAAATTTATTGTTTATTAAAATAAATAAATCAGGTTTTGAGCTGCACATCTTTTGAATGTAAAACTATATAACACAAGCAGAGCTGCGCAAAATTTCATATACACAAATATAAACTTAACATATAAAGGATGAATTGTATAAGCAAAAAAGGAACAATACAAAAAAAATTATCAAAAAACTCCGTTGTTTCTCTATTGTTAATTCCATTTTGATTTTTTCTTGATTGGCGTCGACTTGATTGTTACTTGTTGCAAAACCAGAAATCGACTTTTTTATTTCATTCATTCAGAAAAGATTCGTATATTTTATGTATAAATGTGCACTAAGCCAGTTAAGAAACTAAATAAGAGAAATGTCACAGAAAAGATGATGATAATGATGAAACTTCAATTTTGGGATTTTATATCAAATAATCGAATATTTCATTGTCTTTTGAATCGATTGATGAGTGCACAGAGATGCGTCTCAAGCTTCATGAAAACTAAAAAGAATAAAACAATGCTTATTTTGATGACTTTAAAATGTAACATGTTTCACCCAGCAAATTTTTCTCTATAGGGGCTTTAATAGTATATTACATCACAAGGAGCTGAAACTGTGCATTTAGACCCAGGTGGTGAAAAGGTCAGAGGGCACCACCGTGGTCGAAATCAGCACCGTTTTAGCTCAAAGTGATGTTTACTATTTTTCGCGCAGACGGACAAAATGCCAGATTTCGAACAAAACACTCAACTTTAAATTAAAGTTTTATAATTAACGATCATAGCAACGATAAATACGACCGAATTTTGTCAGTGGATTATTTACTAGTTGTTTCATTACTCCACCTACGAAAATTGTTACTTTCGCTTCCTAAATGGGATGCGAAAATAAAATATTTCAGCTCTCAGTTGAATGGGGTCCGAAAGTACTTTCGCCCCTGTAACAAGAACCGAAAGTAATTCGAATCTAATTTTGTCAAAAAAGAACGCTGCCATAATGTCGAAATCGAAATAAGTGTGAGCTTCTCACACAAAAGTTATGACTGCAACAACTCGTAACTGTTTTTTTCTTTGAATGAAAAAGTGTTGCAAAATTATTGAAAACTCCTTTTTTGGTTGAAAAAAATTAAATAACACTTATTTTCAGCTGTTAATTACTTTCTAAAAATTAAAATCTTTCATGATTTCGATATGTTTACATAATTGAAGTGTCATGGTGGAAGTAGGAAAATTTAAATTTCTTGCATTCAAATGGAAGCTATTTGTCACAGAGTCAAGTTTTTTAGACCCGTACGAAGAACGAAGTTCTTCGAAAAGGGGTCTTATGCGTTTACCACGACGTTTGTAACCACCCCAATTTCGACCCGGGAGTAAGGGGGAGCATCGATCATGGTCCTTAGATGACGAATCAACAATAAAAAAATGTCCGTCCGTCCGTCCGTCACCGCGATAACTTGGGTAAAACTCAACCGATTCTCGAAAACTTTTTTTTCGCTGAAAGATAATCAAAATTTCTTTTATGGGATTCAATCTGAGTACTTTCGGTCCAAGGGCCGCGGCCGCCGAGCTAGGGCCGTTTAAGTGGTTTTTAATCTTTTGTACATAACTCGAGTAAATCTTTTCCGATTTGCAAATTTTTTTTTTTGTTTGTAAGTATTTGTAAGTATTTGTCCGAGGCCTCTACTGAGGACCCTAGGTCGGTCCTCAGGTCGGCCCTAGACAAAACATATGAAGGACCCGTACGTATCAGAATAGATGTAGCAAACAGAGTTGATGTTACGAAAAGACTCGAACGTATTTAAGTAAAAATTGGCTTAACTCTTAAGTGTTTGGAATTAGGTCCACATTAAATTGTATTGGAAATCGCCCAGAGGGCAACATTGAAAAATCCGTCCGAAGAAACGGTGTAAAAAAGCCTTCCGAAAGTACAAAATTGACCGCCAAATAGACAAAAATATTTCCCTCCATTTTCCCTACAACATAGCGAAAAACCATTTTTTTGTCTAAGGCACATCTTAGGACAGACCTAAGGGCATAAGGAAATGTCTCGGACACATACTTCCATGGACAAAATTGTTTCCCTCAATTTGCTCTGCAACATAGCAAAAAAAATTTTTTGGTTAGGGCCGACCTTAGGACAGACCTGAGGCCTACTTCAGCCCTAAGTATAGGCACCGTATCCAAATTGGTTTTTGAATATAATTCAATACTCGATTACCTCTCAAGTAGAAAAAGAATCAACAAAATCAGTTGGGATTTATCCATCTTATGTAAGCGAACGCGTTGGGCCCTAGTAGAAACACAGTTTGAGGGTCCTCACTAAGTCCAAGGGTTTCTAATCAAAAAATTTTATTCTATAAAACGGGAGACAGTCCTAGACCTTTCGATAACAAAAAACTTGCAAATTGGAAGAGATTTACTCGAGTTATGTACAAAAAACACGTATGGCCCTAGCAGGGGCTCGTTTTTAGTGCCCTAACTAAGTCCAAGGACTCAAATCCAAACAATTTTCTTCCGTAAATTATCGGCCATGCCCAGATCTTTCAAACAAAAAAAGTTTATGACAATCGGAAAAGATTTACTCGAGTTATGTACAAAAAACACGTATGGCCCTAGCATAGACTCGGTTTTAATGCCCTAGGTGAGTCCAAGGACTCAAATTTAAAAAAGTTTCTTCTATAAATTGTCGAACATGCCCACATCTTCCAAACAAAAAAAATATGAAAATCGTAAAAGATTTACTCGAGTTATGAACAAAAGACCAAAAACCACTTAAACAGCCATTGCTCGACGGCCATTGGGCTGACAGTGCCCAGATTTATTCCCATAAAAGATATTTCGATTACCTTCCAGGGAAAAAAAGTTTTTGAAAATCGGTTGAGTTTTACTCAGGTTATTGCGGTGACGGACGGACGGAAATTGTGGTGGTTACAAACGTCGTGGTAAACGCATAAGACCCCTTTTCGAAGAACTTCGTTCTTCGTACTGATCTAAAAAATGGGTTTTTGCTATGTTGTGGAAAAAATTGAGACGAACATTTTGTCTGTTCGGGGGTCTATTTTGTACTTTCGGAAGGACTTTCTTACACCGTTTTTTCGGACGAGTTTTTCAATATTGCCCTCTCGGCAATTTCCAATACAATTTAATGTGGACGTAATTTCATACACTTAAGAGTTACGGCAATATGTACTTAAATACGTTCGAGTCTTTTCGTAACATCAACTCTGTTTACCACATCTATTCTGATACGTACGAGTTCCTTCATATGTTTTAAATTTTTTTATGTGGAATTGTTACTGATTTGTAAAAATGATTTAGTTTGGGAAGCAAAAGTAACAATATTCGCAGGTGTTGTAATGAAAAGTTCTATGGATCACACGACACGGGCTGCAAACGTCGCACACGGTCGAATTTTTTACTTTTCATCCCTTGTGATCCAAATAACTACTGTGCAAACTTGTAAACTGTTATATTATTCGTTTGCGCTTGTGGAATTCAGTGAATTGAAATGAATAAGATCATGATAATGAGTGTATGAACTTCAATTTCGTTTTTCCGTTAATTTCAATTAAAAACATATGAAGGGACCCGCACGTATCAGAATAGATGCGACAAACAGAGTTGATGGTACGAGGAGACTCGACCGTATTCAAGTAAATATTACCTTACGTCCACAAATTGTATTGGAAACTAGCGATAGGGCAATATTGAAAACCCCGTCCGAAGAAACGGTGTAAAAAAACTTTCCGAAAGTACAAATTTGACCCTCAAATAGAGAAAAATGTTATACTCAATTTTCTGTAAAACATAGCAAAAAACCTTTTTTTTGGCTAAGGCCGACCTTATTATCGACCAAGGGCCCTTAATAGAGGCCTCGGAAACATACTTCCATAGACAAAAATGTTTCCCTCAATTTGCTCTGCAACATAGAAAAAAAATTTTCTTTGGTTAGGGCCGAGCGACCTTATGACCGACCTAAGCCCCACTTGAGCCCTAAGCACAGTCACCGGGCCCAAATTTGTTTTTGAATATAATTCGGTACTCGGTTACCTCTTAAATAGGAACAGAATTAACAAGATCGCTAAGGATTTACACGATTTACACGTTAGGCCTCTAATCAAAAAATTTAATTCCATAAAATGTGAGACATTCCTAGACCTCTCGATCAAAAAAAATTTTTTTGAAAATCGAAAAAGATTCCTCGAGTTATGTTCAAAAAACACGTAGGGCCCTAGCAGAAACTCGTTATTAGTGCCTTAGCTAAGTCCAAGGACTCAAATCCGAGAAAGTTTCTTCCACAATTTGTCGGCCATGCCCAGATCTTTCAAATAAATTTATGAAAATCAGAAAAGAATTACTCGAGTTGTGTACAAAAAACACATAGAGCCCTAGCAGAAACTCGTTTTTAGTTCCTTAGCTAAGTCCAAGGAATCAAATTCAAAAAAGTTTCTTTCAAAAAAAATTACGAAATTACGTGAAATGGAGTGTTTTTTATTTAAGTTATTATCTTGACACTTTGTCTAAAAAATGAATTCGACGTAAAATCAACTTAATTAAAAAACACTCCATTTCACGTAATTTCGCCCGGAGGGTCGATTCCATGCAAAAAAAATGATTGTAAAAGGGTTCTTGAGGAATCACAATACCAAAAATGGTCGAAAATGGACTTTTTTGTAATTTTACATAGGAAATTCAACCCAAATTGCGAAGGTTGGTGTCCATAGGTAGTGAATGTAAGCTAGGTCATGAAATGCTATTGTTTTGAGTCAATTGTATTGTGTTTAGAGGCATTTGTAAATGTATGTCGAAGAAAAAGTGAGAAAATTGGCATCTTTTCACTAGAGCTACCATAAATAACGCTGGAAATCCACAAGTCCGTCAGCTATCTAGTCTAGTCGGACTATTTTTATCTGAACTTTCATCTAGAGTCAGATTTTAATCATTTCACTTAAGTTTCAGCCACTGAAAATGTGTAAAAACCAAGGTTTTGATGTAGTAAAAAATTGAGCCGGGGAGTCCTACGAAGCATTTTACAAAATACTGCTATAGCGAATATTTGTCACCAAATCATGTACTTTCGATGCCACACCGTGGATTTTTTAAACGTCTTTTCCTTCATCAATCCTGACACCCTAATGGTTAATTCTATTTGTACATAAGTGTTGATCCTTGGAGCATTGATAAGGATCATTGCATGTAACATGCATTTTATTTTAATGATTGCAAGAACAAATAAATTGAAATTAAGTGTGATTGCTTTAATTTGAAGCACTTCTCGACTTACATTAACTTACAATTGTTTACAGCTTTATGATACAGGGCAATTATATGCAAAAAAAATGAAAATGGAGCGTCGGAATGTCTTCAATTGACTGGACATGGACATATTTGAACAACTAATAAAGAGAAAGAACAAACCACACAATACAGTTGTAATTTGTTGCATTCTCTACTCTCCGTTTGTTATTCATGGCGTCACGACCAAACATTTTTTAAGACGTTTTTTATCGGTAAGTTTAAAGTATTTCCTTTTGCCTTAATCTCTCAAGCTAAATCTGGATCCATGAATTCTTAAAGCATGAACTCCATTACATCGTTACGCTCGTTTTCTTTACAACAGCTGATGAATTTACCATAAAATATTCAGCCCTCTGGTTATTAATTTTTTTGTTTGCCGCGGTGGCAAATACACGTTATGTTCATTTTCTCAAAGTTGCTTTACTTTCAATTTCTGTGTCGAAATTTCCAAATACGATTCGTACGGTATAAATTCAAGTGTCCAATCGGTCCAATCTAAACGAGTGTTAATATCGAGTTGATCCTAAAGGGTACTCTCTCCAAAATGTATCATTGGCCCACGTTAGTACAAGGGACGTGGCACAAGTCCAGCATATGATTAAACAAAATATTTTTAGTAGACCGCGGAAATTATAGAAATTTTTCTACTTTTCTCCCATGCGTACGACGCGACGTCTCTCAGTGACTTGGGATGTGCGCCGGTCAAATTTTTTTCGACGGCGGCTGTGACATATTCTGAAAAAATCGATGGCATCTTGAATCAGCTGAGAATGTTTGAAAATCAGCTCGCTTTGTCCCACGTCAAATTTTAAACCGGCGCGGCGGTGGCAACGCATTTCGGCGCACAATGAAGAAGAATTATACTTTCGAAAAAAAATCCAACAATATTCCATTTACATAGCGGAATATTTTATGATGACAGTAAGAAGTCAACAAATTCTACTTTCTATACACGTAAGAAGATCACGGGGACGTTTGTAACACGCCAAGTTTTGAGTTGGTGGGTTCTTCGTTTTGGTCTCTAAGTAAAGGAAATCTTAAAAAAAACGTAGTACATCCATCATCAGTGAGTGAATCTTGACCTATTTTGAAAACAAATTTTTCACTCAAAGGTATCCGCTTTTCTTCAATCAATGGAGCCCCAATTAGTTATGGAAGAACATGTTTTTACTCGTTGTCCCACCGAAAACTTGTCATTACATGTATATCTGCATGTAATGACGCGTTTTCGGTTGGGAAACCGAGTAAAACAGCATACAGTGGGGGATGCTTAATAAGTCATCCATTCTGGGTAATGTCGTGACACTCGCAAACTCATTCGTGTATTTTTAAGCAACTCCCTTTAAAAACTGTTTTTTGACTCTTGTAGTTGTATACCTCGCCTACGGCTCGGGATACAAACTCTACAATCGTCAAAAACAGTTTTCTAAGCTTTTTGCTTAAAAACACCCTCTTGAGTTTGGCTCATTTCACAAAATTAATCCCTCATGTAATGACTTATTTCCTCATCCCCCACTGTAATCTACTATTAGTTTGGGGGCCTGAAATTAGCTGGGACACAAAAAGTGAGTGTCGACTAAGGCCGTATGTGTTTTCTTATATATAAATCGGGTAAAATTTTTCCGAGTTTCTGCATTTTCTTTGTATTTGAGATGTAATCAAAGGCTTTTCAGTATTAATGAAAAAAATTGGAGCGACGCATCTCCTATATTGGTTCTAAGATCGACCCAAGTTAAAAAGCATATGAAGGGACCCGTACGTATCAGAATAGATGTGGCGAACAGATTTGATGTTACGAAAAGACTCGAACGTATTTAAGTAAATATTGCCTTAACTCTTAAGTGTATGCAATAACGTCCACATTAAGTTGTATTGGAAATTGCAGATAGGGCAATATAGAAAAACCCGTCCGAAGAAACGGTGTAAAAATATTTTCCGAAAGCACAAAATTGACCCCCAAAAATGTTCTCTTCAATTTTCTCTACAGCATAGCAAAAAATCATTTTTTGGGTAGGGCCGACCTTAGTACTGACCTAAGGCCCTAAGTAGAGTCCTCGGACACATACTTCCATAGACAAAAATGTTTCCCTCAATTTGCTCTGCAACATAGCAAAAAAAAAAAAATTAGGAAATTAGGATCGACATGAGGCCCACTTGAGCCCTAAGCATAGGCAAATTTTTCTTTTATAAATCGTGGGTCATGCCTAGATCTTACAAACAAAAAAAATTTTTGAAAATCGGAAAAGATTAAATCGAGTTATGTACGGAAAACACCAAAACACGTAGGTGCCCTAGCTTACTCCAAGGACTCAAATCTAGCTTCTTCCACGAATTGTCGGTCATGCCCAGATCTCTCAAACAAAAAAAAATTATGATAATCGGAAAAGATTTGCTCGAGTTGTGATCAAAAAAACACATAGAGCCCTAGCAAAGACCAAGGACTCAAATTCAAAAAATTTTCTTCCATAAATTGCCTATATTCATTCTTTTGCATTCCTATGCCCAGATCTTTCAAAGAAGAAAAACTTTATGACAATCGGAAAAGATTTACTCGAGCTATGTACAAAAAACACGTATGGCCCTAGCAAAGAGCCGGTTTTAGTGCCCTAGCTAAGTCCAAGGACTCAAATTTAAAAAAGTTTCTTCCTTAAATTGTCGACCGTGCCCAGAACTTTCAAACAAAAGAACACTTATGAAAATCGGAAAAGATTTACTCGAGTTATGTACAAAAGACCGAAAACCACTTAAACGGCCCTAGCTCGGCGGCCCTTGGGCCGACAGTGCCCAGATTCAGTCTATAAAAGAAAGATTTTTCGATTATCTTTCAGAGAAAAAAAGTTTTTGAAAATCGGTTGAGTTTTACTCAAGTTATCGCTTTGACGGACGGACGGACGGACATTTTTTTTATTGCTGATTCAGCATCTAAGGACTATGATCGGTGCACCACCTACTCCCCGGGAGAAATTGAGGTGGTTACAAACGTCGTGGTAAACGCATAAGACCCTTTACGAGGAACTTCGTTCTTCGTACCGGTCTAAAAAATGTCCGTCCGTCCCCGTCTAGTGCAACGATCTAACCTTCTAGTTAAAGCCAACTATGAGCCTTACATCGAAATGCCCTGTGATTCCATCACCCCTACGTACCGCTTCGACAATAAGTTTAAGGTATCTTTCCCTGGGGAAACTGGTCTAGAAATTCTGTAATCTCGGCTCAAACTGATCACACGTGGTTTTCAGACGGATCAAAACTCAATAAAGCAACCGGTGCTGGCATCCACAACTCTACGGCTCAAATTTCCATTCATTTCAGCCTAGGGACGTACGCATCTATTTATCAAGCTGATGCTAGACAACAATATTACAAATTCCAACATATTCATTTGTTCAGACAGCCAAAGTGCACTGGACAGTATTAAATCATACAAAATCTACTCGTCATTAGTTCTTAATTACAGAGAGAAAGCACAATTATTGGCTGAAAAGAATTCACTCATTCTAACCTGGGTCCCAGGCCATAGTAATATCGAGGGTAATGAAGTAGCTGACGACTTAGCGAAATCTGGGGCGATGAACAGATGTATAAACCCTGAACCTTTTATCAAAACCCCACCATCGATTGCCAAGCGCTATATCGTAAAATGGAAAAAGGCAACGTAAAAAAACACTGGAAATCTATGAATCACGCAAGACAGACAAAAAATTGTATAAGCATCAACACGCGCAACTCTCAATTCTTTCTATCACTTAGCAGAAGAAACCTCAGAAGATTGACGGGAATACTTACAGGACACTCCCTTAGCAAACATCTTTATACTATGGGTGTGACAAACAGCCCCTTTTGCTTTCGTGAAATAGAATCGGCAGAACACTTCCTCTGCAAATGTCCTGCATATATCCCAGCAAGAGTCAAAACCATCGGAGCATATATATTAGGGTGGGTCGAGATAATATATTTTTTTTTCAACTCTGGACCTATTTTTATCGACGTATTCATCATTTATAGCATTTTGGGTCTAAAGAAAAATTTTAAAAAGTCCGGCTATTGCTTGCCCAAAGCGGTTTTTTGAAAATTTTACAGTTTTCGTCTGTCCTACTACTCTGAAGGTTCGCCATAGCTAATATAAGGTGTGAATTTTTCCACTCTTCGCTATTATGAGTTCCTTAGGGTTAAGGAAAACAATGAAAAATTATGAAAAATTCATTGCAAACATATTTTTGACGTTTGATGTTCAAATTAGAAAAGACATACAAACTAGAGCTTTGCTAAATACACGATATATTGGTTTATGGACAGTGCTAGCCAGCTTTTTTTGGATTGAGCTTGTTCCTTGGCTGGTGCGGTGGAGGAAAGTTGTGAAGTTTGAAGTGGGCAAAGCAACTTACGGCTTAAATTCACGATCGACGAAGTCCGTGGTCAGACCGGTACTTTTCCTGTGCGAGTTTGTTTACAGTTCACCTTATGTGCTACACACGCATCCACATGTTCCTATGTTCCTGTTATATGGTTTTCTGCAGGAGTGTTTTGGTTGCTTTCCCTAACAGAATTACCGAATTTCACCTTAAACTTTAGCAAAAACATTCCAAGGTAGGGTGTGTACGCACTTTTTACCAATAGACCAGTCAACTGTCAGCACAGCCGCTACCGATCGCCAGCTATAGTTTAACAGTGATACTAGAGCGACGAATTCGAATCCTTGCTTGTGGCGCAATTTTTCGAATCGCCGTAGTTGGGTCAACGTTTGGGGAATTTTTTGTTTTGGACTTTTTCTTTTTTATCCGAAACAAAATGAAAAGTCCCAAAATAAGCGTCGTAAACTGAAATGGACTCAGCAGAAAAAGACAATTTGGAGAAAAATAATATTTGTCCCGTTTGCAGTAGAGGATTTCCTAGACTTTCTAGCCTTCGTCAGCATGTGACCAAAAGTCACACCGTGGATGACATAAATTCACTTATCGAGGAGAAGACCCGGCGTTCGCTACAGGAGACTCAACAACAACAACCTCCACAACCGCCCATCTCTATACAAATTACAAATTTTGACGGAGAACCCAGAGAACTCAAGCGAGTTATCTTTCCATCTTGAATTGATCATTTAAAATGACGAAGTAATGACCTATTAATGCAAAAAAGTAGTATCAGTGGTTTTAGTTTGGACAAAAAACTACCATACTATGGCAATTGCCTTGTTGATGTAGGTGTTCTACATAGAATTGAAAATGAACGGTCTAAAATTGTATCTGAAAATGAAATGTGCCGGATTAGCTCAAGTGGTTAGAGCATCGCCCGGAGAGCGAATTAAAAGATGCCATATTGCCGCACTGCCCGACTAGACGTGTGTGAAAATGCTTAAACAGACTGATCAAAGCAGTAAAAAAAGGTTATGTATACAGTACGTATAAATTGAACAGGTAATTATAACATATTTGTATTTGTGTGTCAAACCTCAAACCCTTGCGATTGCATTGTTTCTTCTTACGTTTTCCTTCATTTTATGATCGCAAGATTCATTTCATTTACGAATAATAGAAATTTTAGGCGAAATCGGCTTCTGTCAAATTATATCCATTTTAATGATGATATTCACGAAATGTCAAGCAATCCAAATTTTACTGGTATGGAGCTCAGGCCCGTACCTAGGGGGGGGGGTGGGGATCAAGGGGGGCTGAGCGTCTTCAGAGCCCCCCTGTTGAAACTTAAATGTTGTGAATGTTGCGAAAAAATATAAATCTTGACGTCATGATCGTTTTCAATACTTGAAATTTTCGCCTGCGGCGCAATCATTCTCTTCTTTTCCAAACTCATTTCAATGTTTCCATTTCGTTATTGAAAGAGATTTTGACACGCTTAATGACAGTGACGGGTTATCCGTCACATATCCTGAGCTGTTAGAATTTTTTGCTATGAAATGGTAATCAGAATTGTATACTTTCATAGAAAAACAAAATGTACAATTCAATTTTGAAGAATTTTCGCCTGCGGCGCAACTTTTGAATATAAATTTCACCACCCACTTTAACTAAACTATTTATTTTAGTGCTCAAAAAATTTTTTACCTGCAGCGTTATAACGGAAGCTGTATGCTAGCTCTAACAAAGCCTCCGGCTAAAATTTAGGAAATTTTCTTATAAATATTGTGAACGATTTCAGGAAAATCAGGGAAGTGCAGGACAAATTCTATTGTCAAAACTTAGAGTAGCTTGTTTTTAAAAATCCGTTGCTGTGTACATTTTAGGAGTATGGGAACTTCGCACATTTAGCTCACATTTTTGAGTTATTATACGAACCAAGAAGAAGATAATTTCATGTGAAAATAAGTTATGAGATTTGGAAAGATGGAAACGCCATGAATAATACTAAATTTTTCAAAACTTTGTCAAAAAATTTTTTCGCTCGCTCTGCTTGCGATTTCTGGCGTCGCGTCGATTCTGTGTCAAAGACGAAGCAAAATCGTGTGTGCGTCCTAAAGCGCTGGGAAACAAACAAAAGTTCTGTGGGTTAGGCACGGCAAATAATAAGGGGGTAGAGGGGGGAAGGGGAGGGGGCGCCGGCCAAACACAAAACACCTTCTATCGGCGACTCTGTTTTGGGCAATTCCACGGACCATTTCGTTCCAACGCATGAAATTCACAGTAGTTACAAAATGATAGTCATAGAAAAATAACTAACCTCTAGTTGAAGGATCAATCCTTCTGATGCACCATCTTCTATGAATATCTTTACAAGATACAAGATATAATCAAGAACACGGAAATTCGTCGAACATAACAAGCGAATGTAGCGATTTCCTTAAAATTTTCAGGCAACGTCAGTCTCGGCCCCAAATGAAAAATTTCATATGGCGCTTTTCCGGGAAAATTCTGGAAAAGTCGTGGCATGGGAAAAAGTGGTCAATTTTGAGGGTTTTTCGGTAATGCTCGGAGTTTTCGAATTTTAGCTCCGGAGTGACAATAGCTAGAGAGTTGGTTTCTTCGGGAAAGTTATAGAGTTTGGTCAGGAGAATTTTTTGGGATCTTAAGCAAATGGCTGCCAGCGGTCAAACTGGCGCCATCTTGAATTTTCCCAAGCAATAAATTAGGTTTTTTT
>CM055404.1:78419423-78447628 GCA_029228625.1 Pseudolycoriella hygida
AATTTTTTTTTTCGGAGAAATTTTTTTTCTAAGAAATTTTTTTTTGAGAAAATTTTTTTTCGGAGAAATTTTTTTTTAAAAAATAGAAATTTTTTTAACAACTGAAAACTTCCAAAACGACTGATATCACAACAAAAACCTTTTTAAAGGTAAAGTGTGACGCAGTCCCTAATGTCTACTTCCAAAATTAATGATATCAGTGGAGGTGACGCTTGCGCTGAAAATCCGCATACATTTCCTTGACGACAACGTTACCCTGTGTTCAAAAAATCGCGTCACAAATGCCAGACCCAACGACGAAATAATTTTTCTGTACTTTCAGGTTTTACGCTGCAAAAATTTAACATTCGTGTCTCTTTGCGAAGATTGTTTTGAGTTTTAAACTTTTGCGTGTGAAAACTGAAAGTGTTGAAAAATTATTTCGTCGTTGGGTCTGGCATTTGTGACGCAATTTTTTGAACACAGGGTAACGTTGTCGTCAAGGAAATGTATGCGTATTTTCAGCGCAAGCGTCACCTCCAGTGATATCATTAATTTTGGAAGTAGACATTAGGGACTGCGTCACACTTTACCTTTAAAAAGGTTTTTGTTTTGATACGAAAAATGCGGAAAATTTCATATAATTTTATCAACTAGGTGGGCGGGCTCGAGCCCCCCCCCTGGCGGTCGACCCTGGCTACGGGCCTGATGGAGCTCACACATCTCATTACTCAATTCACTATAGCACTCAACGCGTTATTTTCTTCAAAAACCAACAAAACGAATGCAGCTTGTATCAAAGTAAGAAAATAACTGGTTCTGTGTACAGTCCGTGAATAAAATTGAATACATAATCATAAAATAGATTAAAATAGTCGTAATTTAAGCACATAATGTCGACTCATCATTCCTCAAAAAAATACGTTGTACACCATTTCAATTATTATACAAATGTGTGTTTAAGCAACTTACCACACGTAGATTGTAATATAATAACAACCTCATTCGTAGACGATCGGTTACAGTCGTCTCCGTGAGGGACTAATAAAGGTCATATGCCTAGTATATTTCTAAACTATTTCTTCTCAGGAGAGAAGCCCTACGGGTCTCGCACGGCCTCTCTCCTGAGTTGGAAATAAATCAGTCCATCGGACCGAGCGAAATAAAAGATGTGACATTGCCGCACTGCCCGACTAGACGTGTGTGAAAATGTTGAAGCAGACTGATCAAAGTAGTAAAAAAAAGTTGATGTATAAATTCCGTGAATAAAATTGAACAGGTAATGACAACATATGTGTATTATTTGTGTGTCAAACCTCAAACCCTTGCCATTGCATTATTTCTTCTTACTTGTTCCTTCATTTTATGATCGCCTGATTCATTTCATTTACGAATAATAAAAATTTCAGGCGAAATCGGCTTCTGTCAAAGTATATCCATTTTAATGATGATATTCACGAAATGTTAAGCAATCCAAATTTTACTGGTATGGAGTAGGCCTCAGAACAGTTTGTTCTGATCTGATCTGAATCTGAAAAAACGCGATCTGAATTTTTCAGATCATATCAGATCGGGGTCAAAGGTAATCTGATCTGATAATTTTTTTTCAGATCAGATCAGATTGATCTGATTCTATTCACTCCATTTATCACCGTATGCTCAAAAAAATATTTTTTTGCGACTGTGAATAATAAAAACATTTTTTCTGTATACGTGAGAGTGTATTTGTTGAGACGGAACATATTTTCCCATTACTTGGGACGAAGAGTTGCTTTTGACGGCATGTGCGCCAACACACTCTCACTATTACAGAAAAATTTCTTTCAAAATACCCCAATACACACTCGATGTGTACTTTTCGCTAGGGCTTCGCACGCGCGTACGTACACATCTCGTTTTCATTAACATCACTTTATCAAATTTATTACACAAAAGCATCGGAGATTGCGTTTCAATATTTTAACGTGTACCCACTCGGTAAGTTGATATAACCAGTGTGCGACGCGATAGGTAGATGGCTCACAACGTACGTGTAGTCAGAGTAGTCGGTAAATCTTATGCGACGTGTTTGTTTTGATATAGTGAAAGTTTGTGATTCTCAAATTTCTTAAATTTGTGGTATTTTACGGAAACGAATATTCTGCTTATGACATTACTCAATTCACGGCAAAACATGTGTTCCCTAAAGTCGCCTATAAGTTCTCAATAAAGATGAAAACCTCGAATTAAATCTCGATACTAAACAAAAATTTAACCGACAACTAAGGTCATTTCTAAGAAGCATGTATGAATTGGCACGCGGCAACTTTGATTCGTTCGTGAACTAAACAAAATTTGAAACTTGAATTGATTTTTATGAAATAAGATGTTTTGTAAATTTCGTTAACACGTTAAAACATAGTACAGAGGAACACTGTTTATAGTTTATGAATAATATTACATCGCACACCTGTAATATTACTCATAACAGTGTTCCTCTGTAATATACTATAGAAGTAAATACTGAAAGCTACACAATAAAACCGTTAAACCCTTTCAACAAAAAGTATACACTAGTTTAAGATTATGAGTATGTGTGATCCAGAGCAGCCAAATGTTGGATGTGTACTTTCGTTATAATATTTAGCGGGACAATTTTAATTTGAATTATTGCATTATAATATTCGATACAAAAAAACAGTAGTTTATTTAATATTGTCGCCGAATAGTTATTTTTCAGACTTATAAATACAATATTTAAAATACTGACACGGGCAAATATTTCCCTTCAGCTAGGTGTAAAGACTTCTAAAACAGATTTCAGATCAGTTGAGATCAGATCTGATATAATTTTTCAGATTTCAGGTCAGAATCAGATCAGATCAAAATTTTCAGATCAGATTCAGATCGGATAAATTTCAGATTAATCTGAAAAAAAAATCATATTGATCTGATCTGTTCCGAGCCCTAATATGGATCAGAGTGGGTCAGGTCAGGTCGTACCTGTGACCTGAAACCTGTTGACCTGAAGTTTTCAGGTCAGGTTCAGGTCGACATTTCCTCAGCCTGAGCCTGACCTGATGATATCAGGTCGAACCTGAACTGAACCTGATCAACCTGTTTGACCTGAAATCGTTTGAATGCGTGAATTAGGGTTTGATGTTAATAAATTTAGAGTGACATGTCAAAAGACGCAAATAGATTTCATGATTTGAATTTCAATTCAATTCGCACAGATTTGTAAAATAAATAATTCTTTGTTTGGGTCAAATAATAGAATCAATGAGACAGTGAGTAGCACAATTCCAAAATTTCTTCAGCAAGTACTTAAGCTCTAGGTTTGATACTACCTTTATAGTTGACTCAATCATTTCCAAATATATGAAAATGTTGGGTAGTTTCATTGAAAAACTTCTACTTGCTCAGTACGACGTTTACTTGCTATAGCGAGTTTTTTACTAACTTGGTACAAGTTTTTCACTTTCATAGGAAACCTTGTATCTCCTCCGTACGACGTTTCTTTGTTATAGCGAGTTCTGTACCAACTGTAAACGGTAAAACAAGCGCCGAAAACTCCGGCTGCCAGAAACGAAGAGGTTTTTCTTCAATCTGCCACTTCGACTTTTCTTCGTTTTCTGTGATCACTAAAACAATTAAGTTTGTTGTTACAAATAAATTTGCTGCTACTTTGCTAACTTCATTATCATTACAATACTCGTTGTAGCAATGGAACGTCGAAACGAGCAGGTACAAAGTTTTCAATGAAACTAAAAACGTTGTACCATGTACCTGCAGATGTGTAAGCTCTCATACAAAAAGTAAGTATGGAACTGGGTCTGTACCCAACATTTTCAAGTATTTGAAAATGATTGAGTCAACTATAAATGTTGTAGTAAACCTTGTACCAAAATAAAGTACTAAGGAACTTAAGTCGTTATATCCTTACGTCGTTACGCAAGAAATTTTGGTTTTAGGCTATCTTAACACACATACAGCGAGAGCATTTAAAACTGATCGAACATTACTTCAATCTTCAATTCAGTTGTTTTAATTATATTTTCTTAAAATAACCTGTGGGTTTCAGTACATTCAGGTCGGATCTGAATCTCAAAATCAGGTTCAGGTCAGTAATCAGGTCGTGACTTGACCTTAACCTGATCAGGTCGACCCTACCTGTTCAGATCCTTACTACGAGACGATTAGGCCAATATTGTCCATCATCGATTATGACAGTGAGATAACAATAGCAATGTTGATATTGAATTCGTAATTTGTAAGGTTGTAAGTCTCACACATAATCTCTAATCTCAAAATATAATCCCTCTGAGATGATTGTCAACTTGATACTTAGCTAAGTATCAACTTGATGGTTGTCCAACTATCAGCTTGATAGTTGTCCAACTATCAGCTTGATAGTTGTCTAACTATCAACTTGATAGTTGTCTAACTATCAACATGATAGTTGTCTAACTATCAACTTGATAGTTTCTAACTATCAACTTGATAGTTGTCTAACTATCAACTTGATAGTTGTCTGACTATCAACTTGATAGTTGTCTGGCTATCAACTTGATAGTTGTCTGACTATAATTTGATAGTCGTCTAACTATCAACTTGATAGTCGTCTAACTATCAACTTGATAGTTGTCTGACTATCAACTTGATAGTGGTCCATTACTGCGACGTGACTGTAACTAGCTATAAACTTCATATATTTACATCCATAAGAGACTGTTACTGTTGGATTGAGCACACCATCTCCCATTTACTCTATATATCATTCTACTACATTTCGATGTTTCATTCTAATACTTTTCAAGTACTCCAGAAAAAAATCGGTTTTTCTGGAATAAGTTCCAGATCCGTTGTCACACATAGCCCATGTTCGAACTTAACCTCGGGAATTTAATTCCGCAGCGATTAAAAAAAAAGATTCGGAAAATTGGTTAGGAATTACTCAAGTTATCGTGCTAACAAGGAAAATTTTTTGCAGGTATTTAAGGTTTTTCATGGAGATATCATTCATTTTTCTCATAGGTATTTATTTTCTGCTTACAGGGGCTATGTGGGTGTAGCTTTTAGTTTTACAATGCTTTTCTAGCACTGACTCGTAATTTAAATATTTATTTTCTCGATCACAGTGCAGTTTAGTTAACAGTACGCTATGATTTTTTTCTCAATACACAGTGTTTTGTGCAGAGTATTCTTTGTTTTACAAACTTTCTTAGCACAAACCCGTGTTAACTACAATGTATTAGTATGTTAACAATTTCGTTAAATTACTTATTTTTGCACAATGCTTTTTTTTCGCATAAAAAATGATGCTTGCTGCTCTAAGCACGGTTATATGGTTTTTGATAGTTGATGTTATTTCAAGTAGTAGTGTACTCTTTGAAAGTTCATTATAAAGTGACAAAAATATTGGTGATAGTCAATAGATGATAGTCAACATCATTGTGATAGTCAACTATCATGGTGATAGTCAACTATCATGGTGATAGTCAACTATCATGGTGATAGTCAACTATCATGGTGATAGTCAACTATCATAGTGATAGTCAACTATCATAGTGATAGTCAACTATCATAGTGATAGTCAACTATCATGGCAATAGTCAACTATCATAGTGATAGTCAACTATCATGGTGATAGTCAACTATCGTGGTAATAGTCATTTATCATGGTGATAGTCAACTATCATGGTGATAGTCAACTATCATGGTGATAGTCAACTATCATGGTGATAGTCAACTATCATGGTGATAGTCAACTATCATGGTGATAGTCAACTATCATGGTGATAGTCAACTACCATGGTGATAGTCAACTAACATGGTGATAGTCAACTATCATGGTGATAGTCAACTGTCATGGTGATACTCAACTACCATGGTGATAGTTGAATATCGTACTGATATTTTCCGAAATAGCTTTTATGCTCTGCCATTTTGGTGGTTACCTAAAACATTCTACTCATATAAATCTAAAAACTTTGTCGAAGACAACAATTTTCTATTACTGTAACTCCTAATCGCGTGCGAGTCCGATTTAAACGCCTGCACTATTTCTTACTTAGTCACTATAAGAGGTAAAACAATTAGACTCTGGAGATCACTTCGTACGAGTCTAAAAACCTACTTTTTGTACAATATCTTCCAGACCGTTAGACCAACATGGCCCATCTTCGAACTTAACCTGAGGAATTGAATTCCTCAGACTTAAAAAAAAAATCATCGAAATCGGTTGGGGATTACTCAAGTTAGAATGTTTACAAGGAAAAAAAGTTTACAAACAATTACGTTTTTCATCACATTTTGTATACAAACATTTTACGATATTTTCTGCCATAAGACCCTGACTTTCAGTCAAGGGAATAATAAGAATCCGCCGTTACAACCCGTCCGCAATTATTAGTTCCGCAATTTTTTGTGAGTTTTTTCTCACATGGATTCTCTTAGAGATCATTTCGTTACCGACGTTTTGACTGTACCAGTGGTAAATTGCGCACAAACCTAGGGTCATCTATGGTGTACTAGGGCGGAAACTAGTAGGGCTTTTAATGCCGGTTTGCCCCATCAATGTATTTTACCGGCAGGCATAATAATAATAATCTGTAAAAATGATAGCGGCGATCATCATCAGACAATCCAAGCTTTTGGTGCGACAACGGCTAATGTCAAAGTATGGCGATGCATAAGCTGTCAAACTAATGATATTGTTCGCTTGACAGTTTAAGCGTTACGTCATGAAAATTACCATAGTTTGACATAAGCCTCTGACGCACTAAAGGCGTAGATTTATTTCAATCCTTCGGCGCTGTTCTGTGAAAATGGCGCAAAATTTTTAGCGATCGTTGACGGTGTATTTTAAATATTAAATTTTTTTCGTCTTCCTAAGCTTCCGAATTATTCTCTTCTTAAGAGCCGACAAGCAATTACGTCACAGTGCACGACGAAAAAAATTCTTTTTCCGATTATCAGCAGCGGCTGAGAGAAGTCTATAACCGAGGCTGTTCATATTAGCAGTAAGTAAAATCTGGATATCAGACAGCATTTGTTTTGGAAGTGGACTTATAGACAATAGACTGCATCACTCTTCACTTTGTGAGCGGTTTTTGTTTAGGTTCTTATATTTTCCATATTGGTAAATAAGAGAAAAATTAATCCATGCAGCATTTTTGGTAGAATAAGCCATGAAACTTAGTCATTAACCAATTAATCCATAACATTCGGATGCGTTTTATGCAAATATTTCTCTAAAATCAAATATTTGAGACATAAATTTCAGACCGCAATGACTCGCTATTTATTACAAAATATCTTATTAAATATTTTTTTTATTCCTTGAATGCAACAAATCAAGCACTCTTAATATGAAATACAATTTCGTGACCAGATGATACGCTACGGCTACCGTGCTCGAGGCATATAATCACAGGTTGTGTTAAATGCATAAGATGAAGATGATATCAATCATGAATCTTCCTTCACCTTATATTTATATACTCATTCTCATTGTGTTGAAAAAGTATAATGAAAAGTTGTTAAAAGTTAAGTTGAATCTGCCTACTACTAGTGGTTGAAAGATAAAAAATTGGTACAAATTTTAATTGAGAATATTTGAAGATCTTCAACTTGCTAAGTGCGATGCAAAGACAACGCTTGTTGATGCTTTTTACTTGTTTGAATTTAGCAAGATTATTCAAAACTCTAGGTCAACGATGGTTTCAGCAATGTTCCAACTGATATAGATACGATCCAGCTAATAGAGTGTACTTTATATTGATCGAACGCACCGCGAAGCGTTGCATACTTTAGATTGCAAGCACTGCTTTGCTTTAACGATACCCAAATGTTCTCTGTGGCTGTTTTCCATTCCGTTATTCGAACCAAGGGGAACTTCACAGTAATACAAAAGTTATGAAATACTATATAATTACGAATGTATTTAACACCAGCATTTATAGTTGAATTCGAAACTATGGTTTATACATACAATATCAAACACTGCAATTCTATTCTTTCTTTTTCATTGAGTACAACTCAATATTCTGTTGTTTTAGACAGGATCAGATAGTAATTCAAAACCCAGGACAGTTCGACGTAAAAGAGACTATTTCCTCTGTGATTTGAAACACGTCTTTCAACATAGGGGCTGTTCACAAATGACGTCACGCTTGCTATAAAATTCACAAAGTTCATAACTCCAAACTGGTGAGACCCTGTTTGGGGGGGGGGGGGTTAGCCAGAGTCCTATAAACATAATTTGCTGTCCTGCATGATTTATGACCTTTTTATAGCAAGCGTGACGTCATTTGTGAATAGCTACATACTGGTGTGTAGCGAGTAGCGACACAAAGGTTTCCTAAGCTGGTTCAGTGGTACCAGGGGGGCTTTGCGTCGCCCCCAGCGAATTTAAATTTTCTTACCGCGGGGCTGGGGAGCCGCTGGGTCTGGTGTGTTATGAGATGGAACGTGGTACGCACGTTAACCTGCAATATCTACGTTGACCGCAATTTAATGCCACAGAGGTTACGCCAACAAACTTTGCTTGCATTGTCTCTAAGGTCCACTGGTGGGTAGCGACACCATATCTTCTCGAGCTGTTCCAGCTGCCAGGAGACTTTTGCGTAGATCCCTACCGAAGTGGTCGGTTAAGAGCCGATCTGCGGAAGCCCACACCGAGGATAATCTCGGTACCGCAGCGTTGGGGCCCCTGGGCGTTGTTGGCTGTCTGATATTGTCAGCATCCAGCCCCAACGATTGGTAAAGGTGCTGTGGTTGGGCTGTGGTAGTAGATAGTGAATTGAGTCACAGCAGTTCACGTGTTGACGACTACACCTCTTTATCCTTCCTGGGCAACCAGGTGACGATGGTATGTCGGTCCTGACTTAAGACTTGCCGCAGGTACCGCAATTTCAATAAGAACTTTTTCTTCTCTAAAAGCTTTTTGATACCCCTCCCTCTAAAAATGCGCGCGTTTTTGAAAAAATTCTACAGCAAAATATTAAAGTTTTCGGACGAGTTTGAAGTAAGTCCAAAGTCCAGAGTTTCTTAAGTAGATTTTCCTTGTACTGTACAATACGAAAAAGGTTTTACTTGTACGAAGTGTGTGGAAAAGGCAAGAAAAACACTTTCCAGCAATTTGGTAAAAAATCTGCTCTTTACTAATCAATTGAGCTCAGTAGGAGAACAATCAAGAAAATCCTTATGATGAATGATTATCGCATAAACTTGATAGAAGGTCGGATCAGAAAATTTCTAAGTGCCAATAACAGCGTCAGGTCGTCAACGCCCCCAGTGACTTCAAAACAGTCAGGGTTTCAGAACATCACTCAGTACAGAGCACTGCTTACCTTTTAGAAAATTTTCTCGAAATTTTCGTGATTTTCTTGAATTTTTTGTGATTTTTTTTTAAATTCACGAAAATTCAAGAAAAATCACGAAAATTTCACGAAAATTTTTTAAAAAGTAGGCAGTGGTACAGAGGCTTGTTATATCACAGTTCATACTCACAAAATTTGAAAATTTGGGCAAGATTCTGTGCAAAGACACTGAAAATTTGAGATTGGGTCTTAAGCCGTTCCTGACAAATCGTTCGGTGTTTTCAAAGCTCAAACAAAAAACCGAGGAAGGTGATTTGTATAATGTTGTCTACATGGCAAGTTGTCGGAGTGATGGTTTTGGATCGATATGTGATTTGTTGTACGTTGGAAAAACGGGATACAAAGTGGGTATCAGAGGAGACCAGCACGATAATAGCATCAAGAAATTCAAGTTAGACAATGTTTTGGAAGAAACAATAGTGATGGTGCACCATTATTATGAAGCGGGTCATGTACCTGATACGGACAAAAAATCTGCTTTGGCCATCGAACACAATTATAAGAAAAGGAAAGTACTTGAATCTCTTCATATTCTGACGAATTGTACCATGAATTTTCGCAGAGACGCAGAAAACATTAGCTCTGTTTACAGAAGTCTGATTCGTTAAGTGCCATTCCAGTTCATATTATTACGTTCTATTAGCTGCAAATGAAGCTCTATTTTTCTTATTAGTTGTCAAAATCTTAGTGATTATGTAATTTGAACGAGTAAATGATAAACTTTTTTGTGATATTATCGAAATTTAGTAGTAAAACCGAGAGTAAATTGACTGTAATGTTCTTTTCTGTTTTTGTAGTTAGTAATGCCACTGATGATGCCACAATAAAGCCGCGAAACGTCTGGAAAAGTGTAGTTTTTTTATCTTTTTTGGACCGAAAAATCGAGGAATTCAAATATCCGAAATTTTGTTATCCACGGTCAAGGAAAGCCAAATAATTATAATCTAAAAAATTCGCCGCGGCTCAGAGCCCAGAAGTTAAACCGTATGTGTCCTGTTGACGGGCTCTCCTGACACAGACATATAGAATACCCTCCAACCAACTTGAAAACCGAATCTCTGTACTATTCTGAAGGGATTAAACCAAACTTGACCTAACATGACTCCTTATCTTACCTAAGATATGACCAAATTAATGAAATCTTACATTTTCATCGATTTTCGTGACTTTTTGCATATTTTGTCATTGAGCTACCCCTAAATCGCACCAGATCTCATCGGCCCCATAGAGACTTTTTATCAGGGTACAATTTGTGCCCCACACTTTTCGACAATTTAATTTTCCCATACAATTTTGGACCCCCCTAATATCGTATTTTAGTCGATCCCCAACGATTACGTCCTGTATGGCCAACCTGAAAAAGAACGGTTAGCGGGAACTAGTCGACTAAACTTGCTCGACATCATTTGGAGTTCGATCTTAAAGTCGTGAGACTCGATTAGACTAATCAGATTCTGATTAGAGTGAGCACCAGTGGATAAGTATAAAATTTTTTGAAACAAATTTGAGATCATTTATGAAAACATGGCCTTACCATTCAGTTTATACGGAATTTTCACCTTCCTGATAGTCATATTGAATGATTCATGTGGAATGTTCTGAAACCACCAGTTGACAAAAGCGATGCTTATGTTATTAATTGTTTATAAAGACCGTATTTCGTTCTATGTTCGTCGACAATGATGAAGTCTTCAGCACAAGGGGTCCTAGAATTTAGAATTAGCTTACTTTTGATTTTAGGAGCGTCAAGATTGCCATTCAGCACATCGAACGTAAAAATTGCGCAGGCATTGATTCTGTGTCGGGCGAGTATGTTTCAATGTTGATCGATTTGCATCTCTCAGTATATGGTGGAAGCTTATGGTTTTCATCCCTTTTCACCGTCCGCCTCAGTGCGTACATCAAAAATTTCTTCTGAATTTTTTCAATTCAGTTAACAAGTGTGTCTTGATTTCGAACAACTGTAGCATATTCTAAGTAGGAACGCACAAACGCAAAGTACGTACTTTTTAAGGTTGTAATATTCTTAAATTCCTTACAAGCTCTCATAATGAAGCCTACCAATCCATGCATTATGCTTGACTCTGTCGAATACTTCTCTGAAATCGGTGTATACGACATATAGCTTACAAGCTCAACCAGATTTGTTGCTGTATACATCCGCTTCATCGCTTCATAAAGCCGTGTTGCGACTTTGAAATTATTCGAATGATTCGGTGACGATAGCTTCGAACAGCTTCCGGATTGTTGGTAGAAAAACTACACTTCTATCGTTTTCGATATTAGATCACGACCTTCCCCTTTTATTTATCTATACCGTTCAGATGGTTTTTTAAAACTGTTTCGATCTCGAAAGAAATCTCGCGATATTTTGGTTCAAAGCTTTGTTCGTCAAGAGACAGGTCATGGATTGCTTCATAATATATACTCAATTTCATTGTTAAAAGTTAATGATGTCAAGTTAATATGAGCTTAAATGAAGAAACGGTCTAAATCAGACCGTGGACTTAGCCGAGTCAAAGCTTGAATGAATCGAGACACATAATTTTTTTTTTCAAATCGAAATATTTCGTATTTCATCCCCCCCCCCCCTCCCCCTTACAGTGATGCGTCACGCCTCTGAACACAGCTTTTTTATTTGAATATTTTGTTCGCTGCTTGCGAGGCATCAATACAAATTCTGCTATATACATTGCTGAAATAATGTCATGCCTGATCATTGCCCCACGGTAGTAAGGGGCCGTAACGCGAGTTGCCAAAAAATGTACAAGAAATGCTTTTTTACTCATTAAAATCGGTTCAGCCAATCCGGAGATATGAATAAAAGAGGATTGTTATTCTGTATGGAAACGGACCCAAATCGACAATTTTGAATAGCAAATTTGGTACACCGTTGTTTATTTGTTTATTGCAATTTGTGGCAGGATGACCCAAATTTCCAGAACTATGATAGTGAGAAAGTTAGTTCCAAAGGCGAAGTTGCAGAGTTTGGTTAGTACTTTTGATTGATCAATTCCAACTATGATTTTTAAAAAGGCGGTTTTATGTTGATTCCAACGTGGCCAGTTTGCCAATAGTACCAAAATTTCATTAGAGGACATAATTCCACACGAAATCGGTGTTCTATTGTAGAAATGGCTATTTTGGAGTCACGACCTAAGGGTGCTTTGAAAATCCAGAAATCCTTACCTTGTACTAACCTTTAAGCGAACATTCAGGGTTTGGTGGAAATATGGTCCTGGTGTAGGGCCACTTCCATAATTGGGCAGGATAACACATTATCTCTAGAACTATCAGAGTTAAAAAGCTCCAAAGGCAAAGTTGTAGTGGATCAAATTTCAGCGAACATGTGTTTCAGGGTTTTTAGAAAATATGGCCCCATCCTGGTATATGACTACTTCTAGAATTCAGATGGGGATGACTCATATCTTTAGAACTATCGTAGTTAGAAAGTTGCTTCCAAAGACAAAATTGTAGAGAATTAAATTGTAGCGTACACGTGTTTCATGGTTTTGAGAAAATATGATCTAATCCCGGGATAACGTCACTTTCAGAATTCAGAAGGATAATTCATATCTCTGGAACTATGGCAGTTAGAAAATTGCTTCCAAAGACAAAATTGTAGAGAATTAAATTTTAGCGGACACGTGTTTCATGGTTTTGATAAAATATGCCGGGATGAGGGCCGTAGACAGACCGCTTCGTCAGGAGGGGCTGAAGCCCCTACCGTTCAATTTTTTTTTGAATCATTAAAAAGTGTATGCGAGCAAAGTTTTTCGAATTTTGTTGCTAAGAGTGAATAGTTAGAAACTTAAATAGAAATTGTGAACGAGCCAACGGAATTCCGTCAATTGTGTGATTTTGAAGGAATTTCTTTTTGAGCTAGGATTCCCACAATTTGTTATCATTAAATTAATACAGAAAGTAAACAGCTTTATTTCTTGAATCAGATTTCCCAGTGAAGGAGTCTAGCGCCGCAGGCAAAATTTTTGGAATTCCTTCCTTTGTCCTTTAAGTAAATTGAAGCACAATATACGTCAACTTTTGGGCTTTTTAAGTAGGTAAATAAGTGCCGGAACCGACTTTTATTAGGGCTGTTTATTTGCTTGCTAAGAAAATTTAAGGATGTACTTTAGCGTCGCAGACAAAAATTTTTAATATATGAAAATTCTGATTTGTTTTTATTGTTATCGGGCAATGTACGCGCCATTAAAACGGAATTGACCCTGAAGCACTGATATGGTCATTTTACAAATTTTGGGCCCGAAGACTCCTACTACAATCGGGCTTTCTTAGACGAAAAAGTGTACTTGAAGAAGAAAGCAAATTGAAGATTTTTCGAAATATTGATCCTTAAGAGCACATAAATATACTATTTTAATAATTGATGATATCAAATCCTTAATGAGGTTTATTGGTAATTGTACAATGTACAAGTATTTTCTTAGACGTTTTCACAGAAGTAAAAAAAATATTTGAAGTTTTAGAAGACGGGACCGTCGGAAATCATTCGAATTTACAGTATGGCCAGTCCGAGCCTGATGATTCCTCAGTATTTTGTAAACTGCTATAGATTTTTTTTTACAGATTTTTTGAGGATTTTCTTCAAAGGACCCTATCGGATAAGGCAAAAATTTCGGCCCACAATTTCTCAAATTTAAGATCTGGGAAGACGTTAAGTAATGTGAGGCTACATAGGAATGTCTTTTTAGTACTCGACATATTGAAAATAACAAATAAGAGACATAATGGAGCTTATGAAGCCCATAATGCTTCGCTCGCGCCTTAAATGTTCATGTCTTTTTGAGTTTCAGATCCTATTTTTTTCACTTTTCAATTTTTGTTTTATAAACTACATGCGTTAAAGTTAATTCTGTGAAAGTTTTAGTTTGAGGCTACTTTGCCAACGTTATCCTATAGGGGCCTTTGAAGATATTCTGATGAAATTCGAATTTCTAGTGCGACGGTTCATTTCATATTCATCCCATTAAACTCACCACCAACCTAGAATAGAAACTTGTATTCACCTAGGAATCCATTCGTTCACCAATCTTCAACCGAACACGACATCATTTGTTCACGCGCTAGTTTAAACCGATTTAAATAAATTATAAGTTTTTATTAAGAAATACCGTAGTTTTCATTTGTTATCGCAATCCTCACTAGTTTCTCTGTTGCGCGGCATTTTGCCATATTTTGCATAAAGATCTCTACAAAATTGGATTTTGACTCATTGGTTACTTGTAGAGCAGAAACCATTTCAACAAATTTAGGGAAATTCGACAAAACGACGAAATTGTACAATGCGCTTTTTTATAAAGAGAGGTGTTTGGATTCAAAATGATATTAATGAGTAATGTATTAACTTGTTCAAGCTTAGACTATTATTTCTTCAAAGCCTATGGGGGGCGGAAAAAATTCTTGGGGGGCTGCGCCCCCATAGCCCTCCCGTAGTTGCGGCCCTAAAACGAATCTGGCGCCGCAGGCAGAAATTTTTGAGTTCCTTCTTTTGTTTTTAAAGTAAATTGAAGTATTTATAGCACAGCAGATGTAAACTTTTGGGTTTTTTAAATAGGTAAATAATTGCCGGAGTCGACCTTTTTTAAAGACGTTTATTTGTTCTTTAAGAAAATTTAAGCATGGACTTTGGCGTCGCAGGCGAAAATTTTTAATATATGAAAATCTGATTCGTTTTTATTCTTGTCGGCCAAGGTACAGGCCATTAAAAGCGGAATTAACCCTCAAACACTGACATGGCCATCTTCAAAATTTTGTAACGGGTTAATTTAGTTGTAACGTACTGGCTTTCCACCAAGAATATCCGGGTTCAATTCTGGTGCTGACAAATTCTGTATAGGATTTTTCTTCAATGTATAGCATGAAATTAACGTTCCTAGACACACCCAGGCTTCAAAAAATGGGTAGCTGTAAATTTGGTGCCGCAACAAATATGACGTCACCCATATTCGATGTATTCTGTGTACAAATATCTGACAATGAGTCTGACTTTGGACGGAGATGTAATTAGCACCAGAAGAAATCCTAACGGTAAAATGCTAGCTACCGTTAGGCGTGGTTCGCAATTCACGTTAAGCATGTGGTCCAAAAAAAATGCCTGCCGGTAACAGGCATTCTAGGCCCTACTAGTTTCCGCCCTAGTACATCATAGATGGCACTAGGTTTGTGTGCAATTTATTACTAACAGTAAAAACGTCGGTAACGAAAGGATCTCTAAGAGAATCCATATGAGCAAAAGCTCACAAAAAATTGCGGAAATAGTAAATAAAATGATCAACCGGACGGGTTGTAACGGCTGATTATTATTATTAAGAGTCGGGATTCCATAAGAAGTAAAGTTCTTTGTTTTCTTCGACATTTCTTGACCAACTCCGTCATCCTTGTCAAAATCGATACGCTGAAAAAGTGTACTTAGAGAAGGAAGGAAATTGAAGATTTTTCGAAATGATCCTTAAGAGCACATAAATATTAAATTTTAATAATTGATGATATCAAGTCCTTAATGAGGTGTGGTGGTCCTTGTACAATGTACAAATATTTTCTTAGACGCTTTCACAAAAGTAAAAAAAACATTTGAAAGTTTTGGAAGGCAAAAGGCCCGTCGGTAATCTTCCGAATTTACATGATGACCGGTCCGAGCCGGATGATTCCTCAGGATTTTTTTACAGATTTTTTGAGGATTTCCTTCAAATTTAGAGATATTCTGAGAGCGGAACCCATTTGTTAGGAAACTTCCAACAAATTTAGGGAAATTCGAGAAATCGAAGAAATTGTACATTAATAATAATAATCACAATGGCACTGATGAGTCGAGAGCAGCAGTGTAAAGTGTCTGGTTCGACTGCCGGGATGTTACACTGAGTAACTGTCAGGTAGTGTGGATTAACCACACTAGGGACCACATGCTTATTCCTCGTATTCCGAACCACGCCTTCGATTGAAGGATTATTTCTTTTTCCGATTTTGTCGCGCGCTAGTTCATCTGGCAATACCTAAGCGCGCATTGCGCAGATTCGAATCACAACCCTAATGGTATGGAATTTGTCATTACTTTTTTTTGACGTTTACACACACCTTAACTTAGCAGCTGGATAAGAGCATGCTTGTTCCGTACACAGTGTATCGAACATGGGTGACGACATACTTCGTTGTGTACAAGTCGTTGCGATATTGCTACCCCAACTACCCATTTATGAAGCTTGGATGAGCTTAGAAACGTTACTTTCATGATAAGCGTTGAAGAAAAATCCTATACAGAATTTTTCAACACCGGGTATTGAACCCGGGTATTCTTGGTGGAAAGGTAGTACGTAACCACTGAGCTAACCCGTCCGGTACATTGCGCTTTTTTTCAAAGAGGGTTGGTAAAATTCAAAATGATACTAATGTACAAAATTGTTGAAGTTCAGATTTATACTTTTTATTATTTTCTTCAAAGCCTCTGGGGGGGGGGGGGCAGAAGAATTTTTGCGGGTTGCCTATAGCCCCCCCCCCCCCTAGCTACGGCCCTGGTCGGGATAAAGCCACTTTTAGAATTGGGAAGGTTTTTGCACCACTTTTCAACTTCGATCACGTTTTTGATATTTTTCGATTATTCTCGGCATGGATTCGTAGGGTTTTGTGATGAAGGAGGCTTTCTCTAGCAGTTTTCAACTTCAAAAATTGTTTGTACATTTTGTATATTTGTAGAGATATAAACTTACAAAAGTACCGATATCCGCACAAAAAACCTCTTACAGAGGGGGTGTGACGTAAGCCTTTATGTCTGCTTAAAAAAGTTCTGAAATCAGAAAATGATGCGTCACACCTCCTCTTTAAGAGTTTCATTATACTTAATGATATTCCTGATTTTGGGTTCCTGGTATTTGTTTCCTGATTTGTTTTTGCAGATTTTTGGTTTGTTTTCCTGATCAATGGGCAATACACAATCTGTCAGTTACAGTTAGAGATTTATCAGCTCAATAACACTGAGTGACAGTTCAATTTAGGAAATGTAACAATGTTAAGACCTTCAAAATATATCACTGCTGTAAAATTATTTAATTAAAAACTACCCACATTTTCATTTCCCAACCTATCGACATTATTTGTCTGCAGCTTAAATAAGTATGTTTCACAAACATGCTGGAACCACGAGCTTAGCGTCGATCGTAATACATTGCCAACATCCAAATATGTCCTGCAGCAGTTCAATACACAATATACTTAGCAAATTGCATAAATAACTTCTTAGATTCAGACTTAAGTCATTCAAATGGAATACATATATATTCATTTAGATATACATTTACGATCAACGTGTATTTACACGCAACAACTTCGACGCATGTCATTATTTTAATTTTATTTGCTTTGTTCAGCAATTTAACTTGCCATCTTTGAAAACTATAATTATAATTGAAACAAATTGATTTATATTTGAATGAAATCGCCCAGATAAAATTGTCGATAACGAAATATATTTAAGATTTTGTGTTCGATGTTGAGGTTTGTACAGGGGATTGGAATTGATATTAAAATTATATTATTTATAACCTGGGATCAGATTGGTATAGCTGGTAGCAAATTTTTCGTTCTTTTATCTTGTTCTCTTTGAATGCAAGCCCTCTTTTAATAATTTTTTGTGTCTGTTTTAATTGCCATGAAATACGACAACTAGGCACTATTTACGATTAGGAGTACTTACAGTGGATGAATCTCTTAAGTACCTATATTTTATCGTAAAAAGGTAGCTGAAGTAATACTTTCTTATCATTAGGCACGCAAGTCTCCTTCAATTGAGGTTCTTCAATTGATTATAAATCTTTGCGAATTTAATACTTCTAAGTAATTATCTTAATACAGGGAGCTGCGGGAAACGATTGAAATTCTATACAATTTTTAAAATTATTAATAAAAGCACCTATACTCGGCTCATTTTGATAATTTCAACTTTATTCTTCCAGTCCATTCGACAATGACAGCTCTTTTATATATTTGCCTTTTTCTTTAAACTTACAAAAACTTGCTACTTCTCTCCGCGCCCACAATTAACGTTAATATTTTGGTCAAATTTCGCTTTAGAAAATCCTTTAGAAAGTTGACTTCACATACTTTCTAGTCATAACACATTGAATTATTACTAAGATAAGATTTGTACAGATACAGATTCCCGTAAAACTTCTTGAAACAGATAAAAAATATTTCTTTTCCAACCTTCATTTAAGCCTATGGAATCCTACGAAATTCAAGGAAACTGAAAGGTCTTGGGTGAAAATTTGGTCAAAACAGCGCTAAAAAGTAAATTTTTCATTAAACTATGCTTTTATATGCCTAGCTTTAGCCGATTTTGGCGTGTTATAGTTCGTTGGAAACAAGAAGAGGAGCTCTATGATCTAGGATGCTCTGTAAAATGATTTTATAGCGCTACAGCGCTACAAATAACGCTACAAATATCGAAATATCGAAAATATCTTCAAATAGTATCGAACAAGTGTTCAAATGGTACGAAAGTGGATTAGAAATCTCGTATACGCATATCAAATCCTATTGTAAACTTGAGGAACCTGCAAATTTAGGTGAAAATTTAGGAAAATAGTGCTGCAAACAGCCTTTTTGGTGTTTTTTGATGCTTTTTCCTCGAAACGGCATCTGTAAGTGTCCGAATCAGTATATGGTTGGGCATTTTCGGTTTGTTCGAACTCCACAAAATCTGAAAAATCTGGAAAACTAAAAAAGGATAAATGCCGACTTTTCTGTCTTCTCCCATTTAACATCATATAGAAATGGTTTTAACTGAATGAATTGACATTTTTTCATGTATTTGTACAAAATTTGAACATAATCCTGAAATTGTTCAGCCAAAGTATATATGTGTGACTCGCCGGAAAAAGATTTTTCAAAAATTGAAAGCTACTTATAAATATTTGAGCAAGTAGCGGTGTAAGTGACAATGAATAAAGTTAAAAAAAAATTCGGAAGAATGTTTCCAACCTAGCACTGAAAAATATTTTTTTTATCTGTTTCAGGAAGTTTTACGGGAATCTGTATCTGTACAAATCTTATCTTAGATAGAAAGATAACTGAATCTTTTGGGTTGTTCTACCGTAGTTGAACTGTAGTATCAGTACCAGTACCACCCTTGGATCCGTTTATTTTAAGTAAAAGTTATTTGTCGTAGACTGTTAACAAAATATACAAAAATAAGAACAATACGATAATGAAATTGTGACCATGCGAGGCGTATTTCGATATTTGACGGGCTCCCCGAAGAGACTAAATTTCCCGATTTTCACATTTTCCTTAGATTTCTTCCTACTAAACAAAACTATTTTCGTTTTTACCGGGTTCACCGATAACCCGATATCTTCACACCATGCTTCAACTTTTTTCAGCGCTGATCTCATCAGATCCCCGACCGTGGGAACAAAGCTGCCTGTTATCAGTGTAGCTACATCGTCCGAATACCCCTGCGTGAAAAAACCTGATTCGTTTAGTTTAACCAGAAGAGAGTCTATAACCATACACCATAGAATTGGTGATAGGATTCCTCCCTGTGGACAACCTCTGGTAACACCAAGTTTGATGCTGGCTCCACATATTGTGGCCTGAACTGCCTGGCTTTCGCTGCCTTGGTAATGGTGTCGAAAGCGCCATCAATGTCCATAAAGCATCCTAGCGCTGCATTCTTCGCATTCAGCATATTTTCTATCTTTTGCGTCAGGTGATGTAGCGCTGTATCTGTGGTACGCGTGCTGGTTAGTGTGTAGAAGAAATTTCTTTAGGACCTCACCCCTAATATAGACATCCAGCAGCCTTTCCTCTGCCTTCAGAAGAAAAGACGTCAAACTGATCGGCCTAAAATCCTTCGCTTTGACATGTGACGTTTTACCAGGCTTCGGTATGAAAACTACTCTCACCTCCTCCCAGAGCTTGGGAATGTATCCTAGCGCAATCGAGCTTTTGAAGTTGCTGGTCAGGTGATCTAAGATAAGGTCTAGGCCCTCTTTCAACATTATAGGGATGACCCCATCGAACCTCGGCGATTTATACGAGTAGAACTTGTGGATAGCCCATTTTAATTTCCCCTCTTCGTCAGCCTTTCCGCAAAAGCCCAGTCTTTCCTAGATGGCTGAGGAACGCTTTCCCCTGCGTTTTTCCTATCTATTTCCACGCTACCCGGAAAGTGGGTTTCGAGTAGGTGCCGAGCCGTTTCTTTACTATCCGACGTAAATTGTCCGTCTGACTTTAGAAGGGATCCACTTGAGCAGTGGAGTCTTTGGCCAGCAATTTGTGGATTTTTGCGAAAGCCGGTATCGAGTCTGCTTCCTCTAGAAATCTCCTCTTGCTTTCCTCCTTTAAGTCTAGTTGTTTTTTGTTATATTCCCTGAGAAGTTTCCTGTACGTTTTCTTGTTAGTTTCTTGTTCCCTGTCAGCTTTCCCTGCCCTATTCCAAGCTTTCCGTAGATCTTTCCTAAATTTGGTTAGTTCTTCATTCCAAAGAGGTCTACCGGTTGAGGGTTTGGGATTTATGAGCGGACATGATTTCTCACAGGCATTCTTCATTGCTGACGTCAGTTCCCCGTTTACTCTTTCTAGCTCTTCTATCGTGGTATATCTCACATTTGGCAGCTTTTGCTTAAGTGTGGAACGGTACGCTTCCCAATTTGTTTTTCTGAAGGGTTTCCCACTTGGATAATTCTCTTTGAGACGAAACTTAATGAGTTTGTGATCCGACAGAGTTTCATTATTCGTTACCCTCCAGTCAAGTATGAGTTCAGATAGCGAGTGAGAGACGAAGGTCACGTCTAGCATTTCTTTCCTGTTATAATTCACAAAAGTGGGCCGGACCCCTTTGTTCGCTATCACAAGATCTGTCTGCATCAGATATTGAATTAGGGTTTCCCCTCTAGAATTTGTGTTAGCACTGTTCCATATTTTGTGATGTGAGTTTGTGTCTGAGCCTATTATGAGTTTTATTTGTCTATTTCTACAAAATTCTACCACCTTTTCCATAGCAAGGCCTGGAGGTGAAACAGGTGAGTCGTAACTCATATACACCGATGCTACTACGAAGTCCCCCCGTCTTCTTTCTTCCTGCTAATTCTCATTGGCGCCACACCTTCGGTAACTAGTTGATTTAGCAATAGAGCTTCCACTCTTGGTGCTACGTGAATCGCTGCTCTGGGCCTCTTACTTGACCTATTGTAAAATAGGCGTTTTTCTAGTGGGCCGAAGCCTTGAATCTTATTTCCTCTAATCCAAGGTTATTGGATGAGCGATATATCTGTGTGCGACGTAGTGAGGTCATGGTAAGAATTCGCCGTGGCCTTTTCACTATTTCGCAAGTTAATCTGAGCGAACGTTAAATCTCTCTTAACTTTCGATGTTTTCGTTTGTTTTGTGTTGTCCATATCAGTTTTGTGGGTGTTTTTTGTCCGAAAAACCACTATTCCTTTGGAATTGGTATCTTGGTTTTTGGTTACCCTTCCATACTCTGTTAGGAGGTAGTGTAACTGACTGGTTGGTGCTACGGTTACCCTGGGAATCATCAACTCTTGTTGCCGCGACTGGTGTTGCGGAAGAGTTTATGTTGTTTGTTGCCGTATCTTTCCTGCCTTATCTCGATGGTTCCAAGTATCCAGTTTATTTGGTTGTTCTGGCTTTTAATCACCTCGAACGATGGAATGTCCATTCTAATGTACAGGGTAGATTTCACTGTGCCGTTTGGAATAATTCTTTTGATGTGCCATTTTTCCGTATTGAGATGCTTGTTCAGTTTTGCCATCGTCTTCAGGATTTCTTCTCCACTTTTCCTCATCGGCACACACGCCTTAACTCTTACATGCGATGATTGTGGCTTGAAGTTAATCTCTTCCTCCTGTGGTACCACGACGATCCTTGACCCTTTGAATTCGGATGAAGCTGTCATCGTGTTTCGTATCCATTCTGCACTGGAGAAATCCGTGCAATGGAGGTAGAGCCCGTCCTTCCCAATTCTGTTATTCTCCATGAACGTTGGCGAGAACGCATCGTCCATAACAGCGTCGAAGATTTTATCCTCCAAGAACTTCCTTAGTTTTGGCAGAGTTATTGCGATTTGTGGTCCGGCTGTAGGATTTTTAGTGTACGGCCCGCCACTTCTCCATACGTTGGCATTTTTGCCACCTCCTTTCCGGCCGAGTTGGGCGCATTCTGGCTCTCATCGTTTGACATTGATATATCATTCGTGGCATTACGGTGTATTGGTTCATTGCCATCTTCAGTCATGTCTTTACGCATCCTATTCAGTCGGTCTTGTGCCGGGTGCTTTGGTGTATTGATCGCCTGCCGGTCTTTGAACTGCTTCCTTGGCTGCTCATTGGTTTCCTTCCCTTTTCTAGTGGACGATGGGCTGCGATGACGTTTCGACGACTTGTTCCCAGTTGTCGATTTTGGTAATGATACCTTGGCCATCATGGTTCGCAGATCGGCCTGCTTACCATTTCCATTTCTGGCCGTGGGGTTCCTCGATGATCGCTGTTTGGTTCCGTGTCTTCACCTAGCTCGGTCTTTGCGTATTACAATTGCCGATTCTAGTCGTGTCCCTCTTTTTCCCTTTACTTCCGGTATTTCAGCCGGCTTTACGTTCGGGTCTGGACACTCTGGCTGTGGAGCTTTGATCTCTCTTATTGTGACATTGATGTTGTCGTCTTCCTCCTCCGAGACGTCTTCGCTGACTATCGTGGTGTTCACGTTTTCCATTTCTTTTTCCAGTTCACTGTCCGACAGAATCGCCGTGTCTGAATCCACTGACGCCTCAAACAATTTTCCGTCCAAGGATATCGTTTCAGCCTCACTGTCCATCTCTTTCCTGAAAGAGCGTGAATAATTTTCTAATTTTATTGAGAAGGTCAATTTTTTAACTCTTTAGGATCACCAATTCCCGTATTTGTTTAATGCCGTGCTCCATGTCGAACTTGCGAGGATGCACCGTTATACTCTTATTTTTAAGGTGTGGTTTGCCCTCTCTGTTCGATATGGTTTGCATTTCCACATCTAGGGTTTGGATGAGTTCAGGTTCTACAAGCAACCAATTCATGCGGATCCGAATGTATCCTCTCTCCAGATTTCCTTTGCGATCAGACTCCTTCTTCAGGCTCATTACCGTGTCTTTTACCCTTAGATTAGATTAGATTGAAGGTGTGAGGGGGGTCAAACTATTAGGTTTGACAGGAACCTAGACGATTAGTCCTCTGTTCCCTTGCCCCTCCTTTCTTCGTATATTTAACAAATATCATGAAATTTGAACAAAAATGAATGTGAATATGTATATGAATAAGTATGTGAAAGTCATCTCCGTGTGATTTTTGTATTGTCCGATCTTCGGTGTGTTGTGTTCAATCCTTTTAATGTCATATTTATGCCAGTCAGTTCCAGTTGTTATTCCAGCCTACCAATCTTATTAAGGAAGAAGGCCAGGTCTTGCACTTTAATTTTGTCAATGGTTAAATCATTTAATCCTAGTTCTGGTTTACCCGGGATTCTTTGTCTGTAATACCTATATCTAGGGCAGTCACTAATAATGTGGAAACCCGTTTCCTCGTCATATCCACAGGCACATTTAGGGTTTTCTGCATATCCTATAACAGAGAGGTATTTGTTTAGGCCTCAATGTCCTATCAGGACCTCAACTACTTTCTTAATGTTAGGTCTGTCAAGGTTCAGTAAACAGTCACTGAACTTCCTTAGAGGAACCTTACAGAAAATTTTTGTGTGCTTGCCTCCTTCGTACCTGTTCCAGACTCTCTGGTGCTGCTCTTCGAGCCAGTTTTTAATGATGCGTTTCCTTTCATTTTTCGTTATGCCGCAGAAGGTCTCTGGCCCTATTGGGCGCTCGTTTGCCCCCTTGTCTGCTAATTCATCGGCTCTCTCATTCCCTTGAATGCCAGAATGACCCGGCACCCATAGAATTGTAACCTCATTATCATTGTTGCCTAGGTCATTGAGAGCTTCCTTGCATTGAAGCACCGTGGCCGAACTGACCATGGGGGATTCCAGGGCTTCAATTGAGGCTTGGCTATCCGAGCAAATATACAGTCTTCTGTGCTGAAGATTTTTGAAAGTATCGGTACTAACCAGTTCAGATATCGCTAGGAGCTCTGCTTGCATAACCGTAGTGAAGTATTCCAAAGGTATGAACCCTTTGATCCCGACTTCATCACTGATAAAACCTGCCCCAGACAGTCCGTCTTTCTTGGATCCGTCTGTGTAGCTCACTAGGCCATCCACTGGGGGCTAGATTTTTTCCACGCCTAACCATTCTTCCCTACTCGGTATGACACACCTAAAATTGTCCTCCAGCATCAAGATTGTCGAGATCTGGTCACTCATCATCAGGAGAGTTTCATCCTTAATTAAGTTTAAGATTATCATGTGTCCTCTAGCCGAGCCCGGTGCCCAGCCTCCATTTCGTTGGATATTAAGAGCTGAGCTGAAAGCTGTAGATTTTACGTATAGGTCGAGCGGTTGGATAAAAAGAAGTGCCTCTAGGGCTCTTGTGGCCGTACTGACTTTCACCCCAGTCATGCACAAACATACTAGCCTCTGGAGTTTATCTAGCCCTTTTTTTGCTATCCCTATCTCTACTCTAGGCCACCAGACAATGCACCCATGGCAGAGCATAGGTCTAACTACCGCTGTGTAAATCCACCATATGGCTCTTGGTGATAGACCCCAGGTTCTTCCGAAGGCATTTCTGCACATCCAGAAGGTACTAATAGCCTTATCTAGCTTGTCAATTAGATGCATTATCCAGGTCATCCTATGGTCGAAGGTGACCCCTAAGTATTTTACCGTCATGATTTCGTGATACCGCTATATTATGTACACATCTTTGACTTTTCTTCTAAATGAATTTAAACTGTTAGTAAAAAAGTTTATGAAGTTGAAGAAGTCGTTGTGATTTCGCTGCATACGCACTAATGGAGAATTACACTCGATGTTAGTTTTATATTTATGTAAGTAGAACGTATGGTATTGACGTGTGACACGAGTACGATGTGCAAAGTAGATGCGTTCGGTGAAGTCGAAGTTAAGACAGCTACGAACAACTCTATACAAAAAGATTTCATCGGCGAGATTCCAATCGATGCATTTTCAGGCGTAAGAGGCGGTAGTGGTATTTCTCATATGGCCAGTAGAATTTACGATATAACATTTTTGTGAATCTATGTTGAACCTTCTCTACTTGTGTAATGTATGTATCATAGTGAGGAGCCCAGACGATAGAGCAGTACTCAACACAACTTCTTACATATGAGTGGTAAAGAGTGATGAAGCTTGCGGGGTTCGTAAACAGCTTGCCAGATCTGAAGTTAAATCCCAGCATTTTGTATGCTTTGCCTCAGTTTGTCATCGAAAATTACTCCGAGGTCCTTTTTTGACGTCTCCCTACTCAATGTGGAATCGGCCATAATGTAGTCGAACATAAGCCCAGGGTTCTTGTGAGTCGTGCTTAAGACTGCGCACTTCCCAACATTAAGTTTTAACTTATTGAGTAGACACCAATTCTCCAGTGCGTAAATCTCTTTTTTGGAGTAAGAGGCAGTCCTCGACGCTTCCGATTTTTCTAGAGATTTTTAAGTCGTCGACGAGCTGTGAACATTTGCTGTTGATTTGTTGGACCAAGTCATTGACAAAAATCAAGAATAATAATGGACGCAATATCGAACCCTGCGGAATACCAGATGATGGGCGGATGACAAACGACCTAGCATGCCCCACAACTACTCGTTGAGTGCGATTCGATATGTAAGAAATGAACCAATTTAGCAGTAGACCATTAATGCCCATCGCACGCAATTTTCGTATTAATATATTATGATCGACCAAGTCAAACGCTTTTGAAAAATCGGTGTATATCGTGTCGACTTGTCCGCCGTTCATCACATTCTCGCATAAAAAAGTGACATGATCCACCAAATTTGTTTGAACTGATCTTCCCGTAAAGAAACCATGTTGACAGGAATTGAACCAATGACAAATGAAAATACCACCAGGTACACCAACTTTTCAAATATCTTCGCACTAGCACATATAATACTGATCGGCCTATAGTTCGTAACATCAGATTTAGATCCGGATTTATGTATAGGAGTGATAAAGCTCAGTTTCCAAAGGTTAGGAAATTCACCCTCTCCCAATGAACGATTAAACAATATTGAAAGAGGGAGTGATATAGTGTCCTTTAATTTTACATAAAACAACATTGATACCTCGTCCGGACTATTGGCTTTGTTGCAATCAAAGCCTTCAAGAACCTCCTTCAACTCTTGTTCACTGATGTAGATATTACACAAATCTGTTTCATTTAATTCATCAAGAAGATCACTACTGTCCTGATACACTGAGCTAAAAAAGCGAGCAAACAGATCACATACAGACGATTTATCATTAACAATTTCAGAGCTCAATCGTAAATTATTCGGTAACGAATTAGTCTTTCTCAGCGACTTAGTATACGAAAAAAAAACAGTTAGAGTTCGATTTAAGATTGTCTTCAGTATTAATCACATAATCTTCGTGGCATTTTAAAATTAGAGTTTTTACTGACTTCCTCAAAGCACTGTACTCAGCAATATGTTCAGACTTCTGAGTTCTTTTTTACGGGTTTTAGCTTTAGACTTCAATTTAATCAGCTCATCAATAAATTTTCGAATGATATCGTAAAATTTTTTTAAACAATCGTTTGTATTGAGATCATGCAACTCACTTACCCAAGCAATAGAACTTATCTTGGTCGTAGTCAGCCCGAAAGAAATTGG
Organism: Pseudolycoriella hygida; assembly: GCA_029228625.1. Lineage (NCBI taxonomy): Eukaryota > Metazoa > Arthropoda > Insecta > Diptera > Sciaridae > Pseudolycoriella > Pseudolycoriella hygida. Next base: position 78,446,569 of record CM055404.1, read on the forward strand.
TCCTGGGCGATTTCTTTTCATTGTAGAAACGTAATGGTGAAGTGCCTAGAGTGACAGAAATTGGGTTCAAGATTAGACAAGACTAAATCTAATGAGCGATTCAATTTATTTTTCACATGATTAAACTGATTGAGATTAGTGAGTGACATCATATTCACTAGAGCCTTAGGGGTTGTACCAATTAAATTATAGGGTTGACATCTATTGTCACTGTTATGAGACCACGACACGGAGTCTTCCAAATTATAATCACCAAACAAAGCAAATTTAGCATTAGGTTCGATGGAGGTCATAATATCACTAATTTTATTAAAATGTTTTTTATACACATCGACGTTAGAGTTACATGGAATATATCGGACGTTCAAGAAAGTTTTTCCGCTTTTTACATTTTCAATCGATACCCATAAGTCCTCACCATTCAACTCAAATTCACTGACACGAGCAGAGAAGTAATTTGTTTTAATTCCTATGGCACAGCCGCCACCATCACACTTTTGTACTACAATCGATCCAAATGAAAAATTATACAAAACTTGCGATTTGTGGGTTCTGCGAGTTCTTTGAGATCTAAAACCCACAACCCAGTTTTAGTGTTGTCGCTTTTGGCTTTTGGCTTTTGCTAAATGTATATCGATAATGAGTTCGTTAATTGGCGCATTTTTTTTTGTAAAATTCAAACGTTCTCTGACTTAAAATTTTTGCACATTTTTTTGATGACTCTGTTGCTAGTAAATTTCGGAATAGATCGATATTTGTTTCTTCGCATTATTTTTTATTTAATGTTGGATTTAGAGATTACTTCAACAATTTGAATTTTCTTGCAAATGTAGTTTTTTGTTTAATTTTGTAAATTTCCTAAAAGCTTAATTTTGCAGAAAGTTCGATTATTGCGGGGATTCGCATATCTTATTAAACTCCAATTTTCTTAGAGAGTCTAATTCTTTTGAAATTTTTAATTTTTTTGATAATTTGAAATTTTTCTTGAAATTTATATTTTCCTGTAATTTTGGGATTTCCTTGAAATTTTCATTTTCACAAAAATTTATATTTGGAGAAA
>CM055404.1:78448128-78463122 GCA_029228625.1 Pseudolycoriella hygida
TTGTGATCATCACGGGAATCTTCCGATTTGTGTTTTTGTTGACAAATGACATGACATGGCCAATTTGTTTACATACATTCGTCCAAAAGCGGCAACACCGAATTGGAATTTATTCATTGTGTTTTAAACCCATAAAAATAACTCTCGAAAGACATAATTGTAAACTTTTGAGATTGGAAAGATTGTATATCAAAATCCCTATCGTCCCAAAACACTTGGTATCGGTCGTCGAACAGCTCAGCGCTGGTAAAGTGTTCATTTAACCAAGTTTCTGTTAATATAATTACATCATAATCACTAGATAACACTGACTTCATAAATTCATTTGTTTTTGTTTTAAGTCCTCTTACATTTTGATAGAAAATTTTCAGTCCCATCAATCAATATATACATAATAACCACGCAAAATTCCACAACCAAATGAAAAATATAAACAAATTAAGAACTATAATTTCGTTACTGCGATCCTTTAACGGTGCTGTTAAGATCACTACTATCCATATCAACAGGTAAGTCGGATAAACTAATTACTTTCACAAAGTTACTGCCACCAGGAAACTTGACATACACAAAACCATTGCGTGTTTGAATTTTGCGATCCGACTTCATTAACTGAACGGCTTTCACATGAATACTATTGTTGAGCGATGTCAGGTTGTCACAGCAATATATTCTGCTATCATTGCCGGTGAAACCTATGTCTGACAATTTTAGGTTCAACTTGACGAAGTAATTAGCCATGAATTGACGTTTCAATATATTGGACACAAATTGAACCAAAATCGGTTTATTGCCACTTCCAAGCCGAAATATATTGTTTACAGAGAGGAGCAATTTGTCCTCGAAGCCGATCGCATCTGAGGTTGCTTGTAAAATCTTGAGCAAATTTTCATTAGAATCATAAGGAATGCCACGAACGATTACGTCGTTAAGTTTTGACACTCTTTCATTGTCTGCGATAGATGATTCAACTGAGTCAATTCTTTCACATTGTTCGTGAACCATTGTATTAACTGTAGATTCAATATTATTTCGAAAGAAAAAATATATAATAAGAAAATATTTCACTTTTAATGCTCTTTGTTTGTTCGTTAAATTTCGCAGATAGCTCAGCCTGCAGCTCATCCACTTCAGTATTGAACTGCATTAGATTTGTGTCCATTTTTTTGTCCAATTTTGACAGCATTGCATAGATTTCGTTTGATTCTTTTGTTAGATCGCTGTTAGAACGTGGCATGTTGAAAATTGTAAAGTCCAAAATATGAAAACAACATTTACGCACTTAACTCGGCAAACTAGCAATTCAACTTGTAATCAGTTTAGCACAGTAAAGCTCATATACAGTTATGACACAGTTTCATATCCAAAAGTTCGGTAAGTCTTACGAAAAAAACGGGTGGAATAAGCACGGTGTGAATAACTCTACTCATCCCATAGTACGTTCGCGAAAGAGAGATGCAGCGAGATGTGGTTCCTAGTCGTTCATTAGAAGACCAGTTGTGTCCAACTCGCACTACCCCTGCGTGAATTTGTTGCCTTGCCCCATGTTGCGGTAGCCTTGTCTTGGTGATGGGGTATCTGATGGATGGTGTACATATAGGGTAATCCCACCGGTATCCTTTGCTTGTAGCCTGTGACACTCAGCGCAGATACCGCAGCGTATAATCCGCATGTCCATTCCTTCTTTGAAAGAAAAGCTTGAGTGCATAGTGACATGACTGTGGAAAGGTTTATTCCTTTCTGCATTTTCGTCATTGCTCTTTGAAACGCGATATTCCCATAAACCTACATCATTTACATTATCTACATTTGCTAATTTATGGTCCTGTTATTGTTAAACACTCTGTTACTCTGCGAGTCGTCAGAAGATGGTGAGATGTGTTTACTACAGATACAGGCAGGCAGCTAGGAGATAGGTTGTATGTTTGTATATGTGTCAACTGATATCAAATGGTTGAACGACACTGAAATGGACAAGGTGGTATTCCCTTTTCTATTGTCCGAGCGAACGTTCCATTGAGCATTTGTTTTGCATTTCCCTTTGTCAATGTTGTGACCATGACTTACTTCAGGGAAACAGAGTCGTCAAAATATTCGATGCGCAGTTTGTCGTTCTTTGTCACCATACACCTCCTCATAATGTAATTTATTGCTCGGTGATGGAGAACTTGGTCATATGCGCACGCGTGGACTGAGCTGAGGTACAAGTAAAGCAAGGTAACTTCCGCTTTGTCAGTGTCCGAGTGAATTTTCAGTTGGGACTTAAATTTGCAATTCCCCTTCGCTACAAGTCGACAATTTAATTTGCGATTAGGTTGGAGGAGAAGAACGAAATCTTTTTCCATACCTTCAGTGTTGTCGTATGTGTGGCAGTTATTAGAGGCCGAGCACATATGCTTCACCGAACAGAGCGGAGCAATTTCCCCCGTTTTAATGTGCTCGATAATTTTCTATCTGACTTACATTTAATTTTTTCCCCTGTGCTATACTCTCCTGTCGTACACTTGGTCTTATCGCGTATCAGCTGATAATGTACAGGTAAGATATAGGTTTTCGTGTATTTGGAGATTGTGTGCTTGTTTATACTTGACAGAGGCGGAATGTTTATACCCTTATATGTGTGCGTTTCACGAATTGCGTGTTCGATGAGAATATACAAATATTCTCTTGCCTTGTTTCATTTAACGTTTTAATGGGGTGTCGAGGGATTTATTGCACACAAGCTGAAAATTATTACTGTGTGTCTCCCCATAAGCACTTGCATATAATCGCGGCGTATATCCGCAAAGCCCTTCAGATTCATAGATGTCGAAAAAGCCGTTCAATGTAACAAACTTTGTGTGTTTTAGCATACATGTTTTAAGACAAAGCCATCGTGTCAAACGGTACATTCTTTGACAATGGTTTCTTTCATTTGTTTGGACGCGCCAAATTAGTTGACGTTGTAATCACTTAGTAACATATCGAAACTTGTACAAGCACTCGATGTCCGATCACCTAATGCGTCGGTGTCTGTGGCTCACAAATTCTTAGGACTAGGTTTCCTTTCTCGTTACAGTACAAACCTTAAATTACACCTTTGTTTCACACCAACTGCTGTTTTGAAACCGAAATTGATATTCGGAGACAAGCGGTTGGAAAACACGTGATTTATGGGGGCTTCAATCACTCTTTTATTTAATTTACACTTTGGACATTCAATTAGTAGTAGTAGTAGTAGGTTTATTGACAAAATATGTATAAGGTCTTGGACCTTTTGATTCACATATTAGACGCGATCAAACTACGCGCTAACAAATAAAACGTTAAAATAAAAAGGATTGCATTGTTTAATACGAGTATAAGAGAAAAGGAATGTTTATTTAGCAAGTACAATTTAAACTGAGACTGGGCCGAGGCGGTGGATAAGTAACAATTTGCCATGCTTACCAGATGTTCACGCCAACCTCGATCAAAGTCAAGTACTGAAATATGAATAATGTAGTCGAATAAATAGGAAGATGACGAAAGAAAAGTCAAGCCGTTAGGAACCTAGTGTCAGATGAAGCCCAAATAGTCCTTACACGCACTTTTAAATTATGTGGCAGAAATATCTTTCGCCAATAGGACATAAACCTCAAATTTCTGCCTTTGTTTCCCTTAAACATCAGTCTGAACCCGAGAATAATATTCGGAGACAAGTACTTGAAAACATAGGCTAGGGACACTTTTGCTCACACCTAGAGACACTTGGATATTTCCCCAGCTCAAATTTGGACAGAACCTTAAAATACCGTCTTAGTCTGAACCGAAATTAATATTCGGAGACAAGCAGTTGAAAGGGTTGCCAGTATGAACTATAATGAAATAAAACACGTGTTCCCCGGTGAATGTGAGGGCTTTAATCACTCCTTAGTCGCACTTTATTAACACTTAGGGACACACACGTACATATCTGACCTTCTAGTTCCTGTTTTTTTGTTCCAAAAACATCTTTATAATAGCCAATCCTTAGAGCATATGTGAGCTTTCCTTCAGTCCGTTTCTCGAACGTAGAATAATCGAGAATTTCCGCGGTCACAAGTACACCACCGCTCCAAAAGAATAATAGTTCCCGATAGCATCAACAAATAAATCCAATCAAATTGATAAAGTTATACGCTATTGCTATGAGAATTTTCGCAAAATAACAATAGAAATTTGTACCGTTTTAGATTGTTTCGTATGAAGTGTAATATTAACAAACGCGTTGTTCGCTCTACGGTCGAAACTCAACTCTCTGCAAATAGCCTTTTTGGTGTTTTTTGATGGTTTTTCCTGGAAACTGCATCTGTAAGTGTCCGAATCAGTATAAGGTTGGGCATTTTCGGCTTGTTCGAACTCCACAAAATTTGAAAAATCTAGAAAACCTAAAAAAGGATAAATGCCGACTTTTCTGTCTTCTCCCATTTAACATCATACAAAAATGGTTTAACTCAATGAATTGACATTTTTTCATGTATTTGTACAAAATTTGAACATTATCCTGAAATTGTTCAGCCAAAGTATTATGTGTGACTCGCTGGAAAAAGATTTGATTGAAAAAACCACCCAGCTTGTGGATGACCACTTAGGTCACATCTCGGCACATTTTCACCTACAGAATCGAGATGTGGCCCAACATCGGACGTAAGTATCATAGAAACTGAGAATTTGCCTTCCAAAATTTCACATTTCACATCTTTTCACATCCTCACATTTTTCGATTAATTTTGTATTTTGACTCATGTCAGGCACAGAAAACGACAATATCTTTTCAAAAATTCTTCGAATTTTATGACTTTTGATAAAGTGCCTGATGTTTAGAAAATTATACGTTACATACGTTACATACGGGTTACATTTACAACTTGCTCATATGTGCTTTCGTCGCAGATTGATAATATTAACAAAAAATGAAAATTATTAACGATTCCCGCATCTCCCTGTACAAATCTTATCAATGTGTTATGACTAGAAAGTATGTGTAGTCAACTTTCTAAAGGATTTTCTAAAGCGAAATTGGACCACAATATTTACGTTATTTGTGGGCACAGAGAGAAGTAGCAAATTTTTGTAAGTTTAAAGAAAATGGAAAATATATAAAAGAGCTGTCATTGTCGAATGGACTCAAGTAATCCAATTCTATAACTTGGAAGAATAAAGTTGCAATTATCAAAATGAGCAAAATATAGGTGCTTTTATTAATAATTTTAAAAATTGTATAGAATTGTATAGAATCGTTTCCCGCAGCTCCCAGTGGACCCTTCTACATAATTAATTACTTCGGACACAATTTTGAGAACTCGCAATCTCACTCGTGTTGCTCTGAGCAACACGCTTTGAAAACTGATATTTTACCGTTTGTTACGGAATACCAGCGGAATAATTTTTCAACACTTTCAGTTTTTACAAGCAAAAGTTTAAATTTACACTAAACAATCTACGAAATAAAAAGTAAAAGTCAAATTTTTGCCGCGTAAAGTACTGAAATTACCGTAAAATTATTTCATCGTTGGGTCGGGCATTTGTGACGCCTTTTTTAACATAACGTAATTTTGTTTTGAAAAATAAAAAGAAAAATAAAATTTTGAACACAGCATTCCATTCAAACAAATTCTTGCGCATTATCAGCGATAGCGTCACCTCAAGCGATATCATTAATTTTGGAAGCGATATCAGCCGTTTTGGAAGTTTGCAGTTGTTAAAGCTAAAATTTCTCGAAAAAATTTTTTCTCAGAAAAAAATTCTTCTCCAAAAAAATTTTTTTCAGAAAAAAATTTTTCTCAGAAAAAAAAATTTTCTCCGAAAAAGAATTTTCTACGAAAAAAATTTTTCCCCGAAAAAAATTTTCTCCGAAAAAAATTCTCACTGAAAAACTTTCCGTTCGAGACACTTTAGCTCTTCTTATATTAATGAATCTTCGAAGAAAGCGCGTTCAATAGCCGATAAAGCGGAAATATTTAAGCATAATCATTTTATATCTTTAAAGGAAAACTATTTATTAACTCCCGTTGCTTTTGAAACTCTGGTTTGTATGGGTCCAGAAACGAAAAAATTTATAGGCAACTTAGGGTCATTGGTGAGGACATCTTCTGGGGAATCACGCTCGAAAGATTTCCTATTACAGAACATTTCAGTTGCAATTCAAAGAGGCAATTCGACATGCATCCTGGCAACACAAGGGAGAAATAAAATAGATTGCTTGTATTTAATAATAATAACCCGCCGTTACAACCCGTCCAGGTCAGAGGCTAGATCATTTCTCTAAGAGACCCTTTCGTTACCGAGGTTTTCACTGTGTCAGTGATAAATTGCACACAAACCTAGTGCCATCTATGGTGAAAACTAGTAGGGCTTAGAATCGGTTTGCCCTATCAATGTGCTTAATGTGAATTCCGAACCACGCCTAACGGCAGCTAGCATTTTACCATTAGGATTTCTTCTGGTGCTAATTATATCTCCGTCCGTTCAAAGTCAGACTCAGATATTTATCACCACCAGGATTGAAGCCGGATATTCTTGGTGGAAAGCCAGTACGTTACCACTGAGCTAACCCGTTCCCGGATTACTTGTAATTATTTCAATTAATTTGTTGTTGAAAAGATCGTTTTTTTACTGGCTGCGCCAATGTGAGCAGTCTTTTTTTTTGTTTAAAAAAATTCTATTTAAAAAAACTGTCCAGCTATTCTAATTCAGAAGATAGCATTTTTGAGTATTCACAAAATCCAAGATGGCGCCGCTTTGACAGCTGGAAATCATTTTCTTAAGATCCCAAAAAATTCTCCTGATCAAACTCTATAACCGTTTCGAAAAAACCAATTCTCTGAGTATTCTCATTCCGAAGTTGAAATTCGAAAACCAAAAGAAGCATTATTCATTCCTGACAAAAATCCAAGATGGCGTCATTTTGGCAGATTTCTGAAAATCCAAAAAAATTCTCCCGATCGAGCTCAAAACTTCGTAGAAGACAACATCTCTCTAAGTACTGTCATTTCGAATCTAAAATACAAAACTCAAAAAAAACTAATTTATTGCTTGGGAAAATTCAAGATGGCGCCGGTTTGACTGCTGGCAGTCATTTTCTTAAGATCGCAAAAAATTTTCCTGACCAAACTCTATAACTTTCTCGAAGGAATCAACTCTCTAGGTATTGTCACTCCGGAGCTAAAATTCGAAAACTCCAAGCATTACCTAAAAAACCTTAATACATAAATAGATAGAAACCGACAACTCAACTCAAACAAATTTAATGGAATATGTTTCTACCGTCGCTCAATCCATAGTTGACGGAGGTCAAGTAGACACAGTTTATACTGATTTTTGAAAAGCCTTTGATAAGGTTGTCCACTTTGTCCTAGTTGAAAAATTGAAAGCGCTTGGTTTCTCAAATAGTCTTTCGAATTGGTTTAAGTCTTATTTGAATGACCGCTCTCAATTTGTTGTAATTGGTGCCACCAAATCGAGCCGCATTGTTCCGACCTCTGGTTTACCGCAAGGCTCGATTCTAGGACCATTACTATTCATTCTTTTTATAAATGATCTTTTGTCAATGCTGTCATCAAGCTCTGGGTTCGCAGACGACCCGAAAATTTTTCGTAAAATCAATACAATGTATGACTGTGAACTACTGCAGCAAGATCTGATGAAAATTGTTGACTGGTGTAAGGTCAACAAAATGGCAATCAACGTCAAAAAATGTGCTATCATGTCAACCAGTCGCAGTCCATGTACGACTAAATATAAATATGCATACCACATTGGCAATGAAATGTTGGAAAGAGTTTTGGTGAAGAAGGATCTAGGTGTGATACTTGATGACAAACTATCATTCACTCAACATGTTGATGAAATAACCAGAAAGGCGTAGAGAATGCTGAGTTTTATATTTCGCTCAGGGAAGTATTTTAGAAATCAAAAGAGCATGATGTTACTGTTCAACTCACTGGTGAGAAATCGTCTTGAATATTGCTCATCAGTTTGGGGTCCTTACTACATCAATGCGATTGATCAAATTGAAAGAGCTCAACAAATTTACTAGATTATTGGACCCGTACGAATTACAAAGGTCCTATACGTTTACTACAAACAATTTTATTGTAACATGGGGTAGGTCGAGGTGGGAGTTGGAGGATGCATCTATTATCGTCTAAATATGACGAATCAGCAATAAAAAAAATGTCCGCCCGTCTGTCCATCTCCAATTTTTTTTTCCAAACGGCTGAACCGATCACCCTGAAAGGTACATGTCTCCCATCATTCAAGTTCGAAGATGAGCATAATCGATCAAGTGGTTCCGGAGATATGGTCGAGGAAGTGACAAAAAACATGGTAAGTATAGCACGGAAATTCCTCATTTTGGTGTCAAACAAAAGCATATGATGTCACAGAACTAAGAAAAAAATTTTGTGGGAATCGGTACGGGGGTGTGGGCACTGGGACCATATACGAAAACAGTTTGCCATATACGAAAACAGTTTTTCGTCTATATTTCCTTAACTATGCAATATGGAGATTTACTGTCAAAGGCAAAATTGTAGAGAATTAAATTTAAGCGAACACTTGTTTCAGGGTTTTGGGGAAATATGGCCCAATCCTGGTATATGGCCACTTCCATACTTGGGCAGGATGACCCGGATCTCCAGAACTGTGAGAGTTAGAAAGTTAGTTCCAAAGGCGAAGTTGTAGAGAATTAAAAATAAGCGAACACGTGTTTCAGGGTTTTGGGGAAATATGGCCCAATCGTGGTATATGGCCACTTCCATAATTGAGCAGGATGACCTGGATCTCCAGAACTATGAGAGTTAGAAAAATGGCTCCAAAGGCGAAGTTGTAGAGAATTAAAAATAAGCGAACACGCGTTTCAGGGTTTTGATGAAATATGGCACAGTCCTGGTATATGGCCCTTTCCATAATTGGGCAGGATGACCTGGATCTCCAGAACTATGAGAGGTAGAAAGTTGCTTCCAAGGACAAAGTTGTAGACAATAAAATTTTAGTCAACACGTGTTTCTGAGTTTTAGGGAAAAACGACTTAGTCCTTGGATATAAGCTTTTCTAGATTTGAATGGTCTGAGACGTACTTCGGTAGGGCCTTTGATATTACCTTGGGTAATTTCTATGGATCTTTGAAATTCTTACAGTTATGAAAGAACAGAAAACGTTGGATTATTTGCTTATTTGTATATTAAGGTACGTTCGAGTCACTTTGCCACATCTATTCTGTTTGCCAGATCTATTCTGATACGTACGGGTCTTTGGTTAAGTTTTTATTATAAATTTAATTTAAGGAATCCCCGTCCTGAATATCGTGACCGTTTAAAACATCTGAAAATGCACACTCTAGAATCCAGGAGAATTGAAAATGATGAAATCATGTTGTTTAAACTGATCCATAATCACGTTGATTCACCGCTAAAGAATTGTCTTAGTTATAGAGGACTTCAGAGACTTACAAGGCTCAACGCGGTATTCTACCTTCCAAAGATGTCTACAAATTATGAACACAACTCACTAATCTATCGACTTCAGAGAAACTACGATACCTTCTTCTCCAGTATAAATTTACATGAGGGAAAATTGTATAAGTTTAGAAGAAACATTCGGCAGTTCTTTGAATTTGATGATTCTTTTTTGAATGATGTTGCAGAAAACTTTATCACTAATGGTTTTTATTTTTTATAATTATAATTTTGTAAACAAATTGTAATTTTAACAGAAAATTATATAAGACTGATTTATTATTGGGTTTCGGCCTGTTAATTGGTCTATAAATGAAACAAATAAAAAAATAAATAAAATAAAACTCATGAAAACAAATCGTACCAAAAATATCAGACATTACGAACCCACAACATTAATACAACCTATAGAGCAACATACACATTCACTCAATCACAGTTACCTCATTAAATATTAGTTCCTGAAGAAGATTACTGATGCCTTTAAATCGAAAGCTCGGAAAATAAATAAAAATATAAAAAATAGAACCTCGTGTCCAATTAATTAGAAAATTAATATTATATAAAAATCAATACACCCTGGATATTTGAATAACCGATTTTCCGTTCGATAACACATTTTATGTGAGATTTTTATTTACGGCTTTCAAATTACCTGCGACTCCTAAAATATATATATTGATTCTTGATTATCTTCAGCACAACGGTGTGTCGAACATGAACTCGCTGAAAGTCAACTGCCTCATCCCTCGTGCCAAAAACAGGTCAACGCTGACATTTGTTTCATTCAAAATCGATACAGAAGACTCGACAGTTGCCGAAACAATCACCAAACCTGGTTTTTGGCCAAATAAATGCACCATACGTACATTTAGCCACAATGCAGTCGTCGATCTTTCGTCACAAGGTAACTCTCAAAAATCGTCAAATTTTTTTTGTCATCCCCGAACAGACCAAAAGCCAATGTAGTTACCAGTCAATTAAACCGTTCACCGTTCGATAGTCGCTTTCTGTCAATCTTTTATGAAAATGTTGATGGAATATCAGACAAAAAATGTGCCGACCTTCTTGCCTCTTCCTCCACTGCTGATTATGACGTCATTGTTTACACTGAGACCTGGCTCAAAGATGACATAAGTGACTCGGAATTCATGAGTGATCAATACATCGTGTTTCGCACAGACAGATCATCATCAACAATTGATGCTACTCTAGGTGGTGGAGTACTTATCGCTGTTCGTAACAGTATTCAATGTGCCGAGTATTCCTGCCCTGAGATGAAGGGATTAGAAGCGGTTTGCGTTCGTATTTCACTGTTAACTAATATCGCTCTCACGTTTCTGCTATCCATGCTGTGAAGCAGAATCTAACCAGCTCTGATTCGATACAAGTAATCGGTGATTTCAATCTTTATAACGTCCAATGGTTTGAAAACGATTGCGGATTCGACTACATTCCCACAGTTGGTGAATCCATGTGTGCACGTTCCATTATTGCACGAGAAGTGTCATCTGTCATGTCCGATCGAGGATTATTTCAAATGTCGATGTTCGAGAACGTGAGCGGAAACGTGTTGGACCTGGTTTACACCGACAATCCCGAACTATGCGTGGTCAGCCAAGCCGTGTTTCGAATGTTACCTCCATCAAAAAGTGATATAGACCACGTACCTCTTTCATGCACTGTTGAATGCTGTCCCATCATCGCTACAACCTCCTCCAAAGACGAAAATGTTGTGTTCTGCTTCAAGAAGGCAAATTATGAAGAGATAAACGACCACCTGTCAAACGTTCACTTGTTCCGACTCAGTGCTACCAACGTGAATGAATCAGTCAACAATTTGTATGCCGGTATATACGACACCTTCGATACATTTGTTCCTCGAGCCACCATTCGTTCTTCCAGCAACCCTAATTGGTACACAAAGAAACTGTTTCATCTGAAAAATATTCGGAATAAAAAATTTCTGAGACTGAATGTGCAACGCAGTCAACAGTTGTCTAATGGAATTCCAACTGTCCTAGATGATCGTAAATTTCTCAAAGCAAAACATGACTACGAAGCGCTAAGGACCAAGCTGTATAGTGATTATATACGTGAGAAATCCAGTTGCATAAAAACAGATCCGAAATCATTTTGGCGTCACATCAACTCGAAGCGGAAATCAAACAACTTACCTGCTGTGGTTGAACTTAATGGTAAAAAAGCAACTACGAACGCTGAAAAGTCCAATATGTTCGCTGAATACTTTCAAAGTGTTTACGTAGATCATCCTGTAGATTCATCATTGTTTGACTTTATCAATGAAAGGAATGATGATGGATGTTACGACATCACAGCTACAACAGAACTCGTGCACTTCGTATTGCGTGGATTGGACGTTAACAAAGGCAGCGGCCATGACGGAGTCTCATCGTTTTTCCTCCGACAGTGTGCAGACAATTTAGCTGAGCCTTTAAGTGTTGTGTACCAACAATCTTTAACCGATAAATGCTATCCGGACGCCTTCAAGATTGGCCAGCTGACTCCAGTTTACAAATCGGGTCGGAAGACTGACGTCACTAATTATAGAGGTGTTAATGTAATGCCGAATCTCGCCAAAGTATTTGAAAGAGTAATTTTCTTGCAACTGAAACTCATTATACCTCGTAACATCACGGAAACCCAACATGCGTTTTTGTCCAATCGGAATATTGAATCAAACTTGATGGAACTAAGTGTTGCTGCCCACGATGCCTTTGATCAAAACGCTCAACTTGACACTTACAATCTTGACATCAGCAAAGCCTTTGACAAAGTTAAAACCACAAAGCTCGTTCGTAAAATGGCTTCGTTCCAACTTTCGAATGCCGTGCTGCTCTGGTTCGTTTCGTACCTGTCATCACGAGTTCAATATGTGACTATTGGAACTGACAAATCAGAGACTTTTATGGTTCTTTCTGGAGTTGGACAGGGATCAATTTTGGGCGTTTTTTGCTTTCTAATGTTTTTCAATGATTCCGACGTGAATATGCCCGGTATCCTTTGCCTCAATTTCGCAAACGACAAAAAAATCGGTTCAATAATCAAATCGGAAATGGATGCATACAATCTCCAAACTGCAATCAATAGCTTTTTTGAATGGTGCCGCGACAATGGCCTGGAAATTAATCGTACAAAATCTAAGATAATAACGTACACGCTAAAAACCAAGCCAATACATTTTGACTATAGTCTTGATGGTGAAAAAATCGAACGAACGAATAGCACATTTGATCTTGGCATCTTGATGAACACAAAAATGATCTTCAACTCCCATTATGAATATGTGAGCAATAAATCCAAATCAGTGCTAAATTTCGTGAAGCGTCATGATGATGCACTGAAAATAGTTTACAAGGCACTGGTACGGTCCAACCTGGAATTTGCTGCCTGCATTTGGTCGCCACATTGTGTAACTTATAGAAGAATAATTGAGAGTACACAGAAACAATTCGTGATGTTCCTCAATGGTGACCATTTGAACCGATCCGACAATGACTATGTACTCAGTCCATATGTCGAAAGGTGTGCTAAATTCGAGCTGCAACCATTAATTCGACGAAGAGTAAACGCTTGCATCCTTTTCATCCACTCTTTGCTTACCGGTAAAATCAATTCACCAAAGCTTCGCTCCCACATTATCTTCAATTTGAGATTCACCAGGCATAATGGCCTGATTTCCATCCCAGCACACCGAACGATCCGATCATATAATTCTCCATTTAGCAACGCCTGTCACATGTTCAACGCCGTATATAACATTATCGATGCCACGTTGCCCCATAAAGATTTCGCCAACTCTCTTCTTCAAGTACCTGATTTGGCTTTAAGTCAATTTTTGACGATGTGATATCAGAGAAACTGTGATATTTTATATTTTTTACCTTTCTATAATTTATTATTTTACTTATTTTAAAAATTTGACAAGACCTTTAACTGTTTGACGATTCATGTTATATGTCGTAATATTTTATGTAAATTCCTATTACCTGTTATTTGTACAAATAGTCCACTTGCATTAAGTCGACTCAAAATGGAAAATAAATGAATGAATATTTTCACTCAAAATTCCCCTCACATTGCAGTCATGCGCAATGTAATGATTTCCAGTATAACCTTCACACAACGTTTCGTAAATGGGGTTGTTATACCTTAACTTGCAATTGCACAACTACCGGAAAAACTTAAAATGTGATTCGAAATGGTTGGTATCCTTACTATTCTAACATATACACGATTCACGAACATCGAAAATAAATTCAAAGTTTGTATTTAGAAGAAATTTTTTATATTTTTGTTGGAATGTCCGTAAATACAAACAAGCACATTTTTCGCAAGATAATATTTGTTATAACTTTATGTTGTGGATGAAATAATCTAATCGGAAAATGGTAGGCAGACATTTTTTAAAAGATTTTTGAGGAAAGCTACATGCAAAACTGTTACTATTTGAGAAGAAAGAAGAAGCTTGCCTGAGTAGAGGACCAATTGCACGGTATATACAACTTTTGATGCATGAGTCCACTCCAAAATATTTTATTTTGTACGCGATAGTACACCGTACACCGTACGTTACGCATCTCTCTACATAAGGTCAAAATGTTCGTTACTTTTATGTACAGCCGCCGTCTAGGGAGCTAAATTTTGGTTACTTCTCTAGAACGACGACGTTAACCACTACACCAATGATTCTACAGAAGCTCATGTATTTCGAGTTGTATTGAATGTCTAAAGTGATTTTACTTATTTCATATATAAAGTTTTTAATATTTAAGTGTATATGTTTCGAGTAAATAACTGTGGCACATCTGAAATATTGTCATTGCATGCTATTATTACTAATGAAAGTGTCATTGATAAAATTTTAGAGTGAAATTCGTAAGGAAAATCACAATTATGAATGACATTAAATGTCAGCGTAAAAACTAAATGAATAACATTTTTATTCCGGAAAAAATCAGTAACTGTGATTTGAACTACGATTAGCTGTTGGTTGGTTTCTGTGTTTTTATTTGAAAATAATGTGTAACGACGCTCTCAAAGCTGCGCAACTTCGTCGTAGATGTTTTTGTATAAATTCTCTTCGCAATTTGTTTATAAAAAAATCGAAAAAATCGCGAGAAGCGAACGTACGAGCTTAGCATTAAAAAGTGCTCTTTAACCGACTCGGCTCTCCGTTCTTGTTCTCTAAGTAGTTCTTGTTACCAGGGGCACCGACTTTGGTTCAAGTCAATGGGGGCGCCCAACATCTTGACTTCTTTCAGCTAATTTAAAATGGAAGCCCAGCGCTGCATCATAGAGCTTTGTGAAAATTTAAAAGTTTTTAAAAGTTCTTTGTAGAAATTTGAAAGTCACCGTAATCAATTTTTTTAAAAAAAGCACTATCGAACGTCGTAATTATTTAATTTTAATCTTTTAAGTCCACGGAGACTGTAAATCTAACCCACGAGTGGTTATATACATTTGCTTTCTTCCTTTTATTAGGACGACGAGTTTGAGGTGAATTTATATTCGT
>CM055404.1:78463622-78527745 GCA_029228625.1 Pseudolycoriella hygida
TGACCTCAATTGTAATATATCTACTATTATCAATGAAAAATAAAAATTTAAATTCTTTATAACCTAATTTTGCTTAACTAATATTGAATAATTTGTGCAATAGATTGCAGATGAAGTATTCAAATTGTAAGTTCGACACTCTTACGCTATAAGGTTGTAAGCCACTTGCTATTTACCCCGTGTCAAAATTAAAAGCTTTTAAAGCAATCACAATGATGTCTTTTTTTACCCAGCCGAAAATGATCGCTTCTAATTGGCTTTAAATGTCATCACGACGAACAAAAAAAAAATGATGGATCATATTCACAGGGTCAGTTTTATATTTGACATTTGCACAAAAAAAGTCACAGCAAATTATGTGGCTTACAACCTTACGACGTAAGTCTGTTCGTTTTACTCGGCAGAATGGAGGTGTGCGCAGTGACCGGTTAAAGGGTCTAAGCCGCCCCTTACACCCAGTTTTTATGGTGTTATGATAATATCTATCCGAGGACAATTTGACCACCCGCCCTCAAAAATCGGAACAAAATAAAATTAAACGAAAAATGCATTCCTGCATTAAGTTTTAAAAATTTGTTTGATCAGAATTTATCTCAAAAGTAAAGCATTAGGCTAGCATATTTGTTAGCACGATAACATCATATTTCATAAGTCCATCATTATTAACTTTATCTGAGCACCTATCATTATTCATCATAATTTCACGAAAAATTATTTTCTTATAATCACAAGCAAACACTTGCCGCGAGAAACTGAAACATGCTAGTATTTCAAACACGACATTATGGAAAATTCTTAAAATTTTCTCCAAAATAACAATGTTTTCATGGTGTAAAATCATTAACATGAGCGAGTACTCCTTTTTACAACGCGCTACTGTCGATACTATCTCATTAACATGACATTGATCCTTCTCAAATAAATTATTACGTCATGGCACCTCGGCTTAAGGCGAAAATATATTCGGATAAAATAAACTCAAATAAATACAATATGGATTCCAGTCGATCCCAACCGAATAACCCTAAAACATAACTCCTAACACAACATGCATACTAATTTCAGACATGATGCTCTACGTTAATTGATAAAATTTTCAATATAATTTTATTTGCAAAATATGAGCGTTTTTAGGTTGATTATCATATGTCTATTATTTTTCAGTATTATTCCTAATAAAATCCAATGACAATATTTTCCTATGCGGTCAGAACTTATTCATCATCTTCTTTAGTCATTGCGACAAAGATATATTACTCTACATGTTAACAATGCACCCCAAATTGAAATGCCATGCCGCCGTATTTTAAATTATTCGGTGGTTACGCTGCGTATACGAAATTTGTCTATGTCTTCTTTTATAATAAAAAACCGATACTTCTGTTACAGAAACCTACATTACCGTGAAAGAAAGTTTTTTAAGCGTAACCGAAACGACATATTCTTATGATAAATAAAATGCTTGTTTACTATGTCCATGATAAATTCAACCATCATGCCATAAACAAAAAAGTTTTAAAAAGACAGCCGCGATAGGTGAATCTAACCCTAACATTGAACCTATCAACACTTGTGTTTTTTTCCATCATTTTATCCGCATAAAATAAATTATGTAGAATTCCTTCGTATATGTAAATCACTAAAAACCCTTTTAATGGGAAACGTGACGAAAGTCCTTTGGTTCATTTACTCCTAAATAACTATTATCACTTGCTAACACGTTACTATGGCTTATGATTAATTTGTGCTGCCAAACATATCTATGGCTCGTGTAATAACTTATCAGGCCTAAGTTACTAGAATTACTATTTTCAAATGTTTCGAAAGTATGGTAGACTTGCGTCACGAGTGGGCTGTGCAGACACGAAAATTAATAAGAACACGTCTGAAGTTATTTCTCCTATTTTTTAATAGGTTCAAAGGAACATTGAATTTTCGATATGCTACATTGTTATGTAAAATAATGTGTAGAAATTGTTTAGGAGGGCAATGCAACAGGATTTCGTATTGCGCTTTTTACAATGATTTCCACTTATTTATTAGGTTTATAATAGCGTCGTCGATGGTATAGAATGTTTGAGCAAAACTCTGCTTTTGTTGCGATGTTTTTCATTTATAAAAAACTCTTTAATTATTAATTAGATGCAAATTTATATATGCGAGAGTGAATGCCTAAATTAAATTAAAGGCTCTCGCACTTGATAATGGTTTTTTCTTTTAGATTTTTTCTGTATTTGGTTTTGTAATGTGATGTTATTGTTGTAAATTATTATAATTGTACGAGATTTACATAAATGGCATGATGCCAACTGAATAAAATTAAAATTTTTAATTTCAAATATTACAACTTGTTGCAAAAGTTAAATAATTAATGTTTTTTGCGATTTTTGTATTAATTTACAATTATTATTTTAAAAGTGACCTACCGCAAAAATAAGTTGGTGATTCATTGGCACTTAATAACTTTGCATAAAATCGTAGTTAAATTAATTTTAATTCATCGATGAATACCGGTGTAAGAATTGGTTAGAATTTCACTCTATTTCAAAAAACGTCTTTGGCGTTTTTTAAGGGACGAATTACAAAATTTAAAAGAAAGCCTTCATTACCGCACAATCAAGTATTTTTTGATTCTTCTTGGGGATTTAACGCAATTTTTAGTTAAAAATAATTTCATAAACCATTTTTTTATCGCTCATTGGAATTTTATTGAGTTAAGTAATTACAAATTATTTTCCAAAAACAACAAATATTGCAAAACAATTTTCTGAAGAAAAATTGTCCCCATGTCAAAAATCATACTCACTCACTATAATCGAAATTATATATAGGTGAAAATAATCGCAATATGTATAGCAAAAACTGAACAATAAACACCACAGCAAGTAAAAACAAGCATGCGTATACATACTTCAAACACATCTAAATGGCTGCAACACATTCACAGGTCACGTACAACAAGGGGCGGAGTTTTTAATATCAGGGGTGTATAATAACTGACGTCACACGAACTGCGTGCGACTCGAAGTCCAATCCAATTCGACTGAATGTAAGCTGAACATACAAATAGTGGGGTTCTCTTTCTGAACGAGCAAGAGAGACTGAATACCATCACACACTGTAACAATGAATAGTTGTGAATATTGGTTAGTTGACTTCGATAGCTCGCTGAGTCTGTACACGTTTTATATCTCTCGTACGTGATTTTTAGTTGACTGGAAAATCAAAATAATTTTTTTTTGTAAAAAATAAGAAAAAAAATTCACAAATGGAAAATAGTTGCTCAGAAAAAAGTTGTTTTTGACAATCGAAAATTAAAATAAAAAATTTCCATAAAATATGAATTTTATTCGTGAGCGTTTTCGGGATTGATTATGTTGTGCGATACAAGTTAAAGTAATATAAAATGATTACAATGGTTGCAGTTATGTGTGAATTAAGAAGAAAATGTGATCCAATAATAACGTTGGATAATCAAATGTTTGAGAAAATTGTAAAAGAAAATTAATTAAAAATTGTTTTACTAAAAAAGTAATAAAAAGTACCTGACTTTAACCCGCTGTACAAGTTAACGTTACCATAGTGAACATTTTTGTAAATCTTCGGTCTGCAAGAGCAGAGCGGCAGTACAGTTGATTATCGGAAAGATGGAACACACATGTGAAGTGACATTATACTAATTATACGATATCCTTTACTGCCGATACGTTGTGAAATAATTTGCAAAATTATTTACGATCGGTCACAGCGTTTAGATTTCGGTTCATTGCGAAATTTAACTATTTATTTTAATTAATCTTTCATAAAGATTTTTTCATGTAATGATCACACCTGCTCAAGATCGTTGAACTGAATAATAATTTGATGTTCTTTCTATATTTCCTGTTCATTTAAACGACCAAATAAAATGACAAGGTTTTGCTATCAAAATTACGATATAATCTGATAGAATTTCATACAATAAAAGGGTTTCCGTTCAGACAAAAAAAAACTATTGTGTTGCAATCACATAGAGAATAAAAAGGTGTCTTAAGTGTCGCAGTCGACCTATTCTTTCGGACGAAGACACATATACTAAAGGGTGTCGGTACGAGAGCAAATTTATTTGGCGAGAAGTTTTCCGAATCAGGAAAACTGAGCCCCATTTTAGAACCTTACCCCGCCAGCGTGGAGGGCCTACACAGCCCCAGAGCTGTTGGGATGGCCGCTGCCTATATGGCAAATGCGTCCGGAGACTTAGATATGGCACTCGGTGGTGGCTATCACACATCTTCTCCTCGAAGTGCAACCGATGCCGGCGAAATGAAATATATGCAACATCATCATCACCATCACCATCATCAACTTGCATCGAGTCCAAGTCCAAATGCCGGCGGTGGATTAAGCTCGGTAGCTGGTGGACTTGGCGTTGCTGCAAATCCGTGGACAACGTTACATCCATCGGATCCATGGTCGTCACTTCAAACACATCACCCACATCATCATCCTGCCGATGTAAAACAGGAAATGTCTCATTTAGCTCAACAAAGTAGGGTACAACAGGGAATGGCTTCGCCACATGCATGGCATGCACCAGTACATGCAACGTCACATTACGCTCCAACGGGTGGATCACCGTTACAATATCATCATGCTATGAATGGCATGTTGCATCATCCTGCTCATTCTCATCACCAAAGTGTTGCACCTCTACATCATGCGTTAAGGGGCGATTCTCCTCAGCTGCACATACATCCACATCACTTACAAGGCGATCGGGATGTTAGTGCTGGAGAAGAAGATACACCAACTTCTGACGATTTAGAAGCATTCGCTAAACAATTTAAACAAAGACGAATAAAATTAGGATTTACTCAAGCCGATGTTGGGCTAGCCTTAGGAACACTATATGGAAATGTTTTTTCACAAACAACGATATGCCGGTTTGAGGCTTTACAGTTAAGTTTTAAAAATATGTGCAAATTGAAACCATTGTTGCAAAAATGGCTGGAGGAGGCGGATTCAACGACCGGCTCGCCGACAAGTATCGATAAAATAGCAGCACAGGGACGCAAGCGAAAAAAACGCACTAGTATCGAGGTATCTGTGAAAGGAGCCCTCGAACAACATTTTCATAAACAACCGAAACCATCGGCACAAGAAATTACAGCACTAGCAGATTCACTACAATTAGAAAAGGAAGTTGTACGGGTATGGTTTTGCAATAGAAGACAAAAAGAAAAACGAATGACCCCACCAAATACAATAGGTGGAGACATGATGGATGGAATGCCACCATCGCATCTAGGTCACGGCGGACATGGTGGATATCATTCACATCATGATGTCCACGGTAGTCCGATGGGTGCACACAGTCATAGTCATAGTCCTCCAATGCTTAGTCCACAAAATATGCAAAATCCTAACGCGCACCAATTAACGGCACACTAGCAATCAGAGATCCAGGAGTCCACAACATCGGCAGCATCGTCTATTACATCAAACACATCAAAGGCAGCAACAGCCACTATGGCTGCAATGTACATAGATCATCGCTACCAGCAACATCATCAGCAACAGCAACATCTTCATGCTAGAAGATTGTTCCAAGAGTGGACCCTGCAACTCGGCACTTCAACACCTCCCAGTGCTCGACATTTTAATGCGTTTAGTGGTGAATAAAATAAAACGATTTTCGTTAGTTATTTAAGTTCAAAAGACAAGTCATAGACAAAACCAAATAATAACATGATTTGAACAAAACTCATTGCGTGTAATGCAAATTAAATAAAACAAAAAAGTGATGTTAAATTGTATAAATTATTAATGAAGAAAGTAATTATTCAAATGATTTTAATTAAATTAATGTAAATAAGTTTATAAATGCAGCAATCTTTAGTATATTTCATGAAAAGAAAATAAGAAGGAAAGGGACTGCAAATGCAAAACATACGAAAATATTTGAGTGAAAATGCGTAAAATTATGTGCGTTTTTTTGCATTTAATAAATAAATAAAAACAAACTCAAGTGAGACACACACTATGTAAATAAATGTAAGTATAAAAACATTCAATTTAATTCTATTAATTAAAGTGCATATAATTTTTATTGATAATGTAAGAGGACATAAGTTTTTTGTTTTTTTGTTTGTTTTGTGAACATGTAAAATGAGATAAATTCGACAAATAATAATAATCGACAAAGTAAAAGAAAACAAGAAGAAATAAATAAAACGAAGCATATTTTCGTAGAACAGAACCACTTTTTCATACATTACACAAATTGAATGTTACATTTTTCTATGCAGTGCATATTATACAGAAGAAAATGTGTTGAACATTAACGATTTTAGCAATTAATTTTTCATTTTTCGATTTCAATTTTTAATTCCATTGATGGACAAGACAAATAATATTAATAACTAAAAATTGATTTTGGTTCGTGTTTTGTCTTCATTGAATGTATACCAACACTTATATACCTAAATAAGTCATTAAGAAAACAAACAAATAAACAACACACTAATAAGTAATAAGGAGAAATCACACTATACACATTAATAGGGTAAACAAATTAAAAAAAAATATATTTAAAAAATGAGTGTATAATTATTATACATAAAATGTGTCTCCAAAAATTGATTAAAAAAATATTTAAATGAAAATTGAAAAGAATTGTATTTTCATCGTAACGTAAAAGACCCAACCATTCCATGTATTTTTTTTCGATGATACACTCTCTAGGTTTAGATAGAAAAATGTCATTTATGGAATTTTCCGTACATTGTTTTCCTTTTATTTAAATTATTAGAAATGTTCTTAAATTAATTTTTCAACGACAAGTTAATGATTTTGATTGCCGAAAAGTGAACGTTTTTTTATTCCATTTGGTACGATATTCACATGATGAAACGTGTCAGTTATTGTAAAAAAACCTAGAATCTACGCCATTTTTTCGAGAAAACTTCGAACAGTTGTAATTCCTCAATCGGAAGAAAACAAATAAACGTCAACTTATTCTTATGCCGCTGACAAAATAAGGGTAGAAACCAAAAATTCGCGTAAACTCAAATTTCACATGATTTTAGCGTAAAACTTGAACAGCATCAAGTGCGACTTTTTTCTTATTTTGTTAAAAATTTGTTTACGCATTTGCTTTACACAACTTCGTAAAATCTGGTACATTCGCACTTACGTTCGCACTATTGCAGCTAATCGGAGAAATCGTAAAACAGTCAAGGAAAAATCCAATATATAAGAGATGCCACGCAAGACTCTTCAAGATGAATTAATAGAAAAAATTTGTTTCGATGCATTATTCATCTAATAGCCAGACGAAAAAGAACGTAATGAAAAGCTCTCAATTCGCACAAACAACTTCGTGTAATATGATGTAGGTCCTCGAAAATTTTTTCAACTTCGTAAATAATTACGGATCTCCGATTGGCTCAATCCAAATATTTGTGTAAAATGTGAAATGCCGCTTGTTTTACATAAATCTGTGAACGACTGCAGGTGCGCTAATTGTTCCTAAACATAAAACTCACGTGATTTCGTGAAGTTGAATTCAATCCACATATTCCACACATTTTACAACTTACGAATCGCGTGGAATTTGGATTTACCCGGTTAGCCCCTAATATTTCAAAGTTTCGTTAAAAAATAAATTGTTCAGTTATAATCAAACTGTTATAACTATTATAACACTTGCAATTTTTCTATGAATTCATTGTTTTTCTGAAAAATTTACCCAAACCTCATTCTTATTACACTTTTCTAGCAGCCGACGTTTTAAGGTGGCAGAAACCGACATTTCGCCGCTATACATGATTTTTTTGGCTCTCATATCTGCTCAATGAAGTATATAGAGTGCTATTGGCATAAGTGTTTTTCTTCTAATGTTTTGAAATTAAAAAGACCACTGAATGACATATATATAACGATAACAATTCGTTAAGAATTTGTACGCCTAGACATCCTAAACCACCCTCTTTAAAAACATATGCTTAGGTATTGTATATTATAGTTGTTGTGGGCTGTATAATTATTCAACATGTATGCTAATTATACGGAATGAAGGTATGTTATACTAGTGTGATTATAACTATATCTAGGATCCAAATATGCAGCATATCGCTATTTTGAGTTTTCAGTGCAGGGCACTCTCATAGAACAGTTTTAAATTAACAGAAATAAATGAAGGAATACGATAAATGTATGAAATGTTTACTTGTTTTGTCATACCACATGAGAGAATTATGTCTTCGAATTTACCGCTCTTATAGCAGTCTATATGAACTTCACCCTTACGTCAAAGATGTGAGTGGTGTGAAATGGTGTGAATTTTGTATGGAGAGTTGAATTTTTGCTTTTGTATCTTTGATGTTACTCAATTATCCAACGCAGGGCAACACAGTACGTTTCGAGAAGATAAAAATCATTTTGAATCATTTTTCAGTTATCAGCGACTGAAATGAACGAAATTCGAGCATAAGCAACGGTTTGAAATTAGATGTGAAATGAAAATGTCCACGGTAGCTTAATTGGTAGAGCAGCACCTCGGCAAGGTGAAGATTCTAGGTTCGGGCCCCAGTCGTGACAGAAAAATTTTCTTTCAGAAATATCATTTCTATCATAATTTCGCTTCAAATTATTCATTTCGTTATTGAAGTGACATACCCGTGCTTCAAAATTTTTAATAGAATAGCATTTTTACGTCTTCTATGTCAAATGCTCAGGTTTGGTTTTAATCTGCGTAGAGAAGGTTTTAATCAAAAAAAAATTTTTTGAAACAAGTTTTTCAATGATATTTTTTTATTATTACATTGTGTGTGATACAAACTTGTTTTATATCTGTTGGTTCGTTTAAATTTATATATTTTTTATCACATTAATATGTTTGTTTAAAATAGTTTTTTTTTCTAGTTGATTTGTTAGTTGATAATATCAGTTTTTGAATATGTCTTTTTTATTACAAAAGTTGGAAATATAATATAGATGTTTTTTTTTTTTGCTTAAAATGTCATTAGCTCTTATGGTATCCAAAATTTCTTGCGATAGAACTCTTCCAAACTCCAATCCAATCTTAAGTTTATTAGTCGAAATTTTTCATAAATTCACCAATTTTATGTTACAGCCAAGGAAATAAAATTTTTGGTATTTGGCAATGTTCAAAAATGTATTTCCGTGACCCTAGCTTTTTTTAGATAAAGAAACCTTATCAATTTTTTCTAACTACTTTGATTTCTCTGATTGCAATTCTTATGACTTTTCTTTCGAAAAACCACATTTTTGTTGTCTACTTTGAGATAATATTTGACGAACGTGCTTCATTGCTAAATGACTGCATTTAAATATTGTAAACGTATAGGACTTGCAAAAATTTCCCACAATGAACTTTGATGTTAGGAATGTGCCAAACACATGTTTTTTATTGTTTTACAACATAGAAAAGGTTGCAGTTTTTAAGAATACTGCAGGTATCCTTAAGAAATCGGTTATTCATTAAAATTCCTTTTCGGTCTATATTCAATGTATGTACCAACTCCAATCTCCATAATGAAACATTTTGATCTTTAACTTTGAATATAAAATAAAATAATCATAAATTGGAATACCTTTGAATCTTCAATTTAAGAAAACAAAATTATTAACTCTGCTGCCGAAGAAAATGTGTTATTTGTTTGTTTTAACGAAACGGTCTCTTTTTTCAGGGCGAAACATCTTATCTTAAGTAAGACCATATGAGTAAACAATGAGAAATACTGAACAATTACCTATTACGCGTTAGTGACAATTATATGAATTTTTTTCGCTGAAAACGAAAATATAAACACATTTTATTTTGTAAAAGAGAGGCGCTTCGTGTCAAAAAAAAAAAAAATACGATAAAAAATGTTAGAAAACATTAAAACGTGCAACAGCAAAAATGACAATATTTTTTGTAAACTAACATCTTTTCAAAACGCGCTTCTTCGTTTATTTTCATGCTGCCTACGAGGGACCAAAAAAAAAATATAATCTCACGGGGATTGTATTTTTCAACTTTCGTCCCTGGTAACAAGCATGAAATAGTTATTTGGATTACAAGGGATGAAAGTATGAAAATTCAACCCTGTGAAGAATTATTGCCCGCGCTGAAGGCATGGGCTGCAATCGCGCAGGTTGAATTTTCATACGTCATCCCTTGTAATACACATAATTTTTCATTACGAGAATTAATCGAAAATCAATTGCACCTGAAACAAGGTCGATCCTTTTTAAAAATCTGGAATCATCAATTTAAATCTAACAATAAAGAAAAAATGTGGAAATAATTGCAATTATAAAATAAATAAATGGCATGAAAAAGCAACACAGACATTCTTGCAATTACGTATGTGTAGTGCACACACTGCACCACACAAATTTTATTTTGTTACTTACGTTTACATGAATCTATTTTTTTCTTTCTATCTGATGTGGAGTATAACATGAAATGAAATGAAATTCTTGTTTACATACACTTGTCTCATGTTAAAGATTTCGAACATAACGCTAACATAGCTACAAAGCAGATTTTAAAATTGTTGATTATGCAAGATAAAATGTCACGGAATCTTATTGACGATATTCGTCACTTTTACTATCTGGCTAAGATTCTTGAACGTAAGGAAATCTGGATTCGTAGTAAGACAAATACCTGTATTCCATACATGGTAGACCTCCAATGATCGATATCAGGCAATGTTTGCTCGAATTTATATCTTTCAATTGTCCCAATATTTAATTGTTGGTAACACAATTGCTGGCGAAAAGTAGAAGATTACAATCGGAGCATATTGTTGTGTAGCTGTACCAATTGATGTATTTCAATGGAGTATTCACTTCCACATACATTTCAATTTTTTACGTTATCACGCAAGCTCAGTGTTCGCGTTAAGGAATCATTGTTTGGTTGTCATTTTGTGTATGATTTTCACCGTCGGTAAAATTGTTGGTTATTTCAAACATTTTTAATTTACTGGCATAATTGTAATTATTTCGCGTATTTAATGTTTTCATCGTAATTCTCGAATCAATCTATTGTTTGGGATATCTGACAGAACGTTAGGAATCTAGCTAACAAATATACATATAAAAGACCGCATCAGTACTCACCTCAGTATCATATCTAGAACTCAGCCTAATTCAGCAATTTAGATAAGAATGAGCAATCAAAAAAATATCCTTTCCTTTTATTTGTTTAGTTATTTGTTTTTGACAAATGCGGTCTTTTATATGTATATTTGTTAGCTAGATTCCTAACGTTCATAAATTACGTAACGCAAAAATTGGCATTTTTGGACCCCCTCCCCCTGTCACACTAGTGTCATGCAAGCCTATTACCCCTCCCCCCTGATTTGTTATGTAACCCTTTAAACGAAAAAAGTCCCAAAAATGTGAATGTTTTATTTATGAGAATCGTTAACAATCCTCAAATAGCAATGAGTCTTGTGTTGCTTAATACTGACCAATGTTTGTGAGTTTTTCGTTGAAACTACATATCAATATTTTGATAGCTACCTAGTATTGACATTTTGATTTATATCACTAATTTTCAAATTATCAATTATCAAGAAATACGGGTACTATGTGAATAGAAAACTCATGAGCAATAGTTCCACTTTTGGTGTGTGGCACCAATGCCACGAGCGCTGCATTTAGAGATTCTAGCCCCACGGGTATTTTGAAGTAATGCGCCAATAATCAAATGTATCTACGCTTGAAGCCAAGGCTATGATCTGATTTTATAGAGGACAATGCGTTTTTTTACTGGCGCTGGCTTAAGTCGTGAACGTCGTTTTCATATTTGTCACACCTATAACGTCGAAAATTAATTAGAAACATAAAGTTCAAAATACATAGAATATACATCAAATTTACATGAAAACTGTCATTTTGACAATTATCGCTTTGAAGTACGCTATCGCTTGATAGGATGTAAAACTAGCTTAACTCCATAATACTACTACTCCTACTACCGAAGAGCTCTGTGTAGCTTCGAATGTATCCAACAGCTTTCGAGTATTCGTAAGTTTTTTCAAAATTTTTGCGTTACATAACGCATGTTCAGACTCCCCTCCCCCTGTCACAAACTGTAACTCTAGGTCCGAAAATCCCCCGCCCCCCCCCCCCTAGAGCGTTACGTAATTTATGAAAGGCCTAAAAACTGTGGACTTCATTTCTAAATGTGTATTTACGTTAACATAAATGGAAGTGTAACATTTAGAAATTAAGTGTACTGTAACTAACAAATAAAACACGAAGAACATTTTTGGAATTTGTTGTCTTTTGTATCTGTGAGACTCTACACGATGAGGCTTTGATATCTACCTAGTCCAAAGACACAAATTTTAAAGTTGAATTTTCACAAGCACTCCACTGGGTTGCTATGTCAAGCAGTTTAAAGCTGCATTGTTCATGTGTATCAATATGAAGCTGTTCATAGTAACTGAGAGAAATGATAAATACGTAGCGCTGTTACACAGCACCAGCATAGAATAAGGAAATAAGCCAATCATATTCTCAACAAAAAACAGCAATTAACGGAATAATGTCAAAAAACACTCTAAAACGTTGAATATTATCACAGTATAGGATGTGATTAACCCCAAAAAAATTGAGGATTTTTAATTATCTTTTTGTTTGGACGCAGATGCGCAGCTTTATGATAAAATGGTTACAAAATTTGTGAAATTTGCTACGAACTTCGTTAAAAGTGTTAATTTTTCCACCAATTCGACATAAATACCAAAACGCAAACAGCGACAATTGCGGTGAAGTTTGAAGCTATCCCACATATCCCATAATATCCATATATCTCCTTTACATAGCAATATGAAAGTGACAGATGTATATGGGGCCCATATACATCTGTCACTTTCGTATTGCTATGTAAATGTAGATTTCTAAAATCAATATTTTGGAAAACAAATACTTTACAGGTGTAACTATCGTAGCCTTCCGTTTCACTCAAATCAAGTCAAAAATCAATTATCTTGTTGTTCGTTTACAAGTTCAAATTTTTCGTGTTCTATCGACATCGACACACGACATAAACATCGCCATATTGGTGCTGTCGAGCAACGCCATTTCTCTGTAGTAACTTTACAATAGATTTGAATATCTATATGATAAATAAAAGGTTCAAATGTTCTACTTTCGTCGTTCCACAACGATTGAACAATGTACTGTGAATGCTCCTTGCTAAAGGAGTAGTTATATTAGGATGCGATTTTTTTCACACGTATGTACAATTCGAGGTTACAATCATTGAATTATTATAGAGGAAGGCAGACGAACGAATTTTTTTAACTGAAATTTATTAGAAAACATGTTGTAACATAAACGTTAAAATTTTAGTTCAGTGTTCAACTAGTAATTTAAAACAAAAACATTTTAAATACATAACTCAATGTGTCACACACACATGCAGTTATTTGACCATTTCATGACAGAAATAGAATTGATTCGTACGACAATGGATTACGAAAACATCGCATTTCCGGTAAATTTTCGTCCACTGAACGTGTTACAAAAAAACGAAATTTGTTCATCGGTCTTCCTGGGAGCGGGAATGGTTAATTATTTTCATTTTAGCTATAAGCATTGTACACTCTTTATTGTAGCTTAATGAGCTATCTTCCATGACGATAATGAGCACTCAGACTAAGTGGAAATGTCATATTTCTAGTGGAATTTTAACTTAATCGATTTTGTACCTCTATCTCCTCGAAGATGCGTCGGACATTGCTGATATTGGTATCATTTGAAAGGTATTAGAAAGACCTCCTACCTCTCGCTAAAGACCTCGTAGCGAGGTCATATGGGTATCGTTGGAAAGCTATTGATGCCCTCATGGACTGATATATTTTCATTATGGGCCTCAGGACATTTTTCCAGTTTTCGTAAAAAATTTTCAACTTTGATCATGACCGAGACCCCCAAGTTTTAATCACTTTAGAAGTTTTGTTCGTGATTCTGATAGGCCCATGTATCAGCTATTCAACAAAATTTAAATCACAAATATCGCATCACCCAACCGATTTATTCTGTTAGTGCCGATTTTTCCGGATTTCGGACCAGGCGGCATCAATTTTTCAGTTGGAACCAATTTAAATTGGTAGCATGACTAAGTAAAGCCATGAAACATGACAATCAGAACAAATGAAAAGAAGATCTCTAAACATTTCTGTATAAATTATTGATTTTTCAAGCTTTTGACCCACTTTTTAAATTTTTCTTGCTGTTGCTAGCTTAAATGTGTCACATTTGCCACATTGCTGTGGTAGAAATACTTTTGATGAGTGCCACAACAAAATAATCCATGAAATTTGAAAATGTGAAAAAATGTGATTCACATTTGTTTCACATATTTTCACAGATGTGTCACAGAGGAATATTTAGGTATTTAGGCGGTGAAATGCTGTTTTTGCGAACCTTCGATCTCGCTGCTTTAAAATAATTTTTTGGTAAAGTCGATAAGTGGGCTTTCTAAGGGGAAGAAAAGACCGTAAGGACAACTTCTTTTTGTACTACCAATGTGCCTTCAAAGCAAGAAAACGAAACGCCTACACCAAATTGATACGTGACTGTTGTACAATTCCCAATGTTTGGGTTCGTTTGTAGATGCGTCTTGTGAAACCCTGCGATAACCTACGATAAGATTCTCAGATTCTCTTTGGAATAAAAGCAATTAGGAGATGACAAAAACGTTAATTTTGCAAAAAAAAATTATAACTCAACCTAGATTTATGTAACTTGATTTCTACACGGAAATAGAAAAAATTCATATAATATAAATAAATCGACAAAATGTATTCTTTTTTTTAAAAAACCAATACAACGTCAACAATGAAGGCCAAATCTGACGTTTGTTTTAAAATTTATTACTGCGAACTAAAATATTTTGTTGGATTTTCATTGAGGTAAATAACGGCAGTTTCACTTATCGCCAAAGTTGAGTCTTCTTCTAGAGTTTTGAAAATATATGAAATTACAGAGTCAATTAAAATTTTAAATTGCAAAACCTTTTGCCATTCACTTTGCCTGCAAAATCCAAGATCAGCATCCTTACCTTACCTTATTGCAATGTCTGTGTTAAGAGGCATTTACATGCAATTTTCTTGCAAAGAATACAATGAAATAGAAAGCATTCTATTGCAATATTTACTATCATCTTTCCTGAGCCAAAGTTAATACTTTCAACATTAAAATAGCAGATCACAGTGTATCGTCCGGAATAAAGTCTTTACTTGGTGAATTTTGTGATACGAGCCAAACTCAAGAATGTGATCTGAAGCAACAACAGTTTCTTGTGCGAGTTTCTTAAAAACACAAGATTGAATAACACTGAGTGTATAGCACAATGATCTAGAAAGGATTTTTATCGTTGTCGTTAAGTCGATAAGTTTCGAAATATTTTATTATTTGTGATACAGCTATTGTGAAATTTCAGCTGTTTCGCCTGTACGACATACATTGCAAAAACACCTGAAATTTGACCCGACGTAAAATTAAAAAACAGTGACTGTACCAAAAACAAACATCTTTTTCGACAATTACAATTACCCTGGCACATCACTTACCTCGGATTTTATTTCGATAAATTTTGTCTTTTTAGAAGTAACGGTGTTCCACAAATAGGAAATATTGAGATATTGATTTTTGAATCGATTGAACTATATTTAAAAAATTTGCTTGAATGCAGACTAAAAACTTTCATACATTTTTTTATATAAAAAACTGACAAGTTGCAATCATGTGCGTGTGGGAATATTCGGTATCCTTGATACCGGGAAATATGGCGGCCACAATCATACATACCCGGAAATTTTTGACGCGACTGGGAACATAAACTAATGAGTAATCTTGAAATCAGAAACCCGTTCGGGAAATATATGAGCATTTACAAACTGATAGTTTTTCTTAGGTGATTGAGAATCTGAATGGGTAATGAAACACCTTACCGGGAAATTCTACAAAAGTTAACAAGAAATTTTACTTGATTATGACGGATATCGGGAAATTAAATTTCGATACCGTGAAGAAAACATTTTTTTTTACAGGCAATATCATGGGCGATTATGCTTTTAAAGCAAAATTTTTTATCCCCAAAAAAATTTTATAAAACAAGACTTAAAACATTTTGAAAAAATATTACTCTTTGTCCCACCGAAAACTTGTGCACCCCCGGAAGTTATTTGTTACATGCTATTGATTACATTAGGGCCCCCACCGGAAACTTCTCATTACATGTACATGTATCTCCAACTTTTTGCAAAAAAAGAACAACCATTTTTGATCTCTTTTGTCAATGACTGATTTCAAACAACCAAGCCAAAGTTCGCGACATTGATTAAATTTTACACTTCATAAATAAGAGACTACTTTCCATCTACTGTATTTTATTGGGCTCATGTTATTTCCAAACTTACCTCACTATTTATCATTTTTATATAAAAATGTTGTCCACGCTTGGATTGGTTATTAAATACGATTATGCGGTGAAGAACCGAATGAGACTGGCGTAATCTAAAAAAATGATTACCTTCCCTGGATGTCAAAAATCATTTAGGACTGGCGAAAATTAGTTTTGTTGCACTTCTTAGCTACCGTAAATGTCTTAAACTTTGTCATCTTTTTCTGCATTTCAAAAGCTTCAAGTTATGACAGCAGCATGTTTCAGTTGTTGATTTTACGGCGTCACGTGGCAAAAGTTCGTGAATGAGATTGATAGGTTTCCGGTTCATGAGAAAAAATCTTAATGTGAATCGATGGAAAGCCCGTCATCAATCATCTAGATTTTTTTAGAACACTTTTTTGTTTCTCCATGTTAAAAAAAACCTTAGGTTCAATTAGAGTTGACCTTCGTTTTTTAAGTTGAGTTGTGTCTTCGTAATTTTTTTTTTGCTTAACTTTGACCAACTGTCGCATTACTTTTTCCCGAAATCTCATTGGTGACAGCGTTAAAAGGTTTCAGTGGAAATAAATCAAGAACAAAAAATGCATTCTACAAAACTTTCACAGGTTAGGGTAGATTAGGTTAAGAGGTACTGTCGCCATTCATCAATAGGATCAAATTCAAAATGCGTTGAAAGCGTGAGTTCTTTCAAGGGTCAATGCCTAGTTTGACTGAACAGTAGTTAGGAAACAAAAACGCCATAGCGAATTTTGCTAGTCACACATAAAAATATGTCAGAATCGGTCAAAATTAGGGAAAACGGTATGTTACACTTTTTTTGTTTGTTTCAAGATTAATTATTTAATGATGTCAAAGTAAAAAAATTTGTTAGGTGCACGAATTAAAATTACATTTTTTTTTTGCATGCGATGTCTCGTCGCCGTGTCTTCACACGGACCAAGTGGACTATGGTCCAGGGCGCTGGAGAAAATGAGGCGCTGCAAAATTGGATCTTAAAAAATGATACAACCACTACTGCACCATAAAATCCACTTTGCGTTATAAGTTTTCTTATATTGGCAAAACACAATTCTCTCGTAGTATGTGCAGTCTCAGAACTGGATGTTATTGAGGCAGTTGATAGTACCAATGCAGATCAGAAAAACGTGGAGGACATTTTTCGCGACTCTTCAAAGTTGCACTAAATTCGAAAACAATCAAATTTCTAAAGTTTATAAGTTTTTATGCAAAAACTCTTTTGACATTCTATTTAGCTACTAAAACCACCTGATTAGAGGGTCGTAGCTACATGGATGAAAAGGTGCCTGGTACACCTAGAACATTGAAGAGGTCACCCTCTCAAAGAGTTCAAAATTATTTCCCAGAAAATATTTCTGAGAGGAACATGGTTCATAAAATTGGTGATACTCAACTTGGCACTTTACTTGACACCAAAAATAAAAAAAATTCGCTCGCTAAGCTCGCGTTTCTTCTAGTATTTCATACTTTCCCCAACAGGCGTAAAGTATAATCATGTCTAATGTAAGTAGGGTGCCTACAAAAACGATGGTCGTCTAAAATGTACTGTCGTGTTACTTCATAAGGCCGTATGTCAAAAAAAAAAATTTATTTTAATTTTAAACAATAGCTAAATCTCAGTACTTTCAGCTACATAAATAAAATTTCTCAATTTCAAACTTATACATAAAATATGGTTTTTCTTAAAAATGCTGTATATGTTACAACCAAATTCATTTTCTCTCACTCTCATCGAGAATAATGCTACACAGATAAAAATAATATACTCGGAACTTTGTTTTGGCCCATTCTATGCAAACCGCAACGCCTGTAATGTAAGGAACGGAAATACTGTCTTAACCAGAAAATAACGAGATCATTCGTTTGGCAGAAAATTAGATATTACAATTTGGAACATAGAACACAAAAATTGGACCCTTGGGTGACTCAGGAAAAATTTTCTCGATATCTTTTCTTGTCCTTCTTTAAAACATCTTATGTGAAGTGTTAAGAAAATGTAAACATCTCGCTGCGACGAAAAGTGTCCATACGGCATTATGAAGTAACACGGCAGTTTTGGTTGGTCGTTTCAAATGTACTTATCGTGTGTACCTGTCAGTTTTCCTTTTGCGTCCATACGTTTTTCGAAAAGTTCAACCGAAGTCTATAGATAATGGATTGCGAATGAAAATTACGGAAATCGAAAAAAATATTGGAATTACGGTTCCATTCAAATCCGGAATCTAAAATGAAACGACCGGTTTGCCGTCTCAAAATAGACTGAATTTTATTCACCGAATACTTCATATTATACAATTTGTGATCTTCACTAAGGCTACTATAAACTACAAATTCAATTTGACTACTACGAGAAATCACCGTATGAGTTATTCTATTGTGACTTCAATAAAAAATTATTTCCACATTTTTGTACGGTCGAGTTGGTGCACTTTGTATGACTCTCCCCTTCGTGGCCAGTATACTGACCAAACCAGCATCAAGTTCGGTACCGTTGGAAAAGTTCTTTGCAACGATATAGATTTAATGTCCATGAGGTGCTCCGTTTTATTGGTCCAGTGCGCTAAATATGCTAGATACAGCACTGAGTACGCTGAAAATCAATAGTTACCAAATTTTTTTACTGTGTACGAGGCGAATTCGTCACTTGTACTGAAATATTTTGACTTTGCAACTGGTCCAACACTAGGACAAAAACTAAGTTTTTTATTTGAAACTATAGATAAATTCACACACATTGCACAGGATTTGCCTTTCAGCTAAAATAAATTAACACGTTTTCGTGGAAAAATTAGATTGAAACCACGAAATTATTCAACACAAAACATTTAATTCAATGACAGCTCTGATTGTGTACATTTTTAAAGAGGTACTATGGTCTCTCCGGTCTCATTTGATTTCTTGTAGAGCGATTTTTTTCATTTTCCGTTGCAAAAAATGTCGTTTTGTTAGTAGATTCTTTCAGAACACGTCCTAAATGCTGTCTTACTCGAATCCGGCTCGTTAGGACAGCTTTCAAGACTGATACTGAAAAAATCTATTAACACGACTCTTTGCAAAATGAACTATTAAAGAGTCGGCAGCTATGAATAATTGACCCCATCTTTAACTTAAATATTCGATACGGATAGTTATTCAATTATAACTCAAGAAATTAAAAATGGGCTTCAATTCTTAGGAATGTAGGCAATTCAGAACCGAATATTTTTTGAAAATCTAGCAAGAAATGTTATCAGTTTCTTTATCGTCCTTTCCTTAAAATCTGACATCGTTACATAATGTAGTGAATGTAGAAATTCTATAAGTTTTTTATTTATCACGTAATTACTCTCCATAGGTATGTATTTACTTAAATGTATTTTTTATTCGTCGTTCCCGCCTGTATCGATACACGTAAATGAAAAGGTTTTGTGATAAGTTGTGTTTTCATCATGTAATCATTTTCTTATAAAAAAACAATTTCGAGGTCAATTATGTTTTATGAATATAAAAATTGATATGATTTTCTAGCGCCCTGGACCCTGTCACAATCGGTCTTCTAAATAAAGTTACATCATTACATTCAGCATGGTTTAGATTATCGAGACATAATTCGAATTTCTGAACTCTTTTGTTCGTGTTTCTAAAAGTTTTTTTTATTCGTAATTTGCTAAGAGTGGAATTTATCATTATAAAATTTTGTACTACAGTTGCAGAAAGGTGAAAACCAGCATATCAAGCTAAAATTATACCTGATGTGCTGGTTTTCATTTTTCTGTCTCTGTAACAACTGTCACATAGATTCAAAATTCATAAATTCAAAGTAGAGTTGCCGCTTTTATATTCATTACATGGCAACTTTTATGTTCTTTACTTAGTTTTACCAAAAAATTAACTACAATAACCAAGTAAACTATAGAAATGATTTTTTTTTTCGAAATTAAATATAAGATTCTTCCGTCATCAATGTGAATGAAAACCCTAATGTGGTACGAATCAAAATCATTAATTTTTGCCCTTTCATCACAAAAGCTTATCTAAATTTTGTAAGCTCGCTAATTGTCTAGTGAGTTTTTGATTGTGTAACTCCTAGGACTTTGTAAATATCGATAACGATATTGGTTAAAAGGTTAAATATTAGAGAATGATAAGTTTTACTTGAACTTTCTTCTATGTAAACCATACTTTCGGGTAGCAATTTCATTTTATGATTTGTTAAATTTTTCTGCTCTAAAATTGAATTTTAAAGGAAAGCCAATCGTTGAGAAAAAAGACAATTCACTAAAAAACAGCAAAAATGAAAAGTTAATATTAAAACGAATTTAGAAAATTTTTTACAAAGTTATTTATATGTTGACATAAAGCTTAAAAACAAAAAATACAATAAAAAACATTAAATTACGATTATGATTATTATTGAGGAATTAATTATTATTATGGTACGATGTATATGGAATTAGTCGATTTTCGATTTCAATAATAAATGAGAGAAACAAATAAAATGAAAAAACCAATTTTATTAAAAAAATATTTATGATGAAAACAAAAATGTTCTTTTATTAAACTGCTGGTGTCCCAAATAAAATGTTATTATTTGGTTCGATAAACTTGAAATAACAAAACTTTAAAGATCAGGTTAGTATGTATCGCTGTGATTCCGGATATCATGCAGAAATTCATCCATCTTAAACTCAGATGGGTTTACATTTACTGTTACAATATTTTGCCATTGCTTATGAAAGTTAAAATGGCCACCATAGATGGCGCTAGCTTTATGTGGCATTTACCACTGACACAGTCAAAACTTCGGCAACGAAAGGATCTCTCTGAGAAGAATCCATCTGAGCAAAAACCTTACAAAAAATTGCGGAACTAGTAAATAAAATGATCTAGTCTCTGACCCGGACGCGTTGTAACGGCGGATTATTATTATTATCAGTGTGTAGTTTCGAAACAGACCATTTCTGTGCGCTTCTATTTTGAAAAGAAATGCTTTATGCGTAAAATCGTTCGATTCCAGGCTATCAGTGCGTAAGATACTAACTTAAGCAGACAATGATGGCGCTATCAATAATTTTAATTGCTGAGCGGACAAAAAGGGTATATTCAAAATGTTACGCAACTTAGCACTTACTTGAACACGTGAAATGTGGTATTTCAGGTCGAGCCATAATCATTTCCACTCGAGCACTGCTAGATAATCAACTCTTCGTCATCGTGTTGCAACTCTTTTAAGCAACTTTAAAAACGTGGCCGTAGCAAAAGCACGAAAAATATGGAAAATATGACTAAATTAAATCAGCGCTTTTTTGCGGTCCCTTTATTTGTTGCAGTCATTCATGCTTGATACAGTTCACTTCCAAATAATAGCTAATCGTATTTCACATAAACCTAATTTGTAACAGAAATACGTTCTTATGTAAATTAAAGATTAGTAATTACCCTAGCCCAAAATGTAAAGGAAAATACCCGCCCGAAAGGTGACCGTTAAAATTGTGACCGAGCCCGCCCGGTCACTGCTTGAGTTGAAAATGTTTTAAGCCGTAGTTCCAAACGAACGCGGTACTGTAAACGTAATCTCTCTCAAATATTCAAATGAAGATATTTTCCATTTGTTCACTCTATGTGAAATTAGTTTTTTAAATTTTAAGTCGGGTATATCTCCCATTAAATTTGTGTCCGAACCCGTACGGTCTCTGCCCAAAATTTAAAAAAATTGCCCGCCCCGAAACGTGCCCGTCAAATTTCCCTATAGGGCTCGGGCATGATTTGAAATTCCCTCCGGCCAGCTCATCTCTAGTGTACTAACGACTAATCCAGAGGTGCTATTTTGGCCTCTCTGAGAGCACCAAATATGTCCGGAATCCTTTGTATATAGAGATGGAGAACCGATAACCGTACAAATATCACATAATTCATTACCTCGTTCGACCTTTCGTGGACTTATCAAAGAAACTTATTTTATACATCTGGAATGACATATAGAATCTTCAATTCGTTTTTCCAGTTGTTTATTAGCAGAAGAATGTAGATGCAACTCGCCTTCAATTTATGCGTAAAGTATGTTATGTTACGTCGGATATGTATAAAACAGCGAAAGTATGTAAAACCAACCACGAAAAAACAAAGAATGGAATTCTTTTTCGGACTAAAGTTCCATTGTTAGCACCGTTGTTTCATGAAAAGATCGAAAAATTATTTGGGATGAGGCGCGCTGCCGATAGAACTCTTTTAAAACACGGGAAATAAAACGAAACAAAAACCTTCTCATTGTATTGGCCATATGATAAATTTTCCAGTTTCGGAATCTCAATATTTTGTTTTATTATGTTGTCGTTATTATTTCCGATTCCAATGTTAAATTTTTGTACTGCACACGGCTAAAACGTCTGATCGATATCCAATACACAAGAGCCTAGGTATTTACTAAAATTATTTAAATAAAAAAACGCTTGATGTAAAACAGTACTTACAGAAAATAAAAAAAACTTGTTGGAAAGATGCTGTTCGTAACGTGTGCGAGGGGGATACTACTACGGGTAATCGTGTTATAAATTATAAATCATACGATGCCGACGGGGATGTCAAGGATAAACTAATTATTTTGAATAACGGACATTTTGTAAAATCACGAATCAATTAAAAAAACTTAGTGAAAAACTACGAAAACTAAAGAATTTCGGTTCGGCTGACGATTTTTCTACACAAATTTCAATTCTTATGTGCATTATGAACAAGGCTATCTTTTATTGTCTTTAAAGAGTCAAACCTTCACATTTAAAATGCTCTCAACACGACAATTTATTAAGGGGTGCTAAGATTTTATTTATGTAATAAAATTCATTTCCTACAACAGCAAAAACAAAGGCTACGCAGATCCGTAAGATTCCATAAAAAGCCTCAAACACCGTCGCGTCGCCGCCGCCGCGCCGTATCAAGGAATATCGCGGGATGTAATTATTGAATTATTGTTGTTGTTGTATTGCTGGCAACTTGTTGATCAAATTTGTTTTTGTTATGTTGTGTTGCTGAGGTCTTTAATTGCCAACTTGGCAATTAAAGACCTCAGCAACACAAAATAACGAAAACAAAAGTTATTATTGAAATGTTGTAAAGTTGCTGAATAAACTCATTATCAAATTGCATCGAAAATTGTCAAAAATATGATATTATTAGAAACCTGTCCGAAGCATGGGAGTAACAAAAATTTTAAAAAAATTCTAGCAATTATTTTTAACTGAAAAACTCAGTAAACTTATGTCGACCTCCGATATCTTTAGGTTTAAAACTATTGTAAAACTTCATATTTTGGTCAAATATACGTCATAGCGGTCTTAGACCAAACTTTTTGAAAAGTCCGATCTATTCATTCAACACTTCTTTACTTAAAGTATAGTGAAAAATTAGAAGTGCGTGTAGAGGGAAGTAGGCTTTCAAAAAGCGTGCGATGGGGAGAGGTAGTCAAATCCACGTATTTTTGCGTTTTAAGGTATAGTTTGAGGTTTTTTGTCACAGTTACAATCGAAAATTTCAACTGCAAGCTTGAGATAGGTATTTGCGACCGAAAAAGTAACTGATAGCTATTTTTTCGTTTACATCAGTGCCTACTTTACAGAAGTTTCTGCGAGTTTCTGAGTTTTTTCTCAATTCATTCTAAATTCACTCTAAATTCATTCTAAAATTACAACTCGTTATATAAGTAGATTGCACCTCTTGGCAAAATTGTTATTTTTACGTGTGGGCCATTGTGGCCCTAGTCGAAGGCGTGCTATTTTATCTCATCGTCGTGAGTATTCCATACATTAAATTCTTTTCCATATAAACTCTAAGCCGTACACTAATTTACGTACAACGGTCGGCTAGAGAGTTAAATTTTTTACGTATTCTTGGGAAAATTTCTTTACCGAACAAATTTTTAAAGAAAAAAAACACCGGTGCCGTGGAGATTCGAACCCGGATTCCCCATATGATAGCAAACTGTACTAACCACTCCACCAATGAATCTACTGACATTGTGCAACTGAATTGAGTATTGTCGTAGTACACGTAATATACGTAGAAAATGCACGACTGTGTATGTAGTGTAAGTGATTGCAATAACAGCGACAGTAGGTAGTTTTTTTCGGGGTTGGGTCAGGAATTCAGTTCTTCCAATGTCTACGTGGTACGAAAAGGAAAAATATTAGACACGTATTTTTTATGGACTTCTAAAATTTATTTTGGGGCAGAGAAACATAAATTCATTCAAATATACGAAAACGTTGAAAAGAGCGAGACAGATGTAGTACACAATATATCTGTCTCGCTCTAACCAAAATGTTCAATCAATACTTCTAACCGAGACAAACAGATACGTCAGCACTTTGTCCATCACGTCCATTAGCATATCAAGGTGCATGAATTGACTGAAGATTGACACTAAATGCCGAAATGTTGATCTCTTCTAATTATCTCCATAACGAAACTGTTCTAGTTGTGTTAATGTCTGAGCGTCATGCCAATGACAAAATAATTCAAATAAGAGCTTACACGTTCATAGTAAATGTAATACGTAATGAGTTGTATCCTAAGAACAATGATATCAAATAAATCCCAGGATAATTTGTTCTGAAATCACAATCGAATGAAAATCTAATAGATTGAATGTTGCAAAGGATTATTGTTCTTCTTAATGGATTACATTAAAATTCAATGCTATACTAGGGTTACTTTTAAAAACTTTATTATTGGAAGAATCAAAAGTGGTAAATATTCAAAAATAAAATCAATCACCAGGATTTGAACTTTGATCAAAAAATTGAGTTCATGTACTACCCAAGCTGTAACCCACCCAGTCATCATGATTGTGAGTTAAGGACGATTGGGGGTCGTCCCTAAATTACGTAACGCTCGAGGGGGGAGGGGCGAGTATTCCTCTAGCGTTACGGAAAGTTACAAGGGGGAGGGAGGGGGTCTAGCATCGGCGTTACGTAACGCTCGAACCTCAACATTTTTCTTCCTATATGAAAATATCGAACATAAAACCGTTAATTTCAATTCCTTTTGGCACCGCAGATTTTTTCGTTTACTTTTGACGAATTTTTTATATTTTAACTAGTTAACAAAAATGACAGTAATGAAATAACTTTCGGAAATTCATATCGTTCAGTCTTCCCTTGCACTTCGCTTGATCTCGAAGCACTGTCACGTTATGATTGTGGATCGTTACAGTGGATAGTGAATAACACAAGACCAATTTTGTACTTATAACAGTCTTTATTCTTTCTACTTTGCTTCAAAAATATGTTTTGTTACGTTACGTAACGAACGAGGAGGGGGTTTCGGCCAACGTTACGATGTGTTACGACAGGGGGGGAGGGAGGAGTCTAGACCGCAAAATTAGCGTTACGTAATTTAGGGATGACCCCTTGCACATTATACTATTGCCATGTTTCGACGAAGAAATAACATTATATATGCTTCTGTAGTGATACACACACATTACTAGCTGGCTCCTTAGTGTCTTATGAACACGATATAATGTTCGTGTTATCACTACAGAATCATAAAAGTTATTATTCATCGAAAACAAACATGTGGACATAAGTAAATTTTCCCTAAAGAGATAAGTTCGAGATTATCGTTCTAGATATATAAACTCTATTTTATATAAACGTTTTTCAGACAAGCACTTTATTTCAATATTTTTTTGTCATTGAAAGACGTTCACACATTAATACATCTAGAATAGTTGCGATATGGAGATAATTAGAAGAGATCAACATTTCGGCATCCAGTGCCAATCGTCAGTCAAGAGATATTGACGGGTGAAGCGGGGATGTAATTACTGCTACCATCTGCTGAAATTTGAACATTTCTTACTCTACCCCTGAGAGCATTGTCTCCAAAGGATATAAACTGAGTAATCCAATCATTGCAATTTTAAGAAGAACGCTTTGAAACAAAATTTTCTGCGTGCCTGTAATATTTTTGTCGCCATAAGTTCAGCGTTTATGCTTCCTTTTTCTTGATATTTTGTATTAAGATTTTTATGCATTCCTTGACAAAACTAGAATTCCAAATGGTTCTAGATCAATCAATCTCTTTATTTCATTGAACAAAAATAAATAAATAAAGTACTTTCTGTAAAATATACCCTGGTAATAGTTTTGTTTTCGTTTGACTATAATCTTGAAACAGAACAAAAAACGTCGTCTTTAATTTTTAATTGGACTTTTCTTGAACTTGCCACTATATTGCATATATGTAGTACGAGTTGCATTTATAACTATTTATTTGTGTGCGTCATTTGAGTGACACCTTATGGAAATCAATATTGAGTCACAATTATCCTAGAAATCAATATAATCACAAAGAATCACGAGGAAAGCACCTACATCTGGGAAATCACAGAATGATTCCCAAATTACACACTTTTTCGCGGTAGTTTTCTCCTCGAACGAATGTCCCCTATTATATTGATATAATGTTACAGTTCCGTTAAGCCTACTTCCATTTAGTTATAAATAAAAAATCAAAAAAAAAATTGCCAGAAAAAATGATCCATTAATGGCACGTCTCTTCAAGAAAACTATTTCACAACAAATTACCGATGATATTTTCTTGTAATCGTATCACTTGTGTTACATATGAAAGTATTGGCGTTGACGTTTACTGAAGGAATTCACATAACTCAACAAATTCCTTAACCTGAAATTGATCTGCCACTTCTTTTGCTCTTTTGATTAAAAAATATTTC
This sequence comes from Pseudolycoriella hygida, assembly GCA_029228625.1. Classification (NCBI taxonomy): domain Eukaryota; kingdom Metazoa; phylum Arthropoda; class Insecta; order Diptera; family Sciaridae; genus Pseudolycoriella; species Pseudolycoriella hygida. The sequence continues at coordinate 78,490,778 of CM055404.1, forward strand.
AAAATATTTAAAATATTTTTTTTTCGTTTTGTGGTATCACCTTTGATACAGAGAATCGTTTGCTATAATAACAATATTTTGATACATGCGTAACATAACTTGTTTACAGGTATAATAATATACTCGGGTTCACAGCGGCGAAGTAGATTAAGAATTTAAGAAAAAAAATTTTTTTTGCACTTAAAACCTTTTAGAGATAAAAAAAAATACAGTTAGTAGACCAAATTGTCATTTTCATAATTCGATACTATAAAGAATAATTACAAGATGTGTTTTAAATACTGTGTTTTAAATAAAATAAAAATCCTTTTTGTTTCTCAAAATTTTTCACATCTTAAGTTTACAAACATAAGGTTGAACTCATTTTGTCAAGTGAATTTGAATTATTGAATTATTGAAGCTCAAACAACAACAAATCCAACAGATCAACGTGAAACTAAACGTGTTCGTCGATCTGATTCAGCTTTTCAGGTTGGTCAAATCGGATAAATTGGTTCAGATCGAAATCCGGCCACGAACTGGCATGAGCGGCTACGTAGAATCTTTGATTAGCTTTATTATTCTGCATTTTCGATTCTAACTTTAGATTACAACTTAATTCAATTAATCCAACTTAATCCAATTTTGATTTATCTAGATTCTAGATTCATAAATATATGAGGTTTTTCTTTTTTCATTTTTACTTAACTACTTTTCTTTATTATTTCATGGTCCCATGGTAGTAAGGGGCCGTGACGCAAGTCTTACACCTCAAAAAATTCACAAGAATTTTTTTCGTAGAATAAAGAACTTTTTGACTTCCCCCTTGCGACATAGCCCCGGAAAATTTTCTACGCAAAATTTTAGGCGACCTTTTTACTCATTAAAATCGGTTCAGTCGATCCAGAGATACGAATTTTTGAAGTTTCCATTTTTCCATATAAAACAAATATATTTTGACACGGAAATCCTCGCTAGTAGCAACTAGCGCTCGCTAAAATCCAATTAAGCTAGAGCATGAAAATATTTTTTATTCATTAAATGATGGGAGATGGCTTATTTATTCGTAATTTGAGTTCAAAAAATTATTTTGGTTATTTGATTTTATTTTATAAAAGAAAAATTGTGGTTTAAGGATTTACTGTAACAGTGTAATCGCACATGATCTCACCTTGGAGAAATGTATGGAATTTATCGAATTTGGTTGGTACCAATGGTCATGCTGTAAGTGAATATTCGCGCGAATTATTTGAATGCACAAAGCTGAAATTGCATTTAGAAACAAAATATACATTTTCAAGATGTGTCGTAGAATATAGTTTATCTTAAAATCACTCATTTTATCGAAATAAAATGAAAACTACCGAAACATTTTCATGCTCTAGGTTAATTAGCGAAAAATTTCGCAAGTTCATTTGCTAACATGATAGAGTATTAATTTCAGTTATTTTGCGCGCAAAAAAGTAAAAATTATTTTTCATCATAAAAGCTCTGTGAGCTGAGCTTTTTACTTTCAGCCCTCCGTGGCCTGAACTGAGTTTCATTGCATTTTTTTCCAATTCTGCGTTTTCTTTTTTAGTAAATAAGGTTTTCAAACTCCAAATTATATGATATGATATATGAAACGTGGTGAAAATAAAGGTATTATTTTTTCGCGATCGAAAGGAGTGGATCTATTAAACTAAAGTTGAAAACGGAGAAAATGACAGTTAATATAGTTTCCCCATCCATTTTGAACAGCTACTTACATGAAATTCGATTTTTTTTTCTTTCCCATATTTGAATAATGCGTACATTAAACGTTTCTGTATATAAACTCTAAGTCATACGTTAATTGTATTTGTAGCCGTGTCTAAAAAAATAATAAAATAATCATAAATTAAATTTATCTGTCTAGAACGATAACCTCGAGCTTATATCTCTAAGGCAAATTTACTTATCTCGATATATCTGTTCTCGATAGATAAAATAGCATATGTACCTCTTGCCAAAATTGTTATTTTGACGTATGGCATCGTGACCCTAGCCGAAGTCCACACGTCAAAAAAACAATTTTATCAAGAGGTGCATAATCTATTTTATCTATCTAGAACGATAATCTCGAACTTATCCCTCTAGGGCAAATTTACTTATCTCGATATATCTGTTCTCGATAGATAAAATAGCATATGCACCTCTTGCCAAAATTGTTATTTTGACGTATGGCATCGTGACCCTAGCCGAAGTCCACACGTCAAAAAAACAATTTTATCAAGAGGTGCATAATCTATTTTATCTATCTAGAACGATAATCTCGAACTTATCCCTCTAGGGCAAATTTACTTATCTCGATATATCTGTTCTCGATAGATAAAATAGCATATGCACCTCTTGCCAAAATTGTTATTTTGACGTGTGGTATTATGACCCACGCCTTCGGCTAGGGCCACAATGCCCCACACGTCAAAACAACCATTTTGGCAAGAGGCGCATAATCTACTAACAATCGTCTAGGGTTAATTTTATTAGTCCTCATTTTATAAAGAAAAAAACGATATACGCACTGCGGGGCTTGAACATATGGACATCCACGTCAGAGTCGCCTACTACAGAATCCGCTACTCCACGCTGTGCGCCAATTCATGACGATTAAAAATTGAATCGTTAGTAGCAAGCTTCGCGAAAATACGCACGGCTTTACTTCATTTTAAATACATACCGTCGTGTATGATGTGTATGTCCATGTCATTGGTTTTGTTTAGAACATAGCCCATTGGGACTCTTGGACGACTCAGGAGAAATTTTTGTTTCTTACATTACATATGTTTGGAATGGCCCAAATAATGAAAATAATTAAATTTTGCCTGAACGGATTTTAATCAAACAAAATGCTAGCGTGTAGTGCCTCATCTACGGACTTTTGTACGGCAATTATTTTCGTGGTGTGATCAATGTGTAAAAAACGTCTGTAAAGACTTACCGCTTGGTTTGATTGAAAATCTAATTTCTTCGCAGACGTCTTTCTAATTTTTATATGAAAAATGATGTAAGGAGGTGATGGAATAAATAAAAAATGGAAAACCTCAAATTCTAGGAAAAAACCTTTGCAACACCGAATGCTAGCTACCTGAGCTACGCAGGTTGTAGAGTTGAGCGGGCAGCCCGTCATGCAGGCTGTCCGTGCCCGCCCCACAGTCCACAGGTACGGCCACGGGCATTGTGAAAATTTACGGACTTGCGGGCATATTACAAAAACGCGGGTCGGCCCGAGCCGAAGACAAGTGATATAGACCTTCTCGAGGATAAACACATTTTCCTGGAGTAACGTAAGTTTTTTTATGCACCAAAGCAAATTGTCACAAAACGCAGTAATGTATGATTTATCTCCCAAGACGCACACTGCGGTGTGTAATAAATGTTACACACTTGTCACGAAGCAGTCAATGTTCAACGACAAGTGAGTGACAAGTGAGTATTCTTTTTTATCACATAAGCGAAAACGGGACGACAACATAGAACAGAAGAGAAATTTCGTATTACACTCCCTAGTCGATGTAATTTGACATCCAAACGACGCGCGTATGTGATAAAATAATATAGATCAAAATTTATCGACATTCTGTCTCTATCTTCTCAAGACGAGATAATGTAATTTAAAGCTCTTTCTCGTTGTAAATTGAAGGAGATGTTGATCTACACTATGTTGCTTTATACCTACGATCTATCGATGTACAATTACTTTGGGTTCATCCACCAGTTTCGGCACACCGTGAGCCGTTGCAACTCCACAATGCTGAGATAAAAATCAGAAATGTCTAGAGGATGCACAACTCATTACTATTCAATGCCTCGAGGTTAAAAAGGGGTTCAACTTTTCTTGTTATTGCAACGTTCGTTGACGGGAGCCTGAATTTTTGATAATCAAAACGTAAATGCTGTTTGCAGGCGCATAGGAATAGCATCTTCATAATAGTTTGGCTATTCGCAGACACCTCAATTTGTTCGACAAATATTTTAATGGTGTGATTTCAATTTTCAATTTAAAAAATATATTAAATTAGCGAAAGCTAGCGACCGGCTATTAGCGAGAGCTAGCGACCGCTTTTAGCGGCCGCTGCAAGCACGCTAACTTTATTTCAACTAGCGAATCGCGTTGGCGACGCTAATATTTTTCGAATTTAGCATTAGCGTCACTAAAAAAGTCATTAGCGATTAAACCATGCATATGGAACTGATCGATTTCGTTAACCTCTCTTACTTTGTTAGGATCTCGGAAACGACTCTGCCGATTTCGCTGAAATTTTGAGGGTAGCTTAAGATCATTATTTAAGTACACACGTATTTTTTTCTTTAAAAAACCTGACCATTCCTGAGATTTTGCCGCATTCAGACTCAGTCAGGATATCTCAATAACTATGAAAGCATAGGAGTCAGAAAGTTGCTAGAAAAGTCAAAGTTGTTCAGAATCAAATTTTAGTGAATACCTGTTTATGGATTTTTTCGAGAAATGACCCAATCCGGGAATATATACACACTTTTAGATTTAGTGGGTCTGTAACGAAAAAATGATCCTTAACTCTCAATCAATCTGAGTTAGAAATTCGCTTTCAAGGGCAAAGTTATAGAGAATTAAATTTTAGCGAATATAAGTTTCAGGTCTTTTAGAAAAATGGCTTAATCCTGGGATATTTCCACTTCTAGAATTGGCAGAGATGACCCATATCTCTAGAGAGTTAAAAAGTTGTCAAAAACTAAGTTGAAGAGAATCAAATTTTAGTGAATACGTGTCTCAGGGTTTTGGGGAAATATGGCCCAATCCTTGGGATATGGCCACTTCTAGTCGGTCGGACGAAGGACACATTTCTCTAAAACTATGAAAATTGCTTTCAAAGGAGAAGTTGTAGAGAATCAAATTTTACCGAACACGTGTTTCAGGGTTTTTTGGAAAGATGACAGAATGCCAGGATGCCGTGACTTCTAGAATTGGGAAGGTTTCTATAGCAATTTTAAACCTCCATTAGTCTTTTTGATATTTTTCTGTTATTTTCGACATCAGCGAGGTCATCCAATGGGACTTACTAGGTTTATGGGATTATCGTGGATTTCTCCAGCACTTTTCAGCTTCAATTAGGTTTTTTGATGTTTTTCGGTTATTTTTCGGGTGAAGTCATCAAAAAGTGTTCCTATGATCTTGGGATGAAGGTGGACTTCTCTAGCACTTTTCAACTTCAATCAGATTTTTTGATATTTTTCGGTTATTCTCGACATGAGCAAGGTCATGCAATGGGACTTCCTTGGGTTATGGGATTATCGTATTTCTCTGGCATTTTCGGTCATTCTCGACGTGAGTGACCAAATTTTTGACCAAAATATTGAGGGGCTTTTTGCAAGAGATAAACTTACAAAAGCACTCATATCCGCCAAAAAAACCTCTTGCAGAGGAGGTGTGACACTTTCAGTTGTCACACGCAAAAATTTAAATTTGTACAGTACAATCCTCAAAAGTCAAATTTTTGCAGTGTAAAAACTGAAAGCATAGAAAAATTATTTCGTTGGTTGGCTGGCATTTGTGACGCAATTTTTTAAAAAACAACGTAATTTCGCATAGATTTGGTTGCGTCACTCACCTCTGATTTCAGAACTTTTGTAAGCAGGCATAAAGACTTGCGTCACACCTCCTCTGTAAGAGGTTTTTTGGCTTATAGAGGGCTTGCTGTGTTTCTACTTCTATTTTATCTCTTTTTTCACGTATTTGCTTGTATTTTGGGCATGTAGAACTCGGTTTTTCGATGGAACGAGCTAAAACGAAACATTGCACAATCTTATCACAACAAGAACTCTTTTTAAAAGAGAAATGTGATGTAAGTCCTTGTGCCTTCTTCCAAAACAACGTTTAAAGCTTTCAAATTCTTTTGAAATTTTTTCACATTTGGTTCAAAAAATGCGTCACAAATGCTGCCAAATGTTATAGTCTGTCTGTTCTTTCAGATTGGGTACTATTTATATGTCAAGTTAAAAGTACTTATTTGTCAAGTTACGACATTTTTACTACGCCACGACAGAACACTACGTACAAGGAAAATATATTTTGGTATACTATTTAAATCGGGTAAAGCGGGTTAATAAGGAATAATTGATAAAAGTACATTTTGTAAAAGGAAAATGTCCAACTTGACAAAATAACAAAATAACTTTACAAAAAAAGACTTGACAAAAATTAATTTTTAACTAGTGCCAATAAATAGTTCCGTTTCAGATTTCATGAATGAGTGAAAAGATACTTCGTCTCATAATTTTCCATAGAATCCGGGAAAGATACTTTTCGGGGTGTGCGTCGTATGGGGGTTGGAAGTCAAAGAGTTCTTGTATGTACGCTCCTTAGTCCTTAGTTTACGAAAGAAATTTCTTGTAAAATTTTAGCGCGTAGGACTTGCGTCACAGTCGCATTACTACCGCGCGTCCATGATAATTATACTCTTATAATAATTTTATGAAACGAAAATTTCTCAAGGCTAGATTCAATTGATTTTTGTCTTCGATTAAACGATTGGTCGATTGACATATATTTAATGGATTGAAAATGTACATACCCAGTGCCGAAGATGAACAATAAATTGAAATTGAAGGTTTCACACATAATCACATGTATCGGAATCAGAAGCAAACACTGGAATTATTTTTAATGATTGTCACCAATAAGGCGACCAATCTGTATCAAAAAAACGGGTTTACATTTATATTTTGCCCTAATCCTCGGTAGCGGCGGTGACACAAAAACCCACCAGCCCCCGTTTTTGGCGACTTTACAGTTCATCTGCACTTTATCCAATAAAGAATGTCGACTACGTTTTCGTCAAATTTTTAAGGTTTTTTCTGCGCTGTAGAATTTGATGGCAAAGGACAACTTAATAAAAAAACAAAAAACAATATACCAATCAATCTGTTTATATCACCTGATATGCCTCGCTAGACAAATTTAACGTTTCGTTTAAGCAAAATTGATTCTTGAGTTATATTGTCAATTCGAAACTAGTCAGTTCTATATAAATTCTTCGACATTAAAGAAATCGATGTGCAAAACTCTCGATTGACACAACAATCGAAACTAATTGTATTGAAGCTGAATACAAAAGAAAGAGTAAGTAAAACCAATGAATGAAAATACAGCAGCGAAAACAATATCTAAAGCTGGTGCTTGTAAATAAAAGAAAGTTGAACCTTGGTGCTTGCTAGTGCCTACTTCAATTGAATGTAGTCAAAACAAGTGGAATTTTGTGCATAACGGACGCATCACACAATTTAGGGAATGATTGTGACAATAACCATTATCGTCAGCTATTCGAAAACTAGTTACCCAATAAGCGAGAAGGATTCGGTGAGTATTAAAAAGTTTGAAATTGCTAAAATCAGTCGCATGAATTATTTGACAGTAACATAAGCAGGTTTTGCATCATGTAACTAAATATCCTTATAAATATGAATCATAAAAGAACGCCACAGGTTCTCGAAATTGTTTTTTTTTTTTTTTTTTGATAGTCGAAGAGTGTTTTAGATAACACACAGTCGTAAATTGTACAACTTATTTTTTTCTGCAAATTTACCTCACCCAATGAATGTCTTACTCATTTCGACTTTATTGAATAAAACTACTTCCATATAAAAACTCAAAATTAAAAAATTATTTTCTATGCTGATTAATTCGTGCCGAATGACTTCATGCTTTGTGGTTGACTGCAGGGCCTATTTTAAGGAATTTAAAATAAAAATTACTAAAGTTTACTGTTTACCAACAATTACTTAAAATTACCAAAAAGATATTTAGTAAATGTTGGTAAATTTTAGTAATTTTTTAATTTTTAGTAATTTTGGTAATTTAAAATTCCTAAAATATGCCCTGGTTGATTGTCGCCCGTAAATTACGACTGCTTTTTCTCGACCTCCCTCCCCTCTAATAGACGATGTTTTGATTGTCAAAAATTGTGTAAAAAACTAAATCATTATAAAACTCAAACATTTATGAGGAAGATAACATCACAAATAGATTGTAGACCCAATTAGATCAAGTGTTGACCTGTCGTCACCAAAAACGTGATAATTTCATTTTGAGAGGCTTTAACTTAAGAATGGAAATGATTGTGACCGTTTGGGACTCAAAGAGAATGTCGCATATCAGAAGTACCTCGAACCGGTTTGAATAGGTTTCTAAGTTGGGATACTCAGGAATCATTTTTTCCTCCCGTCGCATTTCGTCTGTTTCCTTAGAATCCCCTCCCCCTAAAAACAATGTCATGCTCAAAATGTTTGTGGCTCCATAGCTGAAACATAGTCATTAATGTGTTTGACTACATTACTGCACGATGAATTTTTGAAGTTCCACGGTATTTCCTTTTGAGAGTTGGGTCTCAGAGAAATGACAGTGAGGAGTAATTCAAGCTGATGTAAAACGTTTCACAAAAGAGATGAGAACAATCACTTTCGGCATTGAGCTGCCGCAAAGAAGTTTTTTTAGCCATTTTAATGCTAATTTTAATGTCACACAGAAAATCCAGTAAAAAGTGAATTACGTAGTATAAGAGTAAGTATACAAAAACGAGAAAAAGTCCAATTTTTAAACATTATTTTTTGAACCATTACACTTGCACTTTCCCTTTCATAAGGAGAGTTATAACTCACAACGAAATTTTGAAATACTTAACAATTGATAACGCAAGCACTTGTATCCCATCAAAAACCACAACTCATTAGGGTATAACAGCAAATTAAGAAACAAACACTAAAAATTTTCAAACAAAAATATTGCAACGGAATTGAGTGTGGGCGGTTAACCATTTAACTTGATCATCAGTCATCACACAATGATATTAGTGATATTTTTTTAAATTTGTTTTTCGTTTTTTTTTTTCGATGTTTTCAAACGAATGGGTTTTATATTGTTTTTGTAGTAAGGCGAGGTTCTTACTATGTTTATGATGGTTCTATCAGCCTCACTTACGAGTCTTTCCTTCAAAATGTGATAAAAATATTGCGAACAAAAGATTTTTTTTACCTGAAACTAAAACATAGTTGTTGCAACTTTCTATTTCCGGTTCACGTTCATAGGACCTACTTCATAAAACCTACTTCAAATGATAAGTAGATTTATCATTGATTACACCTAAGTGTTCCTCTCTGGAAGGACTTCTTACAGATTTCGTTTTGATATATTTTGTTACACTCATATTCAGAGTATTTTAAGTTGTATCTGTTTTCTGTACGTTGTTTTCGCTTTGTGGCTGAAACTCTCGGAGACGCAAAGTTACCTGTGCGAACGGACGGTGAAACTTTTCTGCATATATCATCACAAATACAGCACGGAAATAGCTCAACTTTGCGTCAAATGACATATGTATCTCAGTGAAACGAAAGAAATCGGTGAGGATCGTTTTTTAAGGCAAAGTTTTATTAGATATCGCATGAAGCAATTTAACCAAGGCCATTCATGAAATTGAAAGATTTCGATATAGAGGCGGGGGAAAAGAATGTCAATCTGGTAGTGAAGTTCCGAGGTGAGTCGAAGGGGGTCAGAGATGAACAGAGACGGGTTGGAGTCGGCGTGATGCGAGTTGGGGCAGAAAATTTGAGAGGAGGTGCGATACGGCGCGCCGCAGGCGTAAAAAACTGCACTTGATAATCGAAAGCACTTTAGCTCATAGTTTTGATATTTGTTGCTATAAGGCACTTCTTGACGATAATAGATGACAGCACATTCCATACACTTGACATTTGAAGCAGACTAACTTATTTGAGAATTCTGACATTTGGAGCAGAAGCAGTGCCGGTTTTACCTTTTTGGCGCCCTAGGGCAGCCAGAAATTTGGAGCACCTGTTTGTAGTTTTTAAACGCTAAAATGGTTCAGAAATCTGAACGACAAAAATGTTTCTGATTTCGTCGCTTACGACATTTCAGTACACCTTGTCTTCAAGACCAGTAGAGCTGATATACACATGGTCATAAAGATAAGGTGTACCGAAGTGTCGTAAAATCAGAAACATTTTTGTCGTTCAGATTTCTGAACAATTTGAAAGAATTGTTAATGGTTTTTAAACGTTGATTCGAGTTGTAGACTCCACTCTATAAATGGTATAGCAGCCATAGAAAAATTATATTCTATGGGTGCTTTTATACCAAAACGAGACTTTTCTCATATTTGACCATTAGTTTTTAAAAATTTTGTATTATACGCTGATACCTTTCTTGCTTTTTTACGTTAGCAAATTCTTCTATAAGGGTGTCAAAGCTAATAGACATGGTAATTTTTCTGTTGATGAACAATGAACTGGCGCCTTGGTACGTTGTTATCTGTGGCATGAAGTACGCGTTCGCTTACTTCTGAAAATTTGGCGCCCTCAAATTCGCGCCGCCATAGGGCATTTGCCCGAAGTGCCCGTTCGATAAAGCGGCACTGAGCAAAAATCTTGATTCATGATATCAGCGTTACGAGATGTCGCACTTTTCGAAGAGAATGGTCTTGGCCATAATAAAATCTGTGTTGTGTTGAGTGTGTATATAGTCCGAAATACGTCTTTCACATAAAATTTTAATTTTCAACTGAAATCAATGTTGTCAGGAAGGTATAAATTTGATCTTTCACAAATTATTAGTGACATACATAATACCCAGCAATTGGCATTGTATAAGGCAGTTGTCTGTTAGCGTACGATGTGATGCGAATAAATCGCGTAAGGTTTATGTAAAAGCTTAGCAAAATCAGCCAAATTGAGCTTTCAAACAAACCTTGCGCGATTTATTCGCATCATACGCTAATATAATAATTATGCTCTGCTCCTCTAAGTCGTCTCTACGCTCATGAAACAGTAACAAACTTAATGCATAATTTTTCATTAAAAATGCAATACAATCCATTTGCACTTATTTCATTGACTAAACTCAGTTGAACTAGAAATTTTTCAATGTCAATACTAAGTCCATTTTCATTATATTACATGATCTCTCTCCGGTTCGGTAATAATAATGTTAGCGAACGACAAACAAAGAGTGAACTCAAATAAAAGAAATCTGAAGAGCATAAAGTCTCTAGATAAATTAATAATTAATGAATTAATTTAATTGAATAAATGTTAGTTGCATTCTTTTGACAAGACACTGTTCAGTGTTTGGTAAATTAACGTTATTAGCCTTATTAGCACTTGCATGGTGAGTTGGAACGAAACGATTTTGAAATAGAAGCAGATATAATAAAAATTCTTGTAAATTAATATCGAAAACATTGCTTGGATTGTTGCTTATGGGGTTTTTCGAAAATGTAGTAAACGAAAGTGTCATGAAGAAGCGCTAAATTTACAAGGCACTCAGACTGAGATGGTGCAAAAAACTAAACTATGTGAAAGTCGTGGCCCCCAGATTTTAACCTATTTAAATGTTTCGCTTATAAAAAGGTCTATGTAGGCAACTCAATCTGAAGTTATTGAGATGGTGCACAAGAGCAAAATATTCAAAAAATATAACCAAAGACCCGTACGTATCAGAATAGATGTGACAAACAGAATAGATGTGGCAAAGTGACTCGAACGTACCTAAATATACAAATAAGCAAACAATCCAACGTTTTCTGTTCTTTTATAGCTGCAAGAATTTCAAAGATCCATAGACAATTAACCCAAAGGTAAGACAAAGGCTCTACCGAAGTTACGCTAGACCCTTAAATCTACAAAAGCTATATCCAAGGACTAAGTCGTTTTTCCCTAAAACCCAGAAACACGTGTTATCTAAAATTTTATTGTCTACAACTTTGTCCTTGGAAGCAACTTTCTACCTCTCATAGTTCTGGAGATCTGGGTCATCCTGCCCAATTATGGAAGTGGCCATTGACCAGGATTGGACCATATCTCCCCAAAATCCTGAAACACGTGTTCGCTTAAATTTAATTCTCTATAACTTCGTTTTTGGAACCAACTTTCTAACGCACACAGTTCTGGAGATCCGGGTCTACCTGCCCAATTATGGAAGTGCCATTTACCAGGGTTGGACCATATCTCCCCAAAACCCTGAAACACGTGTTCGCTTAAATATGATTCTCAACAACTTTGCCTTTGGGACCAAATTTCTAACTTTCACAGTTCTGGAGATCCGGGTCATCCTGCCCAGTTATGGAAGTGGCCATATACCAGGATTGGGCCATATTTCCCCAAAACCCTGAAACACGTCTTCGCTTATATTTAATTCTCTACAACTTTGTCTTTGACAGTAAATCTCATAGTTAAGGAAATATAGACGAAAAACTGTTTTCGTATATGGCCAAGAATCTCCATTTCGTCCATTGGTCCCAGTGCCCATACCCCTGACCCGATTCCCACAAAATTTTTTTTACACTTTCGTGACATCAAATGCTTTCATTTGACACCAAAATGAGGAATTTTCGTGCTGTACTTGCTGAGATATTTGGGAAAAAGCTTCACCGACCCTCGAAAAACCATGTTTTTGGTCACTTCCTCGACCATATCTCCGGAACCACTTCATCGATTTTGCTCATCTTCGAACTTGAATCATGGGAGACATGTACCTTTCAGGGAAAAAAAGGTTTAGGCTGATCTGTTGAGCCGTTTGGAGACGGACAGACAGACGGACAGACGGATATTTTTTTTTTATTGCTGATTCGTCATCTCTAGACGATAATAGATGCATGGAAAAATGGTGGAAAAATGGAATTTTTGAGAACTTATGTTATAAACCCCACTCTGATCGTAGAGGGAAAACCAAATATTGATAGCAATTCTTTATAAAACTTCTTTATTTCCAAGGCATCAATTTTCCTACGATGAACAATTTTAAATCATGCCTGGAGCGGTAGCGGAGGGCGTGACGCAGTCCCCACACCCCAAAAAAAACGTCCACAAACCCAAAAAACTCCATACAAAAACCTTTGGGACAAGGAGCCATATATACGCGAACTTTTGAGTTTTTTCCCCTCGCCTCCCTCTCCCTACAAATTATTTAAAAAAAACTACGTCGCAGCAGCTTTCAAACGAGCCCTCACTCATCAAAATCGGTTGAAAATTGGCTGAGATATCGAGGTTTGAAAATTACAGTTTTGTATGGAATTGGATTTTTCTATTATTTTCATCATTATGAAAACTTTTTTCTGATCTGTCGGTTTGTATTTATCTATCTATCTATTAATAATTTTCGAACTCGAGAACTAGACAGCCGATCTTCCTGAAATTTTCAGGGAACGCCAGTCTCGGCCCCAAATGAAAAATTTCATATGCCGCTTTTCCGTTTCCGTTTTTTCGTTTATGATTTTTCGATTTTCGAATTTTAGCTCCGGAATGACACTACTTAGAAAGATGGTTTCTTCCAGAAAGTTATAGAGCATTTTTAGCATTTTATGAAAATGGCTGCTAACTGTCAAAGTGACACCATCTTGGATTTTTGCTAAATTCTGAATAAGAATACCTAGACAGTTGGTTTCTTCAGGAAAGTTATATAAATCACTGAGAATAAGGTGGCAGGACATTTCTCCGCCGCAAATAACGCCCGGGGCGTTAATAACACCCGGAGTGTTATTAACGCCCGCACGCCCAGCTGAATAATTGGATAAACGCTACAAAATGGCACTTTAATAAATGACTTTATTTATAGAGCATGTAACTAGAAGAAGTTGACTGAGGGGAAAATTTTCCTTATACAGAACGTCAATAGAAGGAGTTGAATAGAAGAAAATTATAAAATGTGGTGAAGGTTTATTTTCCCACTTTTTGTGTAATAAGTTTTTTGAAAATGTTGATAGTTACAGCCTTATCCTTTTAGAGGTGTACAACGTGAAATAAATAGATGACAATGATTTCTAGCAGCTTAAAAAAAACATGATGCAGTTTTAAAGGCCGAAAATTTCAACTAGAAAATGGTGACTGTTGGCGACTTTACTAAAAGTGGAAAATAAACCTTGGCCGCACTTTACTTATACAGAATGTCACTAGAAAGAGTTGACTAATGGAAAAATTTTCCTTATACAGAATGTAACTAGAAGGAGTTGACTAGAGGAAAATCTTCCTTATACAGAATGTCACTAGAAGGAGTTGAGTAAGAGGAACATTTTCCTTATACAGAATGTCACTAGAAAGAGTTGACTAAGGGGAAAATACAGAACGTGACTGGAAGGGATTAATTAAGATAATCATGCAGAATGCCACTAGATGGAAGAATTTTTTTCTCTGCTTTTTTATTTTTAAAAAAGTTGCCAATAAGAAATCAAAAAATTACACGAAGTGTTCCGAAGGTAGCCGAAGGTGACATGAAGTGTTCCTAATGTAGTCGAATGTGACACGAAGTGTTCTGAAGGTAGCCGATGGTGACACGAAGTGTTCCGAGGGCAGGCTAAGGTGACACAAAGTATTCCGAAGGTAGCCGAAGGTGATACGAAGTGCTCCGATGATATCCGAAGGTGTTGGAGAAATATTTTTTTGGAGAAAAGTTTTTTGGAGAAAATTTTTTTCGGAGAAACATTTTTTTGGAGAAAATTTTTTTTGGAGAAAAATTTTTTTGAAGAAACATTTTTTTTTCGGAGAGAAATTGTTTTGCAGGAAAAATTTTTTTGGAGAAAATTTTCTTGCAGAAAAAAGTTTTTCGGAGAAAAACGTTTTGAGAGAAATTTTTTTTTTCTGAGAAATTTTTTTAAAGAAGAACTTGTTTTCGGATAAAAATTTTTCTGAGAAAATTTTTTGTCGAAGACAATTTTTTTTGAAGAAAATTTTCTTTTCTTAGAAAATTTTTTTTACGAGAAATTTTTTTTCAAAAAATCGATATTTTTTCAACAAATGAAAACTTCCAAAACGGCTGATATCACACCAAAAACCTCTTAAAAGGTAGAGTGTGACGCAGTCCGTGAGTCTGCTTCCAAAATTAATGATATCGCTTGAGGTGACGATATCGCTGCTAATACGCAGAAGTTTGTTTGAATGGAATCTTGTGTTCAAAGTTTTAATTTCCTGAAAAAATTACAGCGCTTTTTTTTAAAACAAAATTACGTTGTGTTAAAAAAATTACGTCACAAATGCCGAACCCAACGAGGAAATAATTTTTCTGCACTTTCACTTTTTGCGCTGCAAAAATTTGACTTTTGTTTCTTATTGCGTAGATTGTTTGAGGTAAATTTACATTTTTGCGTGTAAAAACTGAAAGTGTTTAAAAATTATTCCGCTGTCAACTTAACGAAGCAAAAAAAACTCAAATATCTTACATCTAGTTTCCCTGCTCCACACCGTATCCGCAAGGTCAGATCGAAATATTTGTTTCACCCAAGTAATTTCTAAACCAAAAACATAACCAAAGACCCGTACGTATCAGAATAGATGTGACAAACAGAATAGATGTGGTAAAGTGACACAAACGTACCTAAATATACAAATAAGCAAACAATCCTACGTTTTTCTGTTCTTTTATAACTGCAAGAATTTCAAAGATCCATAGAAATTACCCTAGGTAATGTCAAAGGCCCTACCGAAGTACCTCTCAGACCATTCAAATCTAGAAAAGCTTATATCCAAGGACTACGTCATTTTTCCCTCAAACCCAGAAACACGTGTTATCTAAAATTTTATTGTCTACAACTTTGTCCTTGGAAGCAATTTTCTACCTCTCATAGTTTTGGAGATCTGGGTCATTCTGCCCAATTATGGAAGTGGCCATATAGCAGGATTGGGCCATATTTCCCCAAAACCCTGAAACACGTGTTCGCTTAAATTTAATTTTCTACAACTTCGCCTTTGGAACCAACTTTCTAACTCTCATAGTTCTGGAGATGTGGGTCATCCTTCCCTATTATGGAAGTGACCATATACCAGGATTGAGCCATATTTCCCCAAAACCCTGAAACACCTGTCCGCTTAAATTTAATTCTCTATAACTTCGCCTTTAGAACCAACTTTCTAACTCTCATAGTTCTGGAGATCTGGGTCATCCCGCCCAATTATGGTAGTGGCCATATACCAGGATTGGGCCATATTTCCCCAAAACGCTGAAACACGTGTTCGCTAAAATTTGATTTTGTACAACTTTGCCTTTGAAAGTAAATCTCTGTATTGCGTATTTAAGCAAATACTGAAAAAAAACTATCTCTTATCATTTTGGGCAGAGAAATTTATTTTCGCCCATTCCATGGCTCCCAGTTCCCAGACCCCTGACCCGATTCCAACAAAAAAAAAATTCGCCAGTTTTTTGGTATCAAATGCATTCATTTGAAACCAAATTGAGCAATTTCCGTGCTTTACTTGCTGAGATATTTGCGAAAAAGTTTCACCGATCCTCGAAAAACCATGTTTTTGGTCACTTCCTCGAGCATATCTCCGCAACCACTTGATCGATTTTGCTCATCTTCGAACTTGAATCATTGGAGACATGTACCTTTCAGGGAAAAAAAAGTTTAGGCTGGTCGGTTGAGCCGTTTGAAAAAAAAGTGGAGACGGACAGACGGACAGACGGACGGACATTTTTTTTATTGCTGATTCGTCATATTTAGACGATAATAGATGCATCCCCCCCTTGCACCTCGATCTACCCCATGTTACAATAAAATTGTTTGTAGTAAACGTATAGGACCTTTGTACTTCGTACTGGTCCAATAAAAATTCAAGACAATTTAACGTAAATTCATTTCACTCCACATGTCAAATTTTCACCTTGAATTGACAATACCCGAATACTCCACCTCTCGAATACGAATAAATGTGCATTAAAAACTATTGCAGAGTTTCTATGATGATCTCAATAATTAAAAATTAAATTAAAACGATAGATTCATCAGCAACGAAGTCCACCATATTTTTCTTCTTTCTTTTGACTGACGTAAAATCACACACTCGCTACTTGATTTTCTTCTTCCACAATAATACAAAACGTGAAGCAAGGTTGCTCCACAACAACTTATACAAGAAATGTTGTATATAGCGTTGATTTTTTTCGTATCCCACATGAGAAAATTCGAATTTGTGGTTATGTCGAACGCTGACAAAATTCCTTGTTTATAAATGATACAAGTTGGAGTGGTATGGTTATGTTTCATGCTAAAAAAAATCGCAAGCTGTGGACCAAATTTGCATGCGTTCTTTTATTTGCACATTTTGTGCGAACATTTTTGTACCTGCGGTAGTTTTCATTCTTTTAGCAATTCTTTCATTACACAAAGTGTCACGATAATATCGTACTCTTCCTTCATTCTTCTTTTATTATAGTAAACGTTATCTCAATTTTCTCTTAGTAAACGGTGTGGGACGGACAAGTGAATTAAGGTAAGTGCTGCAGTAGCTGAACACGTGGGAGTAGCTGAACAGCTGAATTTTTTCGTCAGTTTCGATGAATAATTTCAGACTAAAGCACTCAAAGGAGTGTTCTGATTGATCTTCAGAATGTTACCATTGCTTGTGCTTTAGAACGTCGCAACCAGCACAACTTGTTCACTTTTCAAGCAATGAAATGTGAACAGTGCAGAACCTCAGTACAAAATATGACATTTCTTAAGAAAATCATAAGATTCGGCGTTTTTATCACCCTTTACAATGTCAGTAAATTAGTTGTTAATGTTTTGGGGACGTAAAAAGTGTAAACTTGTTTATTTTTACTAAATATTGATCCAATTCCTATAAATTTAATCATTTAACGATAAAAAATACCCTAAACTTAATATATGTCAAAGAAGCCAATTATTTTCATTGGCATCATAAAAAGTTCAAAGTTGAAAAATTCCTTAAGTGTTCAGCTACCACAGAACTTACCTTATACGAGTATTTTTAAGTATTTTTAACTTGTTGCGGAAGTTTGTTATAGTAAATATAATCAAACCAATTAGCTCAGTATTATCGTGATACTTTCTTTAGATGTGCGGTAACACACTACTGACTACTTCCATACAAAATAATTCACCATTTGCGAGTTTGTCTGATGATGTTTCTATGAAGTGTTGCATATCATCATTACTCCGAAGATAATATAAGTTTTGAAATAGGGACTAGAGACCTACGAAGTTTCTAGTTACACGTTTTCCATTTTGGAAAATACATTTGTAGCTAAAATTAAATTAATATGTCGTCGAACGAATCTTAAGAGTTTATTTTGAAGGAACAGTTTTAAAGAAATTTTTGAACTTTCTGTTGGCAGCATTCATTAATTAAGAATTGTTATGATCAAAGCGTGCCGACAAATAAAAGCTTCAGCCGCCACCGATGCTTCAAAAAATATTTTTACCGCCACAGAGAAAAACTGACCGGCTTACACATCTACATGGAATGTGACGCTAAAGTGTCTAGTCGGTGTGGATTGAAATCGTTGGAATACGTTTAAACATTAATACTTTTGTGTATTTTAGATATACTTGAAAATGTTTTAATAACCCTTACAAGATCAATGATTAAAAAATGAAAATAAAACAAAATTACCTAAAATTATGAAAAAAAAAATTATGAAAAAATTGTATATTTGAATTTTTTGATGAAAATTGGTTTTTTGTTACTGAAAAAGGTAAGGTGTGTTCTACGGGAAAGTAGTTCTGGTGGCTCTAGCTTCCCACCCGCATATAGTTTCTAGCAAATAGGGGTTCAAACTTCAGATCTTCTTAAGGTGTACTTACCTTAGAAATGTTAGGAAACCCCTCTTACACTTCTTGAAGTTTATTTAGGGAAAACGATTACCCCAAAAAAGAAGTCCACAAACTCAAAAAACGCCATACAAAAGCCTTTGGGACAAGGAGCCATATATACGCGAACTTTTGAGTTTTTTCCCTTCGCTTTTTAAAATATATAAAAAAAATACGTCGCAGCAGCTTTCCAACGAGCCCAGACTCATCAAAATCGGTTGGAAATTGGCTGAGATATCGAAATTTGAAAATGACATTTTTGTATGGACCGTAGATTTTTCTATTGTTCTCATTATTATGAAATTTTTAGACCCGTACGAAGAACAAAGTTCTTCGAAAAGAGGTCTTATGCGTTTCCCACGACGTTTATAACCACTCCAATTTCGACCCGGGAGTCCGTCCGTCCGTTCTTCTACACGATAACTTAAGTAAAACTCAATCGATTTTCAAAAACTATTTTTTCCCTGAAAGGTAATCAAAAATCTGGGCACTGCCGAACCAAGGGCCGCCGAACTAGGGCCCTTTTGTACATAACTCGAGCAAATCTTTTTCGATTTTCATAATTTTTTTTTTGTTTGCATGCCTGACAATTTATGGAAAAAACTTTTTTGAATTTCGAGCTATTGGTCTCAGCCAGGGCCCTAAAACCGAATCTCTACTAGGGCCTGACGTGTTTTTTCAAAAACTTTTTTTTCCTGAAAAATAAGTACTAAATTGATTACAGGATTGAACGTGGGCAAAATCGGTTGAAAGCTTTCGAAGTTACGGTCGAAAAAGTGGTCAACAGCGTGGTTTTTTGGAGGTTCGTGGAACTTTTTCACTTATATTTCTGCGAAATTAGAACGGAAAACGCTCTTGAAGGTATTGAAAGACGTGGACATCAAAAAATCACGATAATTAAATTAGTGAAAATCTGTTGACTGGTTCGGACTGTGCGTCCAGTGTGGGCCCAACTCACGCTACGCAAGCACATACGATATTTGGTGATTTTTTGTAAATATTTCTTTCATTATGAGGTTTATTGTGCGGTTTTACAGAGAAAAAAGTTGCGAACATTTTTGTTCATGGAAGTATAGATCAAGGGCGTCTCCTAAGTGCTCTTGGTCGGTTCTAAGATCGGCTCTAATGCATTTTTTTTTAATTTTTAGATTTTTTTTAAGGATTTAGAGAGGTTTTTGCGTGGTTTCTTCGGACGGGTTTTTCAATATTGCCTTTTCGGCAATTTTCAATCTAATTTAATGTCGACGAAATTTCATGCACTCAAGGAAGGCAACATTTCGAATTTGTCGGTTTCTTTGTATCTATGTATTTATCTATCTATTAATAATTTTCGATGTCGAGAACCAGTCCGCCGATTTTCCTGAAATTTTCAGGGAACGTCAGCCTCAACTCCAAATGAAAAATTTCATTAGCCGATTTTCCGGGGAAATTCTGGAAAAGTCGTGGCATGTGGAAAAGTGATCAATTTTGAGTTTTTCTCACGTAGTGCTCGGAGTTTTCGAATTTTAGCTCCGGAGTGACAATACCTAGAGAGTTGGCTTCTTTGGAAAAAATTTTAGAGTTTGATCAGGAGAATTTTTTTCGATCTTAAGAAAATGTCTACCAGCAGTCAAAACGTCGCCATCTTCAATTTTCCTAAGCAATAAATTTTGTTTTTTTTTTTTTTGTTTTCGAATTCTAGCTTAGGATATTAAGAAATTTGCCAAAGCGACGCCATCTTGGACTTATTTAATCAATAAATTATACTTCTTTGGGTTTTCGAATTTTAGTTACGGAATGACAATACCTAGAGAGTTGGTTTCTTCTAGAAAGTTATGGAGTTTGGTAAGGAGAAATTTTTAACATTTTAAGAAAATGGCTGCCAACTGCCAAATTTATAGAGATTGTCGAGGAGAATTTTATGAGACACTAAGAAATGCAAGCTTTGAAAGTGATACGAAGTGTTTCGAAGGTAGGCGAAGGTGCCACGAAATGTTCCGAAGGCAGCCGAAGGTGCCACGAACTGTTCCTAAGGCAACCGAAGGTGCCACAAAGTGTTCCGAAAGCAGCCGAAGGTGACACGAAGTGTTACAAATGTAGGCGAAGGTGCCACGAAATCTTTCGAAGGTGCCACGAAGTTTTCCGAAGGCAACCGAAGGTGCCACGAAGTGTTCCGAAGGCAGTCGAAAGTGACACGAAGTGTTACAAAGGTAGCCGAAGATGACACGAAGTGTTCCGAAGGCAGCCGAAGGTACCATAAAGTGTTGTGAAGGTAGCCGAAGGTGACACGAAGTGTTCTGAAGGTAGTCGAAGGTGATACGAAATGTTCCGAAGGTAGTCGAAGTGGTGAACATTTCGTCAAAGAAAAATTTTCTTGAAGAATTTTTTTTCTGAGAAAACTTTTTTGAAGAAAATTTTTTTGAAAAATTTCTTCTGAAGAGAAATTTTGCGTATTATCAGCGAGAACGTCACCTCAGGCGATATCATTAATTTCGGAAGCAGACTTACTGACTGCGTTACACTTTACCTTTGAAGAGATTTTTGTATGCGATATTACCATAAGTCAATGTAACCAAATATTTTATGGTTAAAATTTATAGTTTTCATTTAGACCATTTTTTGTTTTGACCAAAATAGTGAAACAATTAACCACGCAGACCTCTGGTTAAATGGTCATCAATTTTTTTAACATCCTTAGCAAAATATTCACTCTTTTGGAACTAAGGGGAGGTTTTTTCCTAAAACATTATAAGAGACTGAGTATCCAGCTAGGGGATGCATGGAGGTGGTGACAAAATGGATGAATTTTTCTTCTCACTATTAAGTATTATGTGTTGTGACGATGATGCTGATGAATAATTTTGTTGTTTCACTTTTCACCTCACGACCTCACGACCTCACGACATTTTTTGTGATTTTTTGCGGTTTAAAATTAATTTTTTCCCCTTCCGCAGACCAAACCTCGAAATATAGTAAACCAAACAGTTTTATTTCGTCTTATACTTACGCCGCTATAGTCCAAAAAATACGAAACTTTATGCTATACTAAAAAACAAAAAGTTCAAAATGCACTTTATTTTTATGTTGCAACGCTGTTGGGGGTTTCATCAATAAAATATTGATTAAGATTAAGTATTTTTAACTTCACACAATGTGGATGAATTAGTGTGAGAAATCAACAGGTCTTGCGTAGAAATGGAAAAATTATTGCAATCTTGAATTTGAATAGGCGCTAAAGAAAAATGTATGTAAAAATATAATGGATGAGTTATTTAATGCAGTGACATTCACGTTGAAATTTTATAAGCATGTGATATTGTCTGGTGATTGCGCATAATCTGTGTAGTAGCCATCGTTTAAAATAAAAACAATATTGAATAGCCGTTGGCTGCGAATACAGCATTTTATAAGACATGCAATCGCAAACATAATGAAATCGATTAATTTCTTTTTTATTCATAAATCTAATAGCATCTGAATGTCATTTAACTTCCGTTCAAATTGTTTTCCTGTTTTTTTTTTATAAATTCTTTAGCATTTTTTCGATGCATTATGTCCATGATTGTTTGCTAGCTTTCCTAGCTATTCTATGATTTTCTATGTTTGTCAAAGCAGCTTGTATGTATCGTCATCAATTAGCATGTCCTTCGTAAGGTTTCGTCAAACCTGAACTCGAGCAAACTTAAACGATTTTCTTTTTTCCCTTCAAAAATTGTCGAAAATGTAAGGCTGAACTCGGAGATGAGCGGATTTTCATGAGTGATACACCAATTCTGACTAGAGGAGGGCGTCGGTGCCAGCCGCACCGACCGTCGCCAAAAATTTCGTTAAAAAAAAAGCCGCCGGCCGCCGCCCAAAATTAATTTTTTTTAATCCGATCGCGCCTCTGCCGAAAATATTAAAACAGCACGCCGCCGCAAGCAACATGTCCCAAATTAAAAATTCTTTTCATTTCATTTCATTTTTTTATTTTTACCAAGAATAAAGAAATGACGTTTTTCCGTCGTGAGTTGATAACGCTTTTCGACAACATACAACATACGATGTAGACAATGCAAACAGTAATCATTTTTTTTTATTTATTTTCTTTTTTTTTCTAATAATACATTTTCTAATACAATGAGTGAGGAAAGGGGGAATAACCCTCCCGAAAAATTACAAAAATACACTTCCACAAAAATTGAAAACTAAATTTAGCAAAAAGAGGGAGAAAAAAATAGACCTAGTCAATTAAAATAAAATAACACAAAAAATCATAGAAAAAATATCACGAAAAGGGGATATAAGAAATATCACAAAAAAAAGTTTTGTCCCTTATCACAGTAGGTGTTTCAGCAATCATTATGCAAGGAACCCGTACGCATCAGAATGGATATGTTGCAAAAAGACTTGAACGCATTTAAATCAATAAGCTACGTCCACATTAAATTGAATTGGAAATTACTGAAAGCAACGATTTAAAAAAAAACACTTTTAAAAATTTTTCTTTATTTAAAGTTAAAATTTTGTTCTATCGGGGCATTAAGGAGAGACCACTCCATACTTCCATGAACAAAAATGTTTTTCTCGATTTTGTCTACAAAATAGCAAAAATTAATTTTTTGTGTTAAGGCCGACCTTAGGACCGAACTAGGACCTTTAAGAGAGGCCTCGAACTCATTTTCAGAGCCCTATCTAAGTCTAAGGGCACAAACTGAAAAAGTTTTGTTCCATAAATTTTTGGGCTTTCATAAAATTATTGATTAAAAAAATATGAAAATCGGAAATTTTTACTCCACCTATGTACAAAAGACCCAGTGAACGGGTCAGCTCAGTGGTAACGTACTGGCCTTCCACCAAGAATATCTGGGCCCAATCCTGGTGGGGACAAATTCTGTATAGGATTTTTCTTCAATGTGTAGCATGAAAGTAACGTTCCGTGGGCAACCCAGGCATCGTAATATGAGTAGTTGTCAATTTGGTGCCGCAACGAATCGTACACAGAAGAATGACAAATATGACGTCACCCATATTCGATGAATTCTGTGCAATAATATCTGAGTCTAACTTTAGACGGAGATAATTAGCACTAGAAGAAATCCTAATGGTAAAATGCAAGCTACCGTTAGACGTGGTTCGGAATTCACGTTAAGCATGTTGTCCAAAAAATGCCTGCCGGTAATGCACATTGATGGAGCGAATCGGCATTCTAAGCCCTACTAGTTTCCGCACCTAGTGCATCATAGATGGCACTAGGTTTGTGTGCAATTTACCACTGACACAGTAAAAGCTTCGGTAACGAAAGGATCTCAAAGAAGGATTTATATGAGCGAAAGATCAGAAATATTGCGGAACTAGTAAAATAAAATGATCTAGACAATCCTAGACAATCTAAAATTATAAAAAAATTACTGAAGTAACTGTCAAAGCCGTTAATCAAAACAATGGATGACAATCCCAAAATTACAAGAAAGTATAAATTTCTAGAAAAATTTCAAATTATCAAAAAAATTAAAATTTTCGAAAGAGTTAGACTCTCTAAGAAAATTTTAATTTTGTTAGATATGCGAATCCCCGAAATAATCGAACTTTCTGGAAAATTAAGCTTTTAGGAAAATCACAAAATTAAACAAAAAACTACATTTGCAAGAAAATTCAAAAGAACAAAAACCTTTTTAAAGGTAGAGTGTGACGCAGTCCGTAAGTCCGCTTCCAAAATTAATGATATCGCTTGAGGTGACACTATCGCAGATAATACGCAGAAGTTCGTTTGAATGGAACCTTGTGTTCAAAGTCTTGATTTCCTGAAAAAATTAGAGCGCTTTCTTTGAAACAAAATTACGTTGTGTTAAAAAATTTGCGTCACAAA
Organism: Pseudolycoriella hygida; assembly: GCA_029228625.1. NCBI lineage: Eukaryota > Metazoa > Arthropoda > Insecta > Diptera > Sciaridae > Pseudolycoriella > Pseudolycoriella hygida. Next base: position 78,515,186 of record CM055404.1, read on the forward strand.
TGCCGGACCCACCAGCGGAATAATTTTTCAATACTTTCAGTTTTTACACGCAAAAATTTTCATTTACCTTAAACAATCTACGCAATAACAAACAAAAGTCAAATTTTTGCAGCGCTACCGCTCCGAGCATGATTGTTGAAGCAAAAAAACAAAAACAATGCACCAATTCTGTCTCTAAGATCTGTCAAAATATTTGAATTTTTCCAAAATATTTCGTTGAGATTGACCCTCTCTAACATCAGCGGTCATCTTAGGCTCGGCCCGGGCCCAAATTTTTTCTTGGATGCTCTTAAGGCTTCGAATAGAAAGAGAATCACGAAAATCGGATGGGATTTACTCGATTTATGTATAAAAAACAAGTAGAGCCCTAGTCTTTAACTTGGCTTTGGAAATCGCAATGAGACGTGCTGGTATCCAAACCAACAAAACGCTGGTGAATGAAACAGTTCAAGTTCTGGTCTTTGCAGATGACTTGCATCTCGCTAATCGTACGTATGCAGCAGCAATGGACACTTTCACAATTCTGAAAATCCAGATCAAAAAAGTTTCTTCCATTGTCAGCCATGCCCAGACCCTTCATACCAAAAAAAGTTTTAGAAAATCGGAAAAGATTTACTCGAGCTATGACCAAAAACCACTTACGGCTCTAGCTCGGCGGCTCTTGGGCTGACAGTGCCCAAATTCAATTCCATAAAAGCTTTTTCGATTACCTTTCAGGGAAAAGATTTTGAAAATCGGTCAAGTTTTACTCGAGTTATCGTGTTGACGCACGGACAGAGAGACAGACGAACAAAATTTTGTTTTGCAGATTCGGTATCTAAGGACCATGAAAAGAAAAAGTAACCTACTACCGTGTTGAAATTCGACTGGTTACAAACTCCGTGGTAAACGCAATAGACCCTTTTTCGAAAAACTTTGTTCTCCGTACGGGTCTAAAAATGATTACGGGATCGAAGTTTAAGAAAATCGGTTAAAAACTTTCGAAGTTACGGTCGGAAAAGTGGTCAACAACGTAGTTTTTTTGAAGGGCGGTGAAACTTTTTGACTTGGTATCTCTGCGAAATTACAACGGAAATTCGGGTTGTAGGGTCCTTCGTGTAGGCTCAGCTCACGCTACGCGACACTACGTGATAGTTTTTCATGAATATCCTTCTAATGATGAGGTTTTATGTGCCGTTCAAATCATAAAAACCTTGTGATGAAAGAGAGAAAAGATTTTGTATGGATTTTTTCTCTCTTTCATCTCAAGGTTTTTATGATTTGCATGGCAGTAATGTGCATTGTTGTAGAGAAAAAAGAGCCAAACTTGAAATTGTGGGTCCGAGATCACTCCTTAGAGGGCCTTGGGTTGTGAGGTCGGCCTGCCCGAAAAATTTTTTTGTTTTGAAATTTTTTTTTGAATTTTGTTTTCTAAGTTGCTTCAATATTTCCCTTGCGGCAATTTCCAATACAACTTAATGTTCATATGTTTTACCACTTTTTCAACCGTTAACTCCCGAGTTCCGACGAACGTCGTGGTAAACGCAATGCACCTCTTTTCACAGCACGGGTCTAATAAAGTGAGTGACCCTTCAGGTGTCAAAAATTTCCTGCACATATTCCTCAGTCGGTCGTTACAAATTCTACTGATACCGCTGCTGAACAATTCCACGGTCCGCCTCGTTTCCACGCGTGAAATTCTCAGTAGTTAGAAAATGATAGTCATAGAAAAATTACTAACATCTAGTTGAAGGATCAATTCTTCTGACGATGATTTTCTATGAATATCTCTTCGTAACTACTGAGCATTTCAAGCGTGGAAACGGAGTTTTCGTGGAATGGCCCTGCTAGTGCTAGCCTAGTAAGCAAAAACTGTATAGCACGAGACGACCACATGATCATGATCCCGTCTTTCATTTTTGCGTAATTAATTCTCAATCCAAGGTCGGCAGGTGCCTTTACTCTCCATCAAGGCCATAAACTCGTCTTCCATATATCGTCCAAGTATATCCAGGCCATCTTACTTACTGTCTGCAGTGGTCTTTAGTATTTGGGCGCCAGTGGGCACATTAGAAATGGGCGCCAAAATGTTTGTAGCTACAAGTTATTATAAACAATTTCAACGACTAAAGCACTTTTCCTATTGATTAGCAAAATTAGCTTTGTTGAAAGGAAATATAGTGCGAGCGAAGCGAGCAATTTTTTTCGGCATGCAATCCATATGAGTACCGCGACGAGAACTTACATTATAAACATCAATATCTGCGCATGGTTGGCTGAGGTAGGCTTCTTTTGAACAGTATAAAAAATATCAGTACACTCAAGATAGCCGCGCAGCGAAAATGTTTTTCGCAAAATAAGTTTTACCTAACAAAATTCGAGCATATTACTGTTTTGAGTACGATTTGGGCGCCAACTTTTTCGGGCGTCAGTGGGCAATTTCCCACCTTGCCCATATGGTAACGGAGGCACAGTCTGTCTGACTGAACGAGATGAAAATCGTACCTCTGGAGTTTATGCCAGCTGATCGCACAGTTGCTTCAAGGGTCAAATTGAAAAGCAGCGTCGACAGAGGATCTCCTTGAAGTATCCTTTCCTCTATATCTCGGTTGGCTACGGATGTTTTCTCGACTATTCCCGAGATTAGCTTGGCAGCTCCTACATGTTACTACGGTAACGGTGAAGTTCGCGTCAGCGCGATTGACAATGAAACGTTTTCCTTATACGAAATGTCATATTGTGAATGACGCTGGCGCGAAGTTCCACATCTAATGTAGGAATTTTGCGCCCATACGGCCGTTACTCCATAGTTTACAATGTAGTGTGCTGCCTTGAAGTGAAATGGTGTGCTTCAATGTTTTATACTCCTTGCATTTCAACAAGAATATTTGCACATATCTTTTAAGCACTATTCAGTCGGCGATTACTTATACATTGTGGTAAGCGAGTAATAACCGTTCAAGTGTATATTACACACAACGCGCGAGCGATAGCGAAAGTATATTATTTTACTTTAATAGCGACGATTCGCCGAACATTAAAAACACAACATTAAAACACAAGTCGTGATGGCCGAGCGAGCTAGGGCACGTTAGTGCTGATTTTTTGAGATGAGGTGTCGGGGGTTCAATTCTGTTTTTTTTTACTTTTTTTTTTTACTTTTTCTATGTTTGTTTCATGCACAAAATATTCAAATTATCAAATTGTTGCATCTAGATAGATGAAAGTGAAAAAAAAATTTCGCGCATGCTTGAACCTAAATGCACATTTCATATAAATATTTATATAAAACACAACCGAAGATTATGTTACAATGAACAATGCGCATGTGCATTCGAAAACAAAATTTCGAATTAAGCACACACACATGTGGGTTCAATGTCTAATGATCCAATTTTTTTTTCTAAATTAAAAACTTTTTCATTTTTTATTTATTCCATCAAACATTTTTCATATAAAAACTCGTCCGATTGAGGAAACAATTACTTTACAGAAGTCCTGACATTAAGTGCTGCACACTGGCATTTTGTTTGATCAAAATCCGTTTGGTCAAAAATTAATTATTTGTTATGTTCAATGTTCAATGCATTTACATACACACATTCACGCATATAGAAAACACATTTTATGAGAGATTTCAATTGAATCACATTAGCTACGATAATAAAATTCGCAATTCATGCATTCACGAAGATCGTGTGGTGTAGTGGTTAGCGTCGTTGATTGGGACGCGGGGCATTCTGTGTTCGATTCTCAAACATTTTTTTTTAATTTAATATTTCTGGACAATTTTTTTTTTACTTTTTTTATGTTTGTTTCATGCACAAAATATTCAAATTATCAAATTATCGAGATAGAAGAAAGTGAAAAAAAAAATTCGCGCATGCTTGAACCTAAATGCACATTTTAAATATAAATATTTATTAAGAATGTTTGTTATTCCTTGACCGTGTAAAAACAACGAAGTTTTGAAAAATTCCTCGATTTTTCGGTCCACAAGAGTCAAAAAACTTTATTTTTTGGACGCTTCGCGATTTTATTACCGCATCATCAGCATATCTATTAATGGCAGACAAACTTAATTAATACAAAAAATTATTGTCAAGAAACGAAAACTAAGCACTTACAAAAATTGGATTACAAAACATAAAAAATTAGAAAACTTTACAAAACAATAAACATTTCTACTACTTGTTTACATCATGCTCGGAGCGGTAGCGGAGAGCGTGACGTAGTCCCCACACCCAAAAAAAAAACGTCTACAAACCCAAAAACCTCCATACAAAAACCTTTGGGACAAGACACCATGTATAGGCGAAGTTTTGAGTTTTTTCCCCTCGCCCCCCCTTCCCCTCCATTTCCTGTCGTCAAGGAAATGTATGCGTATTTTCAGCGCAAGCGTCACCTCCACTGATATCATTAATTTTGGAAGTAGACATTAGGGACTGCGTCACACTTTACCTTTAAAAAGTTTTTGTTGTGATAACTATAAGCATCGTCATTGAGAACATCTTCCTAATGTGGAAAAAGGTCATCCTAAAGCTAACTGAAAAGTACCTTAAAAATGGAAAACGATTTTATTAATTTAGCAGACTCCTATAAACCGCGCTAATGTTTTCGGTATCACGCCTGAAATTCATCGTGTTATTCGTTAAGTTGTAGAGCGATTCAAGAACTTTGCGTTTTGTTCTGTTGTGTTCAATCGCTAACACAGATATATTGTCCGTATCCGGAACATGTGCAGCGTCGTAATAATGATGTACTACTGCCGTGGTGTTTTCTAAGTCATTGTCTCTGTTAAATTTTCTAATGTCGTCATCATGTTGGCCGCCTCTAATCTTAACTTTGTGAGCCGTGTTGCCCACGTACGACAGATCACATTGTGCGTTGAAACCGTCACCAAAACATGGGATATTATTGTACACCACGTTGTAGAGATTCTCTTCCGGAGTTTTTTGCTTCAGCTTTGAAAAAATCCTTCTATTTGTGAACGAAGGCTTAAAACCTAGCCTTAGATTTGGATTGCCTCTGCATAACAGTTTTCCAATGTTTTGCGAACACGAACTATGAAAAATCAAACCTCGATAATTAATCTCCTCCTCTGCACTTGAACCATTCAAGGTTCCAGATAACGTTTGGGGTTGGCTACGACTTCTTGCACTAAGAAATTTCTTAATGCGCTTATCTATGATGGAACTTTGGTGAACTCAAACTGTAAATTCTCTTTACCAGGTTATCAACAACGTTAAATTTCTGGCTCATCGGATGATTTGACCTGTAATTTAGCAACCGGGACGACGACGTCGGTTTTGAGTACCACATAAAGTCCAGTGATCCTTCCATATTACGAATAACTGTCGTGTCGAGAAAAGCTAGTTCATTATTATATTCCACCACGCTAGTGAATTGTATGTCCTTGTTCACCGAGTTAAACACCGACAAAACATGATCAACCGCCTGATCTGGAATGATTAGGAACAAATCATCCACGTACTTCAGACAAACCTCCAATTCTAGATTTAGCTTTGCCAAAGCCTCATCTAAAATGTGCTCCATGATGATGTCCGCCAATACTGGACTTAGTGGAAGACCCATGTTTGTGAATAAAGATACTACATCGAACGAGACAAGTCTTTCATTAGCACGTAGCCTTGAATTTCGGATTCGATCAATGAAATGACATCACGGCAGTAATACATCATTATTACGACGCTGCACATGTTCCGGATACGGACAATATATCTGTGTTAGCGATTGAACACAACAGAACAAAACGCAAAGTTCTTGAATCGCTCTACATCTTCACGAATAACACGATGAATTTCAGGCGTATACCGAAAACATTAGCGCGGTTTATAGGAGTCTGCTAAATTAATAAAATCGTTTTCCATTTTTAAGGTACTTTTCAGTTAGCTTTAGGATGAGCTTTTTCCACATTAGAAAGGTGTTCTCAATGACGATGCTTATAGTTATGTAAACAAGTAGTAGAAATGTTTATTGTTTTGTAAAGTTTTCATATTTTTTATGTTTTGTAATCCAATTTTTGTAAGTGCTTAGTTTTCGTTTCTTGACAATAATTTTTTGTATTAATTAAGTTTGTCTGCCATTAATAGATATGCTGATGATGCGGTAATAAAATCGCGAAACGTCCAAAAAATAAAGTTTTTTGACTCTTGTGGACCGAAAAATCGAGGAATTTTTCAAAACTTTATAAATATTTATATAAAACACAACCGAAGATTATGTTACAATGAACAATGCGCATGTGCATTCGAAAACAAAATTTCGAATTAAACACACACACATGTGAGATTCCATTTGCGCATATAGAAAACACATTTTATGAGAGTTTTCAATTGAATCACATTAGCTGCGATAATATAATTCGCAATTCATGTATTTAATGAGATCATGTGGCGTAGTGGTTAGCATCGTTGATTGGAACGCGGGCGTTTTGTGTTCGATTCTCAAACGGACGGTTTTTTTTTATTTAATATTTCTAGTCTAGCTGGTTATTTATCGCCCTAGACAGTGGAATTTATCCCTCTAGACGGATAAATACTGAGAATAATGCAATAAATTCTCATTTTCCGTCTCAAAAATTGGCATTTAATGTAAGGCGTATCGTCGCATATAAAGTAAAATATTTTTGCTTGTACTGCGCACGCGTGGAGATTAACAAATGGCTTTTCATACGTTCACGTCGGCAATTAAGCATGTGAAGGTTAATGGGATAAATTGATTGATTCCGAAGTTTACAGCACTGTAACCAAAATTTATTGTTTTCATCGAGTATCTTGCAAAAAACAAATCGATCTCTTCGTTTATCGTTGACAAATTTCCATTTCACAGCGATTCTCATACGAAATCGCTACAATTTTCAGTAATCTAAGAAAATTACTTGAAAGACACAAAGTTTCCGCCAAATCATTCATAAGGTGTGTCGTGTCAGGCATAGGAATCATTAAATTGATTTAAATAATAAATTAATTGCGCAAGTTCACCAAGCAAAACAAAGCATTCGATCTGCACCTCTTTGATCAATATCTTAATAATCTGTGTAGGAAGCAAGATATGACACTATGCAATCATTCAAATTATACATTATATATTGCACCTAGCTGAAAAAGCAATATATTTTCCGATTGAATGCGACCTTTGCAAATGATAGTTGAATATTACTTGTAATGGATCTTACACTACCTACATGCTACACCTATGTAAGTTTTTCAGAACGTAAATATGTTAACACTGAACATCAGAGCTTGAACACTATAGTCATAATCAACTCATTCATACGAACGGGTATGCTTTGGCCACGTTTATAATAAATAGTTAATTATTATCATTTTTAAGAACGTAATATAATGGTTATGATCTGTAATTGCTGTAATGAAATCGAAAGATTCTCTTACACTGAAATTAATTCGTTGCAGATAACTGGTTCTACAATTTCCATAACTTAGAAGAGACGCGAAAATGATGAGGTCTTATTTATTTATTTAGATAATCATCAAGATAAATACCAAGGTAATAAGATATTACATCACACTCTTCTTGATGTGAAGTTCTGTTTTTCGTAATTTCAAAATATATGAGAACATAAAAAATATTGTAGCAACTACGTCAACTTCTAACCCCCTCCCTTTTTTATTAAATAAATGAACAAGCCTACCATTACTTTCTCGTAATTTTGCTCGAGAATTGGACTTTCTGTGACTGAGACTCTAAAGGTACGATTATATTGCCAGAACATCGCAGCGAATATTAGCATCTTTATCATATTTGCTTCATAAGAGAAAGAGAGTAAAAAGAGGACAAAAAATAATCGCTCGCGATTTGCGATTTTCGCTCGCGATTATTTTTTGTCCTCTTTTTACTCTCTTTCTCTTATGAAGCAAATATGATAAAGATGCTAATATTCGCTGCGATTTTCTGGCAATATAATCGTACCTTAAGGTAAGTGCTGCTCTAGCGTTCAAGTTTTTTTTTTTGGACATATAAAAGGCAGTTCAAACAGTACGCACGAACTTTTTCAGCAATGCTTGACCTCCTCCCCCGTTTGCACTTCTATCATCATTTTTCAGACTCATTTAGAGTTTCCTAATTCCTTCGCATGTTAGCATTGACAAGTTACCAGATGGAAATGTCCCGATCAACGAATAGAACAGGACAAGATAAGTCGGCATATACTAATTAATAATTATATTAGGGGTAGTGCACATATAACGTCACACTTGCTATAAACAATTAGTATCCATAAAAGGAGTTATGACCCTTTTATGGATACTAATAAGGACATCAAATTTTGTTTATAGAACTCTGGCTACCCTCCCAAATAGAGGATGTATTTGAGAGGGTAGCCGAAGTACTTTAAGTAAAATCTCTGACCAGTTTGCAGTTGTGGACTTTTTGGATTTTATAGCAAGTGTGACGTCATACGTGCACTACCCCAAAGTGAAAATATTTTGTCAGCTTGTCGGCCACAAATTTTGGGCAAATTTTTTACACCAAAAACTTTCATAGATTAAGGCAATCCAATGGGATGATGATTTTTTTGGTTGAAATTTTATTTTGCAACTTTTTTTTGGTAAGAGATAGGGTATATTTCAAAATTATATTTGACTTATATTTTTGCTGTAAAAATAATGTAAAATTTATGTAGATCATGTAAAAAACGTAATTTTTAGGAATTTTTTAAGAATTTTATGGAATATTCAGGAATTAAATTTTCAAAAATCGGCCCCGATATTTACACATCATCTTCCCATCATTTTTACATTTCAAATTAGAAAAGGATATACATCATTTTTTCATAATTTTTATGAATTATACATTATACACATGACTATTTGCCGCGGGAGGCGAATAGTCTTTTTTTGTCTATTTGCACCGCGGCGGGGGACAATTAATCTTTTTTTGACTAGTTGCCTCGGGTGGCGAATAGCCTTTTTCAACTATTTGCCCCGGAGGATTGTATTTCGTTTATTCGCACCTCAAAAGTACTTTGTATATGTGAACGTCTTGATTCACCTTCAAGAATAATGTTTATTACAACAAACATGAATGAATGAATGAAACAAATGCTGTGAGTTATTTATCAGTAAGAACAAAACAAAACTCATTCAATTTTTGCCACGAAAAACTAAGTTGATAATAAAAGTAAGGAATTCTTCCTTTTATAAAATGTCACAAAAACTAGGTGGCTAACAAAGCTAGGAAGCTTTTCCTTTTACAAAATGCCACGAAAACTAGATAGTTAACGAGACGGCGTGCCTAGGAACGTTACTTTCTTCAATGTATAGCATGAAAGTAACATTCCTTGGCACACCCAGGCTTCATAATTTGGGTAGTTGTGATTTTGGTGCCGCAACGAATGGTACACAGAATAATGACAAATATGACGTCGCCCATATTCGATGAATTCTGTGTACAAATATCTGACTCTGACTTTGGACGGAGATATAATAAGCACCAGAAGAAATCCTAATGGCAAAATGCCAGCTACCGTTAGGCATGTTTCGGAATTCACGTTAAGCATGTGGTCAAAAAAATGCCTGCCGGTAAAACACATTGATGGGGCAAACCGGCATTCCAAGCCCTATTAGTTTCCGCCCTAGTACATCATGGCACTAGGTTTGTGTGCAATTTACAACTGACACAATAAAACGTCGGTAACGAAAGGATCTCTAAGAGAATCCATGTGAGCAAAAGCTCACAAAAAATTGCGGAACTAGTAAATAAAAATGATCTAGCCTCTGACCCGGACGGGTTGTAACGGTGGATTATTATATTATTATTAACAAAACGGCGCGGCGTACGGTCCCTTATACGGACGACCAAAATCCGGAATACCAAAATCCGGACAAACAATAATCCGAACGAACAATAATCCGGACAGACACTGCACCGCGCCACAGGCCGTGATTTTAATTACGCACAGAAAAAATCGGTGTCGAGGGGCTGCAGGTGGCAAAGGGGGCCAAGTGGGTTTGACAAAATTTTGATTGCTTGGACGCGTTTCTGTTGAAATTTAAACATTGCAAAACCAACCAATGCAAACCAATAATATTAGAAAATGGGAAGAATTTAAATCGATAATTCTATAATAAGAAATGACCGCAACAAATGAAGGATTGATCTCAAAAAATAAAGAAATGATCCCAAAAACATAAGAAAAGTGATCGCAACGCGATCATTTCTTTATTTCTTGCGATCAATTAATTATTTCTTGCGATAAATTCTTTATTTTTTTTCGATCAATTCTTATTTTCCTTGTACAGAGTCCTATTTTACAGCGATCGCTTTAATTATATGCCTTAGAAAATGTAGTCTCAAAACTTTACCAGATGCAATAGTATTTTATGCTATAAGAACTGTGAAATGATATCTCGGTTTGAGGTGGAGTAAATGGAGTTTACGACACCAAGAATATCTCAGTTCTCATTTCACATTTCGTGTAGCATAGTTTTATATATTGAGCGGACTTTACAGTACATTCATATGTAAAAGTAAATAAACTACTAAAGTATAAATAATTAGAATTAATGTCCTAAAGCTACAAATCTCCGACCCTGCAACCGTGAATGCTAATGCCCGCGTAGTGTTTAGGGGCGGGGATTCAACTAGTATCTTACATATCGGTCTTAAAGACAACTAAGATTTTCAGAAAAATTGAACTCTTAACAGAACCCATAGCTCCTTCAACTGGGCACTGAGCACCTGATGAGAGGTAAAACATTATTAGCGACTTAGGGGCATTTATATTACTGTACACAGAAAATTTTTAAGACTTTTTGTCTGGGGTGGACATTTTCCGAAGAGCCCATTTTTCTACAGAAAAGGGTCCATTTTTCTACTTTTTCAAAAAAACTGCACAAAACCAATGAAACCGAAATATTTTCGAAGCTTCCATTACTAGCACCAGTGTGTCGTTGTACTCTAAACACGACAGCATGACAGAAATTCAAGAATTGAATATCGTTAATATCACATCGGTGCTCAACAGCTCGCGAACGTAACGATCAAAAACTTCTGTCTCATTAGAATTTTTAGTATTAGCATAACTTACACCTCCACATCTTTTATTTGGTAAAGGTGTTGCTTAGGAAGTAGCGTGCGAGCGAAGCGCCGCAATCTTTATATGGGCAGATGTAGCGTTTGCTCCGACCCAGGCGGGCGGAAGACAAAAAGTTTTTACCTGGGCGGCCTTTTGATGACGATTACCGCACATAGGTTGATCAGCACCTGCAGTGCCGCCACGAGGTTTCTGGCGCCGCTGGTGCCTTAGGCATCCAGAAATTTAGCACCCACCTGAAGAAAATTTCAAACGGTATTGATATTGTCCGAAGCTAGTAGTGAGTTTTTACTCGACCGTCGCGTCGGTCGGAGAGGACAGCGTTTGTTAAACAATTTGGCTATAAATTGCATTACGACAAAGTTTACATCACTATTTTACACCATAATATAATAGAAAGAGCTTTCGGAGCTTTCGATTTCAAAAAATAAGTTCATAAGTTCATGTCATAAATAAAGGTAACCCATCATGGGAAGTTTCCCAGATTAAGACGAAAACAAAGCATTGCTTGTGACGGATTTCCTGATCTTAAAAACTTGCCATCATGGCTGCTAATTAGAAACGTAGAAAGAATCTAGTAGGATTGATTTTTTGGTTTGGAAAGAAAGTAACGGACTTGGTGATATCCTTAAAAGATTGGAATCTTTTATTTCCCTGTTCTTTTTTTCAAAGCGAAATTTTTCAAATGAAAGTTTGGTTCGTTGTGCATTTTTATATTTCGCTCAAAAATTTTTGTTTCAGCTACTTCCCAAATCTATTAGATATTTTCCATCTTCGCTCATTTCAAATTTAGCGTCCCCAAATCGCTACACCCTAATCAAATGTCCGGATTGTCCGTGTGAAGTGGCGACACTGAGTACCTGAGCTCTTCTTGTTTCACTACTTTCGAATGTAACAAGTTTAACAAAATTACCAATTGCTATCGCCTCAAGCGAAATTGTATTATGAGAAGCCTGCTCGAGTAATGTAACACTCTCCCTACATGCTAGTTATCCCCACCAGGGTTTTGTTACATGTGTTCGAATAGTTTCGAATTTTTTTTAGTAAAAATAACTTCATTCGCCGCAAGCAATTTTTCTAGAATTTTAGTCCCCTTACCCCTTGAAAACTTACTCAGTTACCAGAAGTAGATCGAGATTCTAATGGGTTATAAGAACCCAACCAATTTTCTGCATCGACAATTTTTTTTAAAATTAACAAAAAATCATAAAACGTGAACATAGTAAAAGAAAAATTAGAAGATATCATGGGCGCGCGGTAGCAATGCGCCCCTGACGCAAGTCCCCACGAGCAAAAAATTCAGAAAATTTTTTTTCGTAGACTTCGGAACCATATATACAGCTAGATTTTGACTTTTTTGTCTTGCGTCGTATCTTTCTGACCCCTAGTTTTTCGGATTCTACGTAAAATTCTGATTAAAATCGACTTTTTACTCAAAAAAATCGGATCCGGAGATATGACCTTTAGAAAAGCGTCATTTTCCATACAAAATGTGCACTTTCAT
>CM055404.1:78528245-78575614 GCA_029228625.1 Pseudolycoriella hygida
CACCAATGTAATAATTTTTTTACGCTTTCAGCTGTCATACGCAAAAATTTGATTTCCTGTTCAAAAATACGCCATACATAATGACAAATTTTTGCGTTGTGAAAGCTGAAAGAACAGAAAAACTATAACATTGGGGGGTCCGGCATTTGTGACGCATTTTTCTAATCAAAAATGAAAACATTCCAAAAGAATTTTTGCGTTTCAAAGCTTTAAGCGTCACCCCAAATTGATATCAGTTGTTTTGGAAGGAGGAAGAGGGACTTGCGTCACATTTCCCTTTTAAAAGGGTTTTTGTTGTGATATCTTATATTCATCATATCTGAGTCAGTCCCACATTTATTCGAGCACAAAAAAGCACATCTAATGGGTGCCGGGTATTGAATTGATTTCCAAAGCATTATGTCCCATAGACAAAATTCCGAAATGATGAATGGGAATGAAATTGAGTTGAAATTAGAATGAACTTTAAATATTATTTTAAATTTTGAATTAGTAATGTTTATTTTGCTTGATATTTAATAATTTTAATTTATAAAATAATTATTTAATTAAAGGCGGTAAGGTTAAGAAAACAAAATCCGACAATAACATTAAAATCTATGGGCTTCACACAAAAAAACTATTTTCACATTTGTATATGAAGTTTTTTTTCGATTTCACATAAATTTTGAAATAGTTTTATACAGAAAACCAGAATTTAACACATAAATCTTCCGAAGCGATCGTTACCATAGTACGTCGTATTTTTTGTATAAATTTTTAATCAGTGACATTAATTTTTATCGTTTTTTATTATAAAATCTTCTTCTTTTTTGTGAAACATTTCAACAAAATTTATAGATTTTCGAACATAATACTTGTAATTTGAAATTGACCCAAAAAATAGTAAAAAATATTTCTGTATATGAAAGAGCTTTTGGTAATAACTTAATAACATAACGGTACATTCTTGGTGATCTTGATAAATATAAAAAAGTATTTCTTGAATATAATTAGTGAAAAACAAACCCACTCTTCACTTAACCTTGTGCCATTAATTTCGTTCGATAAATTCAGGTTGATTTTACTGTTGTTATGATCAAGACTATCACATAGTTCTACGATGTGCTTTAGTCATAATATGAACGTATTTGCTCTAACACTCAGAATTAGAAAACACTGCAATTTTTTAAGTTCCTATCACTTGCAACAAGGTTTTTCAAATTCGCTGTAGAAATAACCTAAACTATTGCAAGTTGGATTTATCGACAATAGTAAAGTTGAATTTAGTGCAAGGTTATCACAAAACATGTAATAAACATACTATAGTCTACATTGATTGTCGCGTACCAAAATTATATGATTTTCAATTAGACGAGTCGATTTCCAATACAGTTCTTCTTGGCTACAACATAACTCTACAATAAGAGTTGAAACTTGACATTTATTACAAGCATGGGAAAATGTAGAACCTGTAACAATTTTTAATTTAAAAAATGTATGAATTTATTTTTTATTTGATTTTAGCTTTAAGTCTCATTCTAGCAAAACGGTAATAGTAGAGTAACGGCTTATCGGAAAGTAACTGGACAAATTTTAAAATGCCAATTTTGATTTTTGATTGAAATGAATTTTGTTCAATGCTTTGGATTATGGAAATGTTCTTCAAATACAACAGAAATGTCTTTTAAATTACAGCGAATGGTCCATTTTCAGCGATTGTTTTTAGTTTTTCTTCAACGCCGTTCATCATCCTACAAATTAAGGACATGTCAATCTCCTTAACCTTTATTTTAATTCTGCGAATCAAATTGTCCACTGATTTAGCTTCCCATCCACTTTCATATACCTTACCAGCTAAAATACCCCAAAAGTCTTCGATGGGACGAGCTTTGGGAACGTTGGGAGGGTTCAACTCTTTTGGCACGAAACGGATGTTTTGAGCTCCCAACCATTCAATGGACTTTTTTGCATAATGGGCACTTGCAAGATCTGGCCAAAAGATCCAAACGTACTTTTTACGGCTGCTGTCAATTAGTTTTTTCACTTTTGGCAAACATTTTTTGATGTATATGTCTGCATTGACAGCAAAACCCTTGGTGGGTGTGATGAAGAGCTTTGAAAAGCCAATCTTCGAAATGGCCAACCAAACAAGGACCTTCTCCTCAAACTTCTTTTTTCCAGCATACTTGACGTTATCTGGCGTGTTCTGAATGTTTTCAGTATAAAAACCTCGATTTCCAGCCATAGACGAATTGGAGAAAGTGAAATACTTTTCGTCGTCAATCACCAACATTTTCTGGCGACCATTCAAAAACTTTCTAAGTTCTTCGCACTTTTTTGGAATTTGCTCGAGCTGTTTTTTGGTATATTTGGGTGCTTTTATTCGTTTACGATATTTGATGCCAACCTTTTTCAAATTTGCACAAATTGTTGATTGAGCAACGTTAAAATTACGTGCCAATTGATTTTGAGAAACACCAATCTTGTCAACATGGTTTTTCTTCAATTTTCGTAACGAATCTCGATTGAATTTAGATGGCCGGCCACTTTTTGGTTTTCTTTCGAATGTGAGGTTAGCCCCGAATCGTTTGATAACTGCATAGATAGTTGATCGAGGTATCTTTTCGTTCAAAAAATGCTTGACGACGTCTTTTTTTGGCCTTAATTCTAACATCGAATATATTCGCTTTCGAAGGTGTTCCATTTCGGTGACTTTCATCTTCAAAACTGGGAATTTTTTAATTAGAAATGATAATGTAGACACAGTACAACGTATTTCAAATAAAAAATTACAAGTTCATTAATATTTCATAACTGTTCTTGACATTTCAAAATTAGTCCAGTTACTTTCCGATAAGCCGTTATGCACTTTTTGCCAAAATGTTTGCCCTAGATGGATAAATGTGAGATTATCGTTCTAGCCAAAAGATTATCGATTCACTGAGATAAGTAGATAATAATCGTTCAAGTGTATATTACACACTACGAGCGAGCGATTGCGTTCATGCGTGTGTCACGCGAATGGTTTTTTTTCGAAATTATCGCAGCGAGTCGGTACATTTTTTATTGTAATAGCGATGATAAGTCGAAGGGTAACTAAGACCTGGTAGACTTTCATTATGAAAAAAGAAATTTTATAAATCTTTTTTTGTAATATGATTTATCGATCTACGCCAAAAATTACAGGGAAAACACAAACACACTGCCATTAACTTATTTGAAAAATCGGACTTCCTTCGGCAAAGCAGCCGAAATTCCTTTAGGAAAGCGTCAAAATGTACAAGAAAAGAAGAACGATTGCTTTGCCGAAGGAAGTCCGATTTTTCGAATTGGAATAATTACGTTCACATTTCTCTAGTTTGAAGTTATTTATCGCGCTAGACAAAGGAATTTATCCCTCTAGACGGATAAATACTGAAAATAAAAGCAATAAATCCTCATTTACCATCTCAAAAATTGGCGTTTAACGGGAGACTTATCGTCGCATATACAATAAAAAAATTTTTAGGCTCGTAATTGAAGTGATATCCTGAAAAAAGTTTTTGATACCCAGAGTAAATAATTTTGATAACCCGAAAAACTACTTTGATATCCTGGCTAAAATAAAACCGGTCTAACACAGGCATTAAGACATTTTTGTAAAACGAAAATACAATGTTTGATATCCTGACAGACTTAAATCCGGTTTAAAATCGATTCTGGCTCTATTTTAGGCATTTTGTAAAAGGAAAATTTTATTAGGATATCTTCGACCAATTTAGAAGTCGCAAGAATTTCTCGAGCTCCCCAAAGAGCTGCTTAAGTTTTCGCCTGGAAGATGCTGAATAAACTTCCCAGGTGAATCCAGGTGCCAGTATCCGTCCTCGGGTCATATACCCCGGCTCCGGTCCCTTCACCTGTCTTCGACTCGTCTGTGAATCTGACCCATTTGGTGTAAGGTAGCGTAAGTGGCCACCCATTCGCCCACTCATCCCTGTGGGAACAGTACTTTGAAATTTCTTTCGAAGTTCAGTTTCTGTGGCATAGAACCCCGCGGCATGTCAAAAATCTGATCAGAGATCATATTTTTAATTTACCCATGCCTGGTCTTGAAACCTGGAGACCACCAGCCATTTTGTGTCAGCCTGTCTGCCGTCGTCTTCATGGCATCCGTGACACACACACACACACATCAACCTCTGAACTTCTTTCCCTCGCCACCACGTTGAGCCTTGGCCACCATACTACGCAGCCATGACTTATCGCGGGCCTTGCTATCGCCACATACATCCACAGGATTGCTTTTGAGGATAGGCACCAGCTCTTCCCGATTGCACTTCTGCAAATCCAAAAGGCCGCCGTCCTCTACACGGGCAATCCAGTTTAGCTTACGGTCAAGCGTAACTCCCAGATATTTCACCTGGGGGCTAATTTCAACGTCCTTCCCGCTTTCCCAACAAGATCTGAGCCTGTGAGCCTTCGGCAGAACAACAGTATGTCCGTCTTATCTGGATTTACTCGCAGACCCCTTTTCCGGCACCTCCGCTCCACTTCTCTCAGAGCCATTCTCAAGCAGTCCCCCAGAGTGCTCTCGAACTTACCTTTGATCAAGACGGTCCTGACCTTGGGGACATCCTTTGGCAACCTAGAGATCTGCCTCAACGGTCCTATCTCTGCGATATTTCTTCGACGCGAAAGGAATTTTCTATTTCAACTACGAGATCATGTAGCGCGAAGTCTGTAGACTTACCTGCCTGATAGGCAAGAATTTCTTCCCTTATGTATTGGTCTGTAGTCCTTCGACTTATTATGTGACGGTTTGCTTGGCTTCGGTATGAAAGAAACGTTGAACGCTAAAAACTTCCGCTCGCAAATTTTCAAAATGAGCGGCACTCATGTCAGGCTTGGGTGAAGCATATGTTAAAACCGGCCTTACATACAGTTTATAAGTATTAGGTTTGACTTTATCAGGAATCGCCCGTCTTTTGAAAAAACAATTCAAAAAATATCTAGCAGTTCGAGTCTTTTTCAATCTTATGGGGATTTTGATTGAAACGAGTATTAGACTGAAAATGCAACCCTAAGACCAGAACAGATTTAGCACGAACAGTTCCAGTTCCATCTACCACAATTTTCATTTTTTTGGTATCCTTCCTGAGTCTTCGACTTGTGTCTTTACAATGGCCAACAATATTAATAGGCCGAAGCCTTGGATGTATTTAAAGCGGTGTTCCCCTTCTCACAAAGCTTAACAATAAAGGCATTAAAAGTGGTTTGCACTAATTTAGGATTATTGTGAACACACATCGGTAAACTGAGTGCTTAACAGCAAATCATAGATATAAAGATTACATCAAATCGGGCCAGAAACGCTATCCTGAGGTACGCCATCGCCAGCTGGCATATCGAAATCACCAGTAACAGAATTGTTAGGCCAAACCTCCTATCTGTTTATCTTGAGGCATTGCTTAACTGCATCAGTTAATAGCATTTTGGGACCGATTAAGCTCACTACGAATAGAATTTTTATGAAAACTTTATTGCCAGTCACGTGAAGAAAACATGTTAAATGTTTCTTTTTATTTTGCGTTGAGCTTCGAATTTTTTTAATAGACTAGCAGGAACAACAACTGAAACAAAATTCATTATATGTAATAGGAAAGGATGCCAGAATCCATCAATAATTTCGTCGGGAATCCTTGTAACTCACATGCAATTTAACAAGCCTGAGAGACCTTCATATGAGACTTAATTTATATGAAACAATTGATATAACTAAATTAAGATAACCGAATAATAAATAAATCAATGCGAAAAAAATTAACTTTACACTTTCATCTAACGAAAATGCAAAATTTGTGTAAATAAAATACGATATCGATTGAATAAAATTAATGTCTCCAGTCCATAACAACGATGCACCACATCTGAAACTTACATTTGCACTAAGCGCAACTACGTTGCACGATGCCATCATCATCCAGTGTAGAATCATCAGCCACAATCAAGTACATCCGATACATAACATCGTCAATAGGTATCCCAATAAGTGTTCTTCAGCTTCATGTTTGCATTGAATTATAAAACGATTTCATATATATCTCTCGTTTGTGCATTATGTTTTAGGTTGAGTTACAATATATTTTTATTCCATTATTGTATTCAGCTACCGAATCACGCATTCTGCAATAAAAGAGGCTACACAGCAACACAACAAGAGCGAAGATAAAATTTAAATATAATAACCACAGTGTGATGTATAAACTACGGAGCACCACCACAGGGGTGTAACTTAGCACTTATTGATATTCTTTAGAATTGAAAAAAATTAAAAAATTTGAATTCGCCGATTGATAAAAGTTACTGAAATTGTATAAACATGTATGCCTCCGTGACGGTTCACTTCCTATCATGTTTCCGCCTCGGATAAAAATTGAACGACCTAAACGGTCTAATCTGTTCATCTTAACCCAATTAGTTTCATTCAATATTTTAAACTGTGTTGTTCAAAAGGGCTAATTTTTTAAGCATTGTTTTTGGGAATAAATGGTTCCTGATTGATGTTTTTCCTAATCATTACAAAGACCTTTCAAAATTTCTTTGAATTCATGCTTTGAATCAGTCAAAAATAAATACTTTGGCGCCATTTTAGTTAGCTTGGAAGTAATTGACTGTTGTGACGAGCTGGCAGTGGCAAAGTTATAAATACAAGTCTGAAACCACTATTCAAATTTTTTTTGCTTAACTTTTCAAATTAACAGGCTATAAACTAGTTCAAGTAAAAAATCAATTATTCTTTGTTTGAGAATTGTAACTCATCGAATCCTGAGCGAAATAGCAAGTGAAAGCATCTTGTAAACGTAGCTATTCATTTTTCAGTGAATACTAAAGATTGCGAAAAATTGAAGATTGACAAAAAAATATGGTTTTCGCCCCTGAAACATGCTACACCCGTGACACTTAACTCGTACTCGTGTACGATGTCGTGGCTATTGGAACTTTGTTGGTACTTTCAAATAAAATTCATGACTGGTGAATTATGAGTCGTCCGAAAATTGCAATATTATTATAGAAGTAACAAACAATAAAAAAATATCGTGTAATACCTTAAACCGATAAATGCTACCAATACCATATTTAGAGAGAGTAAAAAGGAAGTTAATCTTTTGGATGTGCACTTCGTGTTTGTTTATTTGACCTTATCTTTATTGTTAAACAAACAGAATGTTTGGGTAGTTGGGTAGTAGAAAAATGGAAATAATAAAAAATTATAAAAAAAAATTAATAAAATGAAATATGTTGGTAGAAAGTGACACTACAGCATTGTAACAATCGTTAACCAATGAGGAAAAAGATTTTGTCGCATCGATATAATAAAATTAAGAACAAATTGGATCTATTTAAGTCACGAAAGTAAATACCGTTCATTAAATGTTCATATATTGCTTTCTGCATTAGGTCTGCGGTAAAACTGTTGAGAACTAAATATAACTATACAATGCAATAACAACGACAAATCTACAATATGCCGACCAAAGCCCTATAATAAGGATCCCACAAAAATCTCGAAAGCAGATCTTCAGAAGTTTATGTAGGATATTAACTAAATCGTTCGTTTTGCGTAATTAAGAAAAGTCGAAATTTCTCCTGGTAAAACCAACTCTATAACCATCGAAAGAAAACAATGAATTGAAACGTGATGCAGCAACTTAATGAAAGAACATTGCAAAGTTGTTTCTTAAAAAAATTGTGCCCAAAAATTAATTGAATTAATTTTTGGGCAATGTAGGAACGTGCAAGTGTTCCGATGTCCTAGTCAGTTTTTATTTCCTACATGAGTTTTTATTTAAAATTCAAAACGTAAAAAGCTCTTGGTATTTATTCAAACAGTTTTCCTTAAAATTGAATTCTTAATCACAACAAAAACTCTTTAAAAGAGAAAAAAATCTTTCATAACAGGCAACTACCAATATCCCCCAGCGAAAACGATAATATCGTTTTACGGAAAATAATATCGTTGCAGCAGACATGGGTAGAAGATTGCTGTACGCACTCTTGACGTAACGGGCGTATAGTTAACGAGCCCCCATGATTATAGATAATGAACATTTGTCACAAATAAATAGCGCCTCTTTAGCTGGGCCAAAGCTCCAGGTTTACTCAGTTATAGTAATTAAAGGAGAAAATTCTCCAACACTATATTTTACATATACTGGGGTATTTAATATGTCGCCGAACATACATATTGGACCAATTGAAGTCACCGAACATTCTTCGAACATTTCGTATGACAAAGCATGTGTTTCGCTTACTCGTTTGTTCTACGACTTTTTGAATACCCCTGTATGAATAGTTATTTGGATTACAAGGGATGAAAGTATAAAATTTCAACCCTGAGCGGAAGGCAAGGGCTGCAATCGCACAGGTTGAATTTTTTACGTCATCCCTTGTAATTCACATAATTTTTCATTACGAGAACAATGAAAATTCTAATGTCCCGAAGTCCCGAAGGGGCTTTATAATTTTGTTTCATTCTCGACTGAATATGGGAAAACAAAACAATTAAGTTAAAAAATGCTTCATGAATTGTATTGACAAGTATTGTGTGGATCGAAATTTCACCATCCAAAATAAAGTTTTATGCGGACATTGAGCAAATCGGATACTAAAAATGGAGAAAAGCCTCACGGCTTTTAAACCACCTCTTAATTTAAATTATCAACACCATAACTACTTTATTTATTTATTGTACTGGAATGGAATAAACATGGAGTAAAAATGAGTATATAACGGGTGACACCATGAAATATGCACTGACTTCAAATGAATTTTACTACCAAAATTAGCTCAATTTTTTTAACTCTCTTTTATTTAAAATCATTTTTACTCTTTAAACATTGAATTCTCTCAATGATTTTGATCAAAGGGTCCATTGTCTGCTACAGCACGTAGTTTTGTTCTGATCTTCGAACATGCTCGTTGTACGCCGGTTGTGTCCATTTCTTTCAAACATTTTCTGATACGGGTCTTTAATTGTTTGATGGATTTGGCCTTCCAACCCTTCTTGTACACCAAGGAACTCAGTTGACCAAAAAAATCCTCGATTGGAGGGCATTGTGGCAAGTTTGTTGGGTTACGGTTTTTCGGTACAAAATGGATGTTTTTGGATTTCAAGAATTCCATTGTCTTCTTTGAGTAATGTGATGACGCTTTGTCTGGCCAAAACACGTAAGCATCGTCGGCATGATGTTTTTGAATAAATGGAACCAAAATTTTAGCCAAACATTCTTTTATGTAGATTTCTTGGTTGATTGCCAGTCCACTGGGCTTGAAGTACGGCTTCGAAACACCATTGGATGAAACGGCGATGTACAACATAACCTTGGGCTCAAATTTCTTCTTAAACTTGAATTTGACATCTGCAACGGTTGATTTTGGATCTTTGGCATAAAAGATGTCGTTTCCAGGCATGTGGTACTTGCTCAGGGTGAAATAACTTTCATCATCCAAAATGAAGCTTTTTAGTGCATAGTTTTTGGTCATCCACCGACAGTTGGCCTTTACTTGGGAAATCCGTGTATGCTGGTGACTTTTGCTTCTTCCGAGCTCTAACACCAACCTTTTTCAGTGATTTTGAGATGTACTGCTGTGTGCAATCGTAGAGTTTTGCGGCATAACGTTGACTGACTCCAGACTTGTTATCAAACATACGCTCCAAGCGTGTGAGGCCTTTTTTAGTCATGATTTTCGCTTTTTTGCCCGAACCAGGCTTTCGAATCACTCGCAGACACTTCAAAATATTGTAAATTGTGCGTTTCGAGATTCCTTCCAGAGCGAAATGGTCAACAGTGAACTTCTTTCCTTCATCACAAAATTTTTCGTAAAAATTTACGATGCGCTCTCGAAGTGCTTCTTGTTTACTTGGCATTTTTTTCGGATAATGGAATTTTTATTGTAACAAAAGCCTTTTGACTAAATCAAACACAATGCATGCTATGTTATTCAATAGCAATTCGATTTGTTTCCATGAATTTCAATAAAAATTGTTGTATCTAAATTGAGTGCAAATTTCATGGTGTCACCCGTTAAAAACTTTGACAACTGGAGTACATACAAAAGAAGAAATTTTTTCCCCGCTAACATTTTAAAATAATCACTTTCATTGGAAGATTCCGAGACCTAAACGAGCTTCCTGATGACCGTATGCATTTTTGCCGAGGATTTAAACAGGATTGGAAAGGGATTTAACCCCGCGACCGGCGAAAACTATCGTTTTGGATTATGGTACCGACATAACCTCACTTTCGCTATGTCATCAACATCAAAAGACCATGCCTCAAATTCCAGAAACCCTCAATCTCCCTCCGGACACAACAAATTCACATGCAATGCTTGCAGTGAGGATAAGTCAAGATCGTTCAATTCACTCCGAGGCTTAAGGATACACACGACGAAGTGCCACCCTTCCTCCCAAATCCCTCAAAGGGGTAGCTTTATTGGTGGCGAAGAGCTACGAATTAATGATGAAAACGTATCGGAGGAAGACTTCTAAAATTTCTTTAAGGGAGCAAGGTTCCAGGCTGCGAAAACTTACACACAGTTAATTAGGAATTGCATCGCAGCAAATGACTTGGGATCTTGGTTAAGCCTGTTTACCTTTGCTTTCAAGGCCTTCCATATTCCATATTCCATATTGTAAAAAACAAGAAGAGAAGGTGAGCCTCGTTTCGATCGTAAAGGAAAATATATTATCGTTAAAAGTTTCGCTAAGCGAGCCGTGTATGAAAAAAACCGTCAACCTTTACAAGAGTGTCGAGAAGAAGGTAGCTGACTTTGATGTTAGAGGTGCAGTTAGAATATTGAGTTCTTCAGAAACGTTTGAGCAACTTCATGTTTCGAGGCCTCGTCAATCCTAAAGTATGCAAATACCTGTACGGGGCTGTTTTGTGTGCATTCAATAAGGAAATCGGTGGTATTCGGCCAATTGCTATCGGTCTATCCATTCGAAGATTGGTTGCAAAGTTAGCTAGCAAACATGCGCATGAAGTAATAGGGGATTACTTTGGCCAAAAACAATTTGGTTGTGCCGTTAAACAGGGTAGTGAGCAGAGATGGGAAATTACCGGTAATTTATTTTTCTCGGTAATATTACGTAATATTACGGTAATATTGGGTAATATTACCAAAATTTTAAATTACCAATATTACCGTGCCCTTGGTAATATTACGTAAATTACCGACTATTTTTTCTTGTATATTTCGTAGACGTCTTAGAAACATCAAAGCATTAAAATAAATGAGTTAAAATTTCGATTTATTCTGACTTAACTTGACATCATACGAGTTGGTGCCTGAAGAGCTTGCACATGAGTATTTCGTCGTTCCAATGCTGAGCATGTCACGACGAGATACCCCTATTATCAAGTCCACAATGATATTCCCATTGTCTTCTGACCGAATACAATCATTGTAGACAGAGCTGCATAGTGTGTTTCTTAAAATTAACAACAACCGGCATTGATCGTCTAAGGGTTAAAGATAAAAGATTAAGATAAAAACATTTCCATCATCTTCAGAAACACTAATAATGAACTTTTATCACTTAAGAAGTCGTCTTCCGTGTTAACGGAATCGTCAACAGATCTATTGGTTTCAGATTGAAGTTAAAACTGATAAAGGAAGTTTTAAAAGTGAAAATCATGAATTTCCTGTTGCAGACTTGACATTTTCTCTCCCTTTAACTTTCGTTTAACCTCCACTTTGCTGACGGAGTAATGAGAATTAATTGTGCGGGCTAAGCGCACGGAGCTAAGTATCAATTTAGTGAAAATTCTAGGATGATCAAAACAGGCGTTAGTGTTCATGGCGGCGCATAGAAATTTATGTTCCAAATAGTGAGGAAAAAATAGCGCGACGAATTTTCTATTATTTTATCTTTTATCCACAGACCTAGTGGGTCATCGGAGAATGTTCACTAAGTTAGCAGAAAGTGCTTTGTGTTTTGTGAATGTATTTAATAAACATCAGTCTTACGCAATGATGGTTAGGAGTTGTGATTTAGTTAGGTTGCAATGCATCGTATTCCAGTTTTCCAGTAGTCCTTTTAGAAAAAATAGTTCTCCATTTAGTTCTAACGATAAATGCAGGCAAAATGGAGGGCTGAACGGAGAAATATTTTTTCTAAGTGGACGAGTGCACTCGATTTCGCTTGAAATTTCGAAGAATGAATAATAGAATTCTGATACATTTCTCAGCTAATTGAAAAAGTCAAGTCTAAATGTCTCTTAAAAATAATGAAAAATGGCATGATTTACAAATTTTTCGGTAATATTACGTAATTTAAGTAATATAAAAAATCTTTGAATTACCAATATTACCAAGGTTCGGGTAATGTTACGTAATTTTACGTAATATTACCGACCCATCTCTGGTAGTGAGAGTGTAGTACATGCAACAAGAACGTATGTGTTCAGATCGAAGAATTTCAAGAAAGTTCTACTAAAAATAGACTATAGAAACGCCTTCAACTCGGCCGAAAGGGACAACATGCTGAATGGTATTAAACAAAAAACGCCGCTTCTCTTCCATTACTTCTGGCAGTGTTACGCCACGCCATCTTTGCTCGCATATGATCACGACGTGGTCACATCAGCCGTAGGAGCTCAACAGGGTGACCCTGCAGGAAGGTTTTTATTTTCACTGACGTTGCAACTGATAATAGAAGAGATTGAATCCGATCTCAATTTGTGGTACCTTGACGATGGCACATTGTGCGACAACCCCGAAGTAGTCCTCGAAGACTTTCACCTCTTGATCCAAACCTTGAAGGAATTGGGCCTCGAAGTCAACGTATCTAAGTGTGAAATATATTTCTGTTCAGGGCAAGTCGATGCAGAAGTCCTACGTAAATTTCAAGCAATCGCACCCGGTATCCGAGTAATCGACGACGAAAGCTTTCACTTATTGGGTGTACCCATATTCTATCCAGCATTCCAAAAAGCAGCCTCGTCGTTTTTGAATATGGCCAAAATCATGTTCGATCGGCTTAAGAACCTTCCCGCTCACATCGATTGGTTCCTCCTAAAGAACTGCTTTGCCATCCCTAAACTCACGTACTTCCTTCGGACGTTCCCTGTTTGGAAATTCAACGAATTCAGCAGCTCCTTCGACAACCTAATAAAAATGACACTGAAATCAATCCTAAATGTCGAACTAAATGACAAAGCGTGGATCCAAGCTACATTACCAACTTCTCTTGGAGGCTCTCCCAGCCTTCCTAAGTTCGGTCCATGGCGTTAAGGACATCGTCTCCCATATTTATCCCCCTTCAGATGATAACCTTATTAGCCACGAGCAAGAGTTAATCGAGGCCTGGAGTAGTTTAAGTCTTACAATTCCCGAGCGTCCGAGAATACAAAAGAATTGGGACACAATAAACATAAGACGTATTATAAACGAAAACTTAAGCTTCACCAATCGGTGCGACATCGCTAGATTTAACGCATTACAACGTCCCGAATCTAACGCCTGGCTGAAAGCGTTTCCATCGGTTCACATCGGCACCTTAATGGATAATAATTCCTTTAGGGTTTGTACCGCCCTCCGGATAGGATCTTCCATCTGTCGACCTCACCGCTGTATTTGTGGCACCGCTGTTACGAAATTCGGTATTCATGGTTTAGCTTGTCATAAAAGCGCTGGGCGCTCCTCCAGACATGCTGAGTTAAACTAAGTTCCATTAATGTACCCGCAACCCTCGAACCTACTGGTCTGCTCCGCTCGGACGGCAAGAAACCCGATGGCCTAACACTGATCCCATGGTCCAACGGGAGATCCTTAGTCTGGGACGCAACGTGTTGCGATACGTTTGCCGACTCCTATATTAATCTCTCAGTCAGGGCAGCTGGAAGAGCCGCTGAGTCAGCTGCAAAATTAAAACATCAAAAATACGCCGAAATAAAGGCCAACAACTATTCTTTCAGCGCTTTCGCCGTAGAAACAATGGGCCCGTGGTCCACTGAGGCCTTAGAATTAGCCTTCAAAATCGGTTCCCGGCTGATGGAAGTTAGCGATGATAGACGCGCTAAGGACTATCTCTTTCAGAGGCTGTCGATGTCCATTCAACGGGCCAACGCCGCGTGTATAATGGGTTCCCTCCCCCCATCCGCTAAGTTGGATGCGATTTTCTATTTGTAATTTCTTTAACCATTGTATTAAGAAAAAAAACTAAAACAGGAAGTAAAAAAAAAGCGCTTTTTGTTTTCGCCAAAAAAATTAAATTATACAGAAGATTCTCGACTATTGCTTTGTTCAGTTTTGTCGTCAATTTGATTTTTTTCTGAGAAATTCGTTGAAAATCTTCGCTGGTTCTCTCTAAGTTTTTTAAGAAAAGAAAAGAAAGTTGTAGTCGACTTTAGCCTACACTCCATATAAGTCAGTCGAGTCTATGAATAAATGTCAGACGTTGCTCTGCTTTCTAAATTTACGTCGGCTAAATTTGAATGATAAAAAAAACGTTGATAGCATCAACACTCATTTTAAATGCGAACAATTTCATTAATTGTCTTCGAGATGCCGGACTTTGTTTATTTTTTCCAAGTGAGGTTTTCCAAAATTATCAAAGAACATACCACAAATTATTTGCATGTCTTAAACCTACTAATGCAAGATTTATAACCGCAAATTACCTCCACACTTCCACATCATTATCTCATATATGTTACGCTCGTTTGAAACGTATTACATGCACCAGCTTGTTTGTATGAAACACAAAATGGGAAAAGGAAATACATTGCAATTTTCATAAATTTTCTTCAAGTGCGGATGCAGAACATGAGTAAGAATAAAAAAATTGAATTAATAATTTAGATTTCGTTGTTAGTTTTGCTCAAAAAAGGTGCTTGAATGATGTTAGTTAGTTAATTTTCATACAAATCGACTACAAATTAAATTTTAATTTGATAATGCCGCCAACTTCATTCATATCGACATTTTTTCATCTGATAGGTATTCCAATTCGTAGGGGGCAATTCACAAAGTGCGCACTCTACTGAGGGGGAGGGGGACTCGAACCTAGCGTGCTGTCAAAAAACTATACTTCTTTTAGCATGCGTACTTTACGAATGGCTTCTACGAAACTAAAAGCGTGGTTATGCTGGCTACGCGCATCTACACATCCGATAACGTATGAGAACTAACTAGTGGATACAGCTGGTGAAAATGTTGATACTTACAAAATCAAGCACTTTCATTCGATTTTAATGCATCCTGGAGACCTCGTCTTCTTCATAAGGTAAAAGTGTGTGGTAAACGTCAGTTTATAAACCACTTTCACAAATAATCGTTGAGTCAGGACCTATAAAAGGAAATTTGTTTTTCGGATTTTCTTAACGAAATTTGAAGTTATTTTTAAACATTACTAAAATGTTTAAGAATTTTTAGAATTTTTTAGTTGATGAGTTTTATTTGTTTAGTGTTTAGTTAGAAATAAATTAACCTCAAGTAAACATCAGTTAATTATAGGCTCAAATCATTATTCATTCTACTCAATGTGCTCAAATGTTTAGACCCGTACGAAGAACAAAGTTCTTCGAAAAGGGGTCTTATGCGTTTACCTCGACGTTTGTAACCACCCCAATTTCCGCCCGGGATTAGACGGGAGCTTCGATGATGGTCTTTAGATGACGAATCAGCAATAAAAAAAATGTCCGCCCGTCTATCACCACGATAACTTGAGTAAAACTTAACAAATTTTTCAAAACTTTTTTTTTTTCACGTAATTGAAAAATCTTTGTTGAGCTTGAATCTGGGCACTGTCGGCCCAAGGGTCAACGAGCTAGGGCCGTTTTAGTGGTTTTTGGTCTGTTGTAGATACATAACATCTTGTTCAATTTTCATAATTTTTTTTTTTTTTTTGTTTTAAAGGTCTTAGCATGCCTGACAATATTTACTTAGATACGTTCGAGTCTTTTTGTAACATCTTTTCTGTTTGTCACATCTATTCTGATGCGTACGGGTCCCTTGCGTATGTTTTCTACATAAATCGGGTAAATCTTATCTGACTTTTTTTCCCTGAAAATAATAAATAATATTTAATAATTGATGACGGGATTGAATTTGGGCAAAATCGGTCAAAAACTCTCGAAGTTACGGTCGAAAAAATGGTCAAAAACGAGGTCTTTTGAAGGTTGGTGGAACTTTTTCACTTATATCTGTGCGACCAAAAATTAACATTCAGTAAACACATTGAATATATAATTGCAAAAGCTGACTCTACTGCGGTTTCAAAACGTACCACGTGTATCGTTCAAGTTGACTATCAGGAAGTTGAAAATTACGTAAAAACTTAATGATGGTAAGATCAGAATTTCAATAACTGAACCTTTGGTTCTCACTCTAATCAAAAGCTGTTTAGTCAACTCGGGTCTCTCGACTCTCAAATTTAACTCTAAGTCACGTCGACTTGCGCAAAAACAACTAGTCTAGACGACTAGTTTCCGATAATCCTTTTAGTTTCAAGTGGACCATTAGCTAACGGAGACGTTGGTGCTTGATGGAACGATGGGCTAATTTCTAATGTCAACTTCTATTTTCGTCTAATAGTTGGTTCCTGTTTTAAATGTGATAACTTAAATTTTTTAATTGTATAATTGTTAATAATGAGCAAAGGTAACTACCGACTCTGACGTGTCGACTGGGTCGGCAACCCCCTTCCGGATCTGCTCATAATTTATCTTTTTTTGTTATTTTAAAATCAATTTGTAGTCAGAGGGCTTTGAACTGCAGTGTCCTTAGTGTGGGACAAACTCACTCTACGCGACCCTCAAAACTTGTTGTAAGATTGAATCCGGAAAGCTATGGGTGTTTTTTGTTCCTAATTCCAAATCAGAAAAAATTTTGATTCCAGCACGTCAGGATTAAGCGCTAGATCAAGTTTTATGTTGTATGAAACTTCGGATGGTGTGAGCGAGACATATAGTCCTGTCTCTTTTGCCCCATCCGAGTTTTCATACAATGTAAAACTTGGTCTAACTCCGGAACCTGACGTGCTGGAATCAAACTTTTTCCTGATTTGGAATCAAGAACGAAAAACACCCATAGCGTTCCGGATTCATATCTGCAACAACAAAATTTATAATATGCGTAAAGTAGTTGCTAGTTTTTCGAGAATATTCCTTTAATGATTAGAATGATTAGAATGATTAGAATGCACAAAAAGTGCAGTGTTGCAGAGAAAAATGAGGCGAGTTTTTTCGTCCATGGAAGTATGGGTCAGAGGCCTCTCCTAAGTTCTCTACGTAGTTTCTAAATTAAGAATGTTTGTTATTCCTTGACCGTGTAAAAACAACGAAGTTTTGAAAAATTCCTTGATTTTTTTGACTCTTGTGGACCGAAAAATCGAGGAATTTTTCAAAACTTCGTTGTAGTTTCTAAATTCTGGGCTTATTTTGAGGGTTTGGAGAGGTTTTCAGCGCCGTTGCTTCGTACGGGTTTTTCAATATTGCCCATTCAGCAATTTCCAGTCCAATTTAGTGAGGACGTAATTCCATTTACTTAAGAGTTAAGACAATATTTACTTAGATACGTTCGATTCTTTTTGCAACATTTATTCTGTTTGCCACATCTATCCTGATACGTACGGGCATATGTTTTACCATCGTTTTGAATCAACAAATATTGTAGACAAAATGAAGCGTGGACAACAATTCAGTTTTCAATTGTACAGTTGGTGTACATTGTTGTCAACGTGAGTTTACACGTAGCATGGCTTGAGCCATACAAGACCTGAATTATGGGGGTGAGGGTGGATGAACATTTTTCTAGAAATTCCGCTCTGCCCCTTAGACTTTGCAAGGTGGTAAGTTCCCCCCTTTGCCACCACCTTCGTCCTACCACCACTCGACTCCGCTTTTTTAATGTTTACGGTCTGCTGCGGCGCTGCCAAATTAGTGATGATGGAAACATCAAAAGCGAGGTCAAGGGGCTGGAGAAATAAAAATTGACGATTTTGTACACGGGGAAAATATTGAAATGGATGATTTTGAAATGAATGTTAGTTATTAATGGACAGCGTGTTGTTGAAATGGACGATTGTGAAATGGATGTTAATGAACGGAACGGGAGATTGCACTGGGCCAACGTAGTTTCTCCAAGAAATCCTGAAACTATTCCCTTTAAAATGTAATTCTCACCAAGTTTGCCTTTAGAAGCAAATTTCTCACTGCCATGGCGCCATAATTCTAGATATATGCGTCATCTCTCCCAATCGTAGAAGTGGCCATATTCCACCTTAAAACCTGAAACACGTGTACTCTAAAATTTTATTGACTACAACTTTGTCTTTGAAAACAGCTTTCTAACTTCATAGTTCTAGAGATATGGGTCATTCCGACCAATTCTAGAAGTAGTCATATTTCAGGATTGGTGCATTTTTCCTTAAATCACTGAAACTCGTGTTCTCTAAAATTTTATTCTCTACAATTTTGTCTTTGGAAAAAACTTTCTACCTTTCATAGTTCTAGAGACCAATTCTAATAGTGGTCATATTCCAGCGTTGGCTCATTTTTCCCTAAGCCACTGAAACACGTGTTCCCTAAAATTTTATTCTCTACAACTTTGCCTTTGACAGTAAATCCATAGTTAAGGAAATATAGACGAAAAACCATCTGCTTTCCTATATGGCCAAGAAACTCAATTTCATCCATTCCATTGGTCCCAATTCCCGCAAAAAATTTTTCCCAGTTTTCTGAGATCAAATACTTTAATGTGACACCAAAATGATCAATTTCTGTGCGTTAAGTGCGAAAAAGTTTCATCGACGCGACGCTCTAAAATCTATGTCCGACCATATCTGCGGAACTACTCGACCGATTTTGCTCATCTTCCAACTTGAATCATGGGAGGCATCTACACTTCAGGGAATAAAAAGTTTGGGGTGATCGGTTGAGCCGTTTGGAAAAGAAGTGGAGACGGACGGACGGAAGGACATTTTTTTATTGCTGATTCGTCATCACTAGAAGATAATAAACGTATCCTCCCAGCTCGATCTACCTCATGTTACAATAAAGTTGTTTGTAATAAACGTATATAGGATCTTTGTATAATATACTTTTTTAAACAACTATTAAAATGTATTCTTCATAATAACGAAATTTTGCTAATTGTGAACATCACGCTACAAATTGCTCTATGAACAGCAAATTCATACTAAGTTTTCCTATCCTGGGCTGGCAGGTCAGAGAGATACTATTCTGCTTGTCGTCCGAAAATTGAAATATAATAAAATATTGAAAAAAAGACAGAAAAAAGTATGTTTAGCCGAGTTCAAAAGTGCTTCTGAGTCGTTAACGAAAACAAGAGCAAAACAACGTTAGCATAGAACGTCATAGTTACTAGAAATGCTATGTGGAGTGAAAACACTGATCTTTCTAACTGATGTATAAATATTTTGACTAAGTAGATGCTGCTTAATTGAGTGCGAAGCATTGCCATTGATTTTTCTGCTAAAATAAATTCTGTTCGAAGAAACTGGTTTCTGTTCAATCACATGCAATGGATAATTGCGTACAAACACATAATATTCCAAGTAATATTCTCAATATCGTCTCGTTGTACTGCGTATTATGCAATAATTGCAAGTAGATGAACCATGTAGTGGGTATTTATTTAATTTTTAGTAGTTATTAAAGAGGTTTTAAGAACATTTGTGGTTTTCTGTAATACATGCCTACCTCGAAGTTTCCGACGCAAGGTAAATTTCTAGACCCGTGAGAACTATGTAAATCTAGTTTGTTTGTTTGAGATTTTGTTGAAAGATTTTTGCTCTCCATACTGAATTCTCCAAAAAAACGTTATTAGACCCCCACGAAAAGGGGGGTCGAAAAGGGGTCTTATGCGTTTACCACGGAGTTTGGAACCACCCCAACTTCGACCCGGGAGGATTGAATATGGGCACTGTCGGCTCAAGGGACGCCGAGCCAGGGCCGTTTAGGTGGTTTTTGGTCTTTTGCACATAACTCGCGTAAATCTTTTTCGATTTTCATAAAAAAATTCGAAATTCGAAAGGTCTTGGCATGCTCAAAACTTTATGAAAAAACATTTTTTGATTTTCAGTCCGTGGAATCAGCCACGGCCCTAAAACATGTCTCAACTAGGTCTAAACGTGTTTTTTCTACATAAACCGGGTAAATGTTATCCGATTTTCGAAATCTTTTTTTTTCCTGAAAGACAATTAAAAATATGATTACGGAATTGAAATCGAGCAAAATCGGTTAAGAACTTTAAGAAGACGGGTTTTTCAATATTCTCCTTTCGACAATTTGCAATCCAATTTAATGTCGACGCAATGTCATGCACTTAAGAGTTAAGGCGACATTTATTTAGATACATTCGAATCTTTTTGGAACATCTGTTCTGTTTGCCACATCTATTTTGATGCGTAGGGGTCCCTTGCATTTGTTAGAGCAATAGCTCCCCTTTTTTTCAGTTTCACTAAAAAAGTAAAACTAAAACTGTAGCGCTGCATACCTAGCTTTCCATATGAACGTTCATAGGGCTAATATGGTTCTCACACGTAGAAGGCTCTGAATAGTTTCACTAGCTAGACATATCTAAATATCGCCAGCTTGTGGAACTAAAAAAGTGTAACAATTATAATGCTGGAAGGAGAGATTGGTTTGGTATGAGGGCTTCAAGGATCAGGGTAAACTAAGATTTTTGATAGGTATAAGTTGAAGAGGAAGTAAATAGGAGACTCTTAGCCCATGTTATTGCTGAATGTAAAGACCCAGTAGACTTGGAATTAGGTATAAATACAAGGCTCTGTTCATAGATTAAGTCACTCTCTAATAAACGTTCAAAGTGTGAACATGATGTTTTATTAGAAGTCCGGATTGGAATTCGTTAAATTCCAACAGATCGTACGGGCCTCGTGTCAGTCTGTTTTCAACAGTAAGCTGTTTGTCGACAAAGCAAATGATTGAAAGAATTTAAACGTAGGTAAAAGTACATTGATTATTTTTGCAATTAATTAAGCTGCATGCTTAACACCTTTGTCTCGTGCAATATATTCATTGAGAATAGACGATTTACGCTATTAATAATTCAGGTCCTACCTTAATATACCATAATTGGTTTCATGCATTTATATTATTATTACTGCAATTCGTACGTAACCTCATGACATATTTATTATTACATATATAAAGTTCTACTCACATATTTTGTTCGTACGAAACAATCGTTAAGAGTTTGTTTTATGTAAAGTCGCTACGTTATATTATATAGAACGTGAAATGAGTAGCACTCACTTCATACCAATCAAAATATTAACCTAATTTTTGTGTCTCCATGATAAATTCAGCATAGTGCTTCTCAGCGGGGAAGTGCGTAGGTGCTATTAGTATATTTGAGTCGGAGGAACAGAGCATAAGATTATTAATGTGTTTTTTCTATAGGAAAAAGAATATACTGTGGGCAATTTTTCGTTTGTTCGCCTGTCTGTTCCCTAAAGTTAGACTGATACTTGGCAAACATTCAGGAATTGAATAATATTGCAACATAACAGCATAAAAATTAAAGCATGAATCCCTCGAAAAGCCGCGCAAGTGGAAGTGTGACTGACGCAAGTGTTTTTAGTTTTTACCGGCTAACAAAAGGAACCCTACACTACACTAACAAAATCCTTTGGGAAAACCCTAGTGTTTAGCTTTAACTGAACATGAATAGCTTGCTACAGCAAGGAATTGGGATACGCCCAATTAACGAGGGTTTAATAATAGGGTGTAGCGTTTTTGAAAAAGTATTTTATTTTGAAACGCCTGCCCCCAGACTCGATCCGGTGGGTCCAATAAGACATATTTACCACTTTAACACATTTTTAAAAGTCGATCGTCTATTGCCGCAGGAGCAATTTTTGAAAATTTTTGCGCAGCCTCGCTTTTCAGTACATATCAACCCATTTCCCCCGGACGATTGGACTTAAGAAGTCGGGTCAACATCTCTAAATGGTCTAGAGATATGAGACATTAATTTAAAAATTCATTTGGTATGATGTTTGAAGTGGTCATGGCAATACACGAAAGTTCGCCGAGGTTGATTTTCTGAATTTCCTTTTCAAATAAAAATTTTATGAATTGACAGAAAACATTGTTTATTGTTTTAAAAAACTTAATTCATCTCAGATAGTAAAAAGAGGAACCAGACCCATGCTTTGGAGGTCCTAATTCAAATTTTTTGAGCTGAATTGTGATGTGTGGAGACTGTTTTGAAAACTCTTTCATGTGATTGCTGGCTGAAATATTGAAAAAGACGAACAGATGTACTCGATAGAATTATACGATCAACGCTGAAGCATTAGCGGACTTTTGTCAATCACTAGCGTGTTTTTTTGACTCTTTGTGATCATATCTCTAGACCATTTAGAGATGTTGACCCGACTTCTTAAGTCCAATCGTCCGGGGAAATGGGTTGATATGTACTGAAAAGCGAGGCTGCGCAAAAATTTTCAAAAATTGCTCTTGCGGCAATAGACGATCGACTTTTAAAAATGTTTTAAAGTGGTAAATATGTCTTATTGGACCCCCCGGATCGAGTCTGGGGGCAGGCGTTTAAAAATAAAATAATTTTACGAAAACGCTACACCCTATTTAATAAGCGCAAAGCGCATTAATATTACATAGACA
This sequence comes from Pseudolycoriella hygida, assembly GCA_029228625.1. Lineage (NCBI taxonomy): Eukaryota > Metazoa > Arthropoda > Insecta > Diptera > Sciaridae > Pseudolycoriella > Pseudolycoriella hygida. The sequence continues at coordinate 78,550,889 of CM055404.1, forward strand.
AGTGTATGCCTTCTTCTTGGAAAGCCGAGATTAGTTATCATCTCTACTACTTTTCTCCGCTTTTGAGGAGGGGTAGAAGTTAACCATTAGTAACTGATTGTTGAAAAGTTTAAAATCTCGATATGAGAACTAAATATTTTTTTAACAGGGTGGTGAGCAAAAAGGTCAGTAAAACAGAAATATTACAGATGAGGAAGCAGTCCGTTTGTTTATTGAGACAATTAGATGTTACTTTTATAGAAATCATTTCTAAGATGTCCCTTTTCTTTTGGTGATTCTCACGAGCAACTATTCGTGCCTCGTCTCAAAACTGTATATGGTTGTTGGTATTGGCGTGAACACATAAGGCGGCGGGGCGAAAGGTCACCCAGTGTATTATCTTCTGGGAAAATAACATCGTACGGTGAAAGATAGTATCTTTCAGTGTGATGATAATATCTCCCATGGGAGGATATTATTCTCCAGTGTGATGATATTATCGTACAGTGAAGCATAATATCTTCCATTGGACGGCATTATCTTCCGGCGGCATGATAATATCATCCGCTGGCATGACATTATCTTCTAGTGTGATGATATTATCGTCCAACGAAAGATAATATAGTCCAACTGACAAAAATATTATTTAGAGAACGGTAATATCATCCAGCGGACAATAATATCACACAGCGAACGATAATATCATCCAGCGGAAGATAATATCATCCACCGAAAGATAATATCATCCAGTGAAAGATAATATCATCCAGCGGAAAATAATATCATCCAGCGAAAGATATTATCATCCAGCGGACGATAATATCATCCAGCGGGCGATAATATCATACAGCGATAGTACATTGCATCACAAGGAGCTAAAACGGTGCATTTAGACCCAGGTGGTGAAAAGGGCAGAGCGCAGCGGAGGCCATATATGTTTACTATAAAAACACAATTGTATTCCATTGTGGCAAAATATCAATTGAGGTATCATACCTGATCATTATTAATCAGTAGGACGATATTGTCGTCCGGAGGACGATATGTCTTCCTTTGGATGATATTATTGTCCGTTGGCAGATAATATCGTTCGGCGGAAGATATTATCTTTCAGCTGGACGATAATATCTTCCATTGCACGATAATCTCTTCCAGTGTGATGATAATATCTCCCATCGGACGATAATCCACTGGCGGTTTTTCCCTTTGCCCATAAGGAACTGTGGCTGTTGTTCTTGTTGCTTATGTTGTATTTATGTTGATACATTCTGTCTCGTAATAGTTGCAATGTCTTGCCCACGCATTTGTGGAACAAGGAATGATGTACACCAAATAAGATTGATGTAGTTTTGGTGTAGGATCTTTCAAACGGCTGAATATGGGGTTTCTCAATGTATTGTCGCCTTTTCCTACCAGCATGACGTCATTTTTGCATACTGTTGTCGCTCGAGTAGCCTTTCACATAAGGAACAGCAACAATGGGAAATTTTTATTTCACTTGTTTGAAAAATGCAATAAGCATACAGGAAGAGAATCATAAGATTGGGCAACGTTTCGTTTTAACTCTTTTAACCGAAAAACCAGTTTTAAAAAAATACAAGCCAATACGTGAAAAAAGCGATTGAAGAGAACTATAAAAAGTGCACAAGCTTATGAATCCCTTCCTGAAATAAGTAATAAACAGGAACTTAACAAAACTCTTATTTTAATGTCTGCAGTCTGCATGTAATAAAATGTCAGTGGACTCAAACTAAAAGCATCGTTTGTTTTTTTTATTCTAGCTTCGTACAGAACAGCACGCTAGAGTTGTCTAAAATATACGGGGAAATTTAAGTTTCTCAGTTTTTTGGAGCGTCACCGGTTTGGAATGCTCGAGTCCGAAAAAATCGTTGGGCAAAGGTTTCCATCTAGAGGTCGCGCAATTTTGTAAAATTGCTAAAGCCGAAAAAGGGGATTTTGAAATTAATGCTTTATTAAGTTGCGATAGCTACAAACACATGCTTTCAAATTTACTTGCTATGCTGTTTTCAACATTATCGACATTATCTCTTTTTTCAGTGTATTTTTTGTATGGAAAACCTTGAAAACAGCTGAAACTTGATAACAAGTAAATTTATAAGCACACGACCGTACTTTATCATCGGTGATTCCCCGGCGAATCATCGGTGATTCTTCGGCGAATCATCGGTGATTGCCCGGCGACATTTTCGGTGATTCCCCGGTGAATCATCGGTAACTGCTAGGTGATTCATTGGTGATTCTCCGGTGAATCATCGGTGATCTCCCGATGAATAATCGGCGATTCCCCAGCGAATCATCGGCGATTCCCCGGTGAATCACCGGCGACTTCCCGGTGAATCACCGGCGATTCCCCGGTGAATCACCGGCGATTCCCCGGTGAATCACCGGCGATTCCCCGGTGAATCATCGGCGATTCCCCGGTGAATCGTCGGCGATTCCCCTTCGAATCATCGGTGATTCCCCGACGAATCATCGGTGATTCCCCGGCGAATCATCGGTGATTTCACGGCGAATCATCGGTGATTTCTCGGCGAATCATCAATGATTCCCCGGCGAATCATCGGTGATTCCCCTGCGAATCATCGGCGATTTCCCGGCGAATCATCGGTGATTCTCTGGAAAATCATCTGTAATTACGCTTGTCCGGTGGAGCAAGCATGAAAGAAACGAGGTTAACCTCCAGTACAAAAGTCCTACTACGTCTGATTCGTAACATCGACGTGACGGCATGAAGCCTACTTTTAGAATCCGAACTATTGCACCGACATCCGATGTCACATTGAAAAAAATTCAGTTGTCAGCAGGGGCCATTCTCAAAGTATGCAGACTGCACCCTAAAAAAGGGATTTTTGACCGCAATACTCGCACGCATATTTTCATACAATAGGATGTATGATTGCACGCTTTTTTCGAAAACTTTCTGCCCCTACCGACCGTACTTTGTGAATGGCAACCCTCCTGCACTAAATTGTTTTTTAAGGTTCAAATGTAATCGATGACTTCATACCAACATTTAATTGTAAACCCTTGTCTGATTTGTGGAACTTCATACGAACATTTAATTGTAAACCCTTATTTCATTTCTGGAAATGCCATCATCTGTTTGTAGTTACATTATATTGTTTCTCATATAGAATCCATTCCAAACTAGGACACATGGGTTTTATGAAAACTTGAAAAAGATTTGTCTCAAAGACTTGATTCAATCATTTTTAGTAAATGTTAAAGTTAAAGTCTATCAAATCTTCGTAAAAAATATATTGTTCGATGCGTTCTAAAATTCAACAACGAAAAACGCGTGGCGCACTTTTTCGCTGTTGAATTTTAGAGCAAATCGATAATATTAGACTTCAACATCAGTGATACACAGGAGCGAAAATATTTTTTAACCAATAAATTGTGACACGTTGAAATCGACCATTTCAAACCATTGCGTCTCTAATCCATGAAATAAGCATAAAATGTATGTCGACTAAATAAATAAAAGTTCAACTACACCTTCAAATTATGAATATTCATGTGAGCGTTGAAAACGCAAGTATATAAAAGTAAAATCGCAAGGAGAATGCGCATTGATGGCATTTACATTTTACAATACGAAAGCTTTTTGATGGCACAATATATCACAAAGTCAGACGATGTTGTGAAAATACAGGGAAATTCACACTCATATGTGGAAGTGTTTGTGTAAGATGGGCAGACCGTTTGAATGTATGAAAGTACGAGTTGGTGTTGAATTTTCTCCAATTTCTCGTCACGGTATACCGAAAGACGATGTTACGTGTAGTATACGTTTTATGCAGAGTAGAACACGCGGTTGTCACGTCCGAATGAACGAATGAGAACAACGCTTAACCAGTCAGTTCAAACAACACAATATCAACTGAAAATGCGACAACTTGCGTCTACGTGAACTTTTTTCCCTTTTTTCTTGTAGCTAAGCAACGCAATATAATCACCGCAACATTGGAAATTCAAACAAGCAAATATAAAATTATGATGGCGGAATTTTCAATGATAATGTTTTTGTATGAGTTAGTCTGTTGTATAGTAAATTTAAGGTCACTCACGCAATAATTTCCTTTATGTTTTGATTGTGCTGTTGCTTTTTCTGCCACTTGTTTATTTTGACAATAACATTCAATAACAAGGAACCATAAATCCTGTAAATTATTTATTATGATGGTCAAATTATGTAAAGTTAAGTTCATATGGGTAACAATTACAATAGAAATCATATACTATCTGCGCCGATTTTACCGTGCCCTTTCAATTCGTGTATGCATTATGTATTAGGGTGGTCCGAAAAACTTTCCCTTTTTGGATGTTGGTTAAAGAGTTTTAATCCAACATAGGGTTGCCATTCCTCCTCTTTTAAGAGGACATGTCCTCTTTTTTCATCAAATTATTCTTTTTTGGTAAAATTCTAGGAACATCACTTTTTTATAAAATGTCCTCTTTTGTTCTCTTTTTTCGCTGAGCTTAAAAAATGTTACATGATTCTCAAACATCAACGTGAAAATTAGTAAAAAATTTCGCTGCGCGGCTATATTCTAATTGTATCTGGCTTAAAGTGTTATCAGGTTTACATACAAAATGCCAAGTGAAGATTGATGTCCGCTTACGCATCACGGTAGAAAGTATTTTCTTGGAGCATGTGAATGTAGCGCTTGCCTTCGGCGCGGGCAGCAACACTCACACGTTCAAGAAAAACTTTTTTGCGCCGTTGCTTCGGACGGGTTTTTCAATATTGTCCTTTCGGCAGTTTCCAATTCAATTTAATGAGGATGTAATTGCACATACTTAAGAGCTAAGGCAATATTTACTCAAATATGTTTGAGCCTTTTTGTAACATCTATTCTGTTTGCTACATCTATTCTGATACGTACGAGCCCCCTGCATATGTTTCTATGTTCCTATACTATAAATGTTAACAAACAAATGTTTAAAAGTTCATTTATAATTGGCGTTTACAAAACTTTTTATTTTTCTGTTTTAACCAATTTAATTACATCTCTGTAGCTTCGAAAGCTTTCAACCGATATTGCCCAAATTCAATTCTGTAATAAATTTTTTGTTAATCTTTAAGGAAAAAAAAGATTTTGATAATCGGATAAGATTTACCCGATTTATGTAGAAAAAACACGTTGTGCTCTAGTAGAGACTCAGTTTAAGGGCCCTGGCTGAGTCCAAAAGCTCAAAATCAAAGAAGTTTCTTCCATGAGTTGTGAGGCATAAAAAAAATTTTAAAATCGGTGAAGATCTACTCGAGTTATGTACAAAAGACCAAAAACCACTCAAACGGCCCTAGCTCTTTGGCCCTTGGGCCGACAGTGCCCAAATTCAATTCAAAAAAAGACTTTCCGATTACCTTTCAGGGAAAAAAAAGTTTTTGAAAATCGCAGAGCTGTGCCTAGCGGCTCTATTCCTAGCGGCGCTACTAGCGCTAGGGCCGCTAGTTTTGAAAAATTATTAGCGTTAGGACTTGCGCGCTTTAAATTTCAGTAAAGCGCTAGCGCTAGAATGACATATTGTAAAATTGATCACACATTTGAAAATGTCTAACGAAATCGCAGCAACTAGAAGCAAAATTTACAATTGAACTTTAATCACATACATTTTGTTATTGAAATTGTTCTATTCTAAGAATTTTTAGACCTGTACGAAGAACTCAGTGCTTCGAAAAGGTGTCTACTGCGTTTACCACGACGTTTGTAACCAGTCGAAGTAGGGGGGAGCAACAATTATGGTCCTTAGATGACGAATCAACAATAAAAGGAATGTCCTTCCGTCCGTCCGTCACCGCGAAAACTCGAGTGAAACTCAACCGACTTTCAAAACAAATTTTTCCCTAAAAGGTAATCAAAAAATCTTTTATGAGATTGAATCTGGGCACTGTCGGTCCAAGGGCCGCCGAACTAGGGCCGCCGAACTAGGGCCGTTTAAGTGGTTTTTGGTCTTTTGTACATAACTCGAGTAAATCTTTTCCGATTTTGATAATTTTTTTTTATTTGAAAGACCTAAGCATGGCCGACAATTTATGAAAAAAAACTTAAATTTGAGTCCATGGACTTAGCTAGGGCACTAAAACCGAGTCTATGCTAGGGCCATACGTGTTTTTCGTACATAACTCGAATAAATCTTTTCCGATTTTCATAATTTTTTTTTTGTTTGAAAGATATGGGCACGGCCGACAATTTTTGGAAGAAACATTTCTGGATTTGAGTCCCTGGACTTAGCTAGGGCACTAAAAACGATTCTATGCTAGGGCCATACATGTTTTTTGTATATAACTCGAGTAAATCTCTTTCGATTTTCAAATTTTGTTTGATCGAAAGGTCGAGGACTGTCTCCCGTTTTATTGCAGAAAATGTTTTGATTAGAAACCCCTACACTCAGTCAGGACCCTAAAACTGAGTTTCTGCTAGGGCCCAACGTGTTTGCTTACATAAATTGGATAAATCCTAATTGATTTTGTTGATTGTTTTTCCATTTGAGAGGTAATCGAGTACCGAATTATATTCAAAAACAAATTTGGACCCGGTGCCTGTGCTTAAGGCTGAAGTGGGTCTCAGGTCTGCCCTAAGGTCCGTCCTAACAAAAAAAGTTGAGGGAGACTTTTTTGCCTATGGAAGTATGTGCCCGAGGCATTTCCTTATGGCCCTAGGTCGGTCCTAAGGCCTGCCCTAGACAAAAAAGTGGTTTTTTCCTTTGTTGTAGAAAAAATTGAGATGAACATTTTTCTCTGTTTGGGGATCAATTTTGTACTTTCAGAAGGATTTTCTTCGGACGGGTTTTTTAATATTGCCCTCTCGGCAATTTCCAATACAATTTAATGTGGACGTAATTTCATACACTTAAGAGTTAAAGCAATATTGACTTAAATACTTTCGAGTCTTTTCGTAACGTCAACTCTGTTTGCCACATCAATTCTGATACGTACGGGTCCCTTCATATGTTTTATCATACAGTCTCATAATTTATGCAACTCAGTATCGTAAAGTACGAAATCGCCTTTGTTGCATAAAATTTTGTGTGCCACTTGGTTCAAAATGCTTTATTAGGCTCGGCCGATGGCCTTGACTCATAATGACACATCTAAAACTAACGAAGTACTTTGCACACGTTTCCATAATAGTTGTTTATGCACCAAGAATCATCATGAAGGTATTTTAACGCACTAGGTGCATACAACAAAAAAATCACTAGCGCGCACAGCTCTGGAAAATCGGTTGAGGTATTTTCGAGATAACTCGAGTTTTCTTGTTGACGGACGAACGGACGGACGGACATTTCTAGACCCGTACGAAGAACGCTGTGCTTTGAAAAGGGGTCTATTTCGTTTACCACGACGTTTGTAACCAGCGAATTTTGACCCGAGAGTAGGGGAGTATCGATCATGGTCCTCAGATGACGAATCAATCAATAAAAAACATATGCAGGGGACCCGTCCGTATCAGAATAGATGTGGCAAACAGAATAGATGTTGCAAAAAGAATCGAACGTATCAAAGTAAATGTTGCCTTAACTCTTAAGTGTATGAAATTACGTCGACATTAAATTGGATTGGAAATTGCTGAAAGGGCAATATTGAAAAACTCGTCCGAAGAAACGGTGTAAAAGTCTCTCCAAATATTCAAGCAACCCCCAAAATAAAAAAAGCTAAAATAGTTTAAAAAAAAGTAAAAAATTTTTTTCAGACATATTTTCTAAAAATGTTATTCGCCGATATTAGAACCGACCTAGAGCACTTATAAAAGGCATCTGACCCATACTTCCATAGACAAAAATGTTTGCCACAAAAACCGATCTTCTCTCACTTATTTTTCGAAAATATATTGTCTAGATCGATCCACGCTAAATTTGGCGGCCATATTGGGAGGCATCACGACATGCGTATCACCAAAACCAAGCAATTTTTCCTTTGACACCGATCTTCTATCTCTAATAGTTTTCAGAATATTTGAATTTTTCCAAAATAAATTGCCGAGATCGATCCACCCTAACATTAGCGGTCGTATTGGCACCGACCTTCTATCTCTTATCGTTCTCAAGATGTTTGAATTTTTCGAAAATATATTGTCTAGATCGATCCAGCCTAACATTAGCGGCCATATTGGCAGGTGTTGTGACATGCACCACACTAAAACCAACAACTTTGCCTTTAACACCGATCTTCTATCTCTTATTGTTTTCAAAATATTTGAATTTTTTCAGAATAAATTGCCTGGATCGATCCACCCTAACATTAGTGGCCATCTTAGGCTCGGCCCGGGCCCACATTTTTTCTTGGATGCTCTTAAGGCTTTCATTACCTATCGAATAGAAAAAGAATCACGAAAATCGGATGGAATTTACTCGATTTATGTATAAAAAACAAGTAGGGCCCTAGTGCGTCCGCTTCTTTAAGGCTCTAGCTAGATCCAGTGACCCAGAGTAAAAAAAAATTTTCCTTAAATTGTTGGGCATTCCCAGACCTTTCGATTGAAAAAATGGTTTTGAAAATCGGATAAGATTTACTCGAGTTATGCAAAAAAACACGTTGTAGAGACTCAGTTTTAGAGCCCTGGTTGATCCAATCGCTCAGATTAAAAAAAGTTTCTTCCATAAATTGTAGCGAATTGGTTTATCTTTTGATTAAAAAAAAAGTTTTGAAAATCGGAAAAGATTTACTCGAGTTATCAACAAAAGACCAAGAGACACTTAAACGGCCCTAGTTCATTGGCCCTTGGGCCGACAGTGCCCAGATTCAATCCCAAAAAAGATTTTTTGATTATCTTTTAGGGGAAAGAAAGTTTTTGAAAATCGGTTGAATTTTACGTCATCTAAGGACCATGATCGGTGCTCCCCTACTACCGGGTCGAAATTCGGCTGGATACAAACGTCGTGGTAAGCACATAAGACCCCTTTTCGAAGAACTTCGTTCTTCGTACGGGTCTAAAAATGTCCGTCCGTCCGTCAACCTCGCCGTCAACACAATAACTAGAGTAAGACTCAAACGATTTTCAAAAACTTTTTTTCCCTGAAAGGTAATCGAAAAATCTTTTATGGGATTGAATCTGGGCACTGTCGGCGCAAGGACCACCGAGCTACGGCCGTTATAGTGGTTTTGGTCTTTTGTACATAACTCGAGTAAATCTTTTCCGATTTTCGAACATTTTTTTTGTTTGAAAGATCTAGGCATGGCCGGCAATTTATAAAAGAAAGTTTTGCCTATACTCATGTCAGTTCTAAGGTCGGCCCTAACCAAAAAAAATTGTTTTGCTATGTTGCAGAGCAAATTGATTGAAACATTTTTCTCTATGTGTCTAAGGCCTCTACTTAGGGCCCTAGGTCGGTGTTCAGGTCGGCACTAGACAAAAAAATGATTTTTTGCTATCGATCTCATTTATGACGAACACCATTGTAAAAACAAAGACGAAACACATAAACGTTAATTTGAGCACTGCGGAACTATTTAACAATTGTTTACTTTTGGTTTGACGACACCTTATAGGTTCCACACTTTTTTACACAATAAATACATAAAATAAATAAAACATTAAACACTGACCTCTAACGTTTTCGAGATCCACGATCTCATCGACGGGAAATTTACATCAAACTGTGTACATCAAATGTACATCAAATTGTGTAAAAGTATGGAACCTATAAGGTGTCGTCAAACCAAAAGTAAACAATTGTTTTTTGCTATGTTGTGGAGGAAATGGAAGTATTTGTACGAGGTTTCCGTAAAGGCCCTAGGTCGGACTAAGGTCGGCGCTAGCCCAAAAAATTGTTTTTTGCTATGTTGTATAGAAAATTGAGGTGAACATTTTCGTCTATTTCAGCCACAAAATTTTGTGCTTTCACAAGGGTTTTTTACACCGTTGCTTCGGACGGTTTTTTCAATATTTCCCTATTGGCAATTTCCGATACAATTTAATGTGGACGTAAGGCAATATTTACTTAAATACCTTCGCGTCTTTTCGTAACATGAACTCTGTTCGCCACATCTATTCTGATACGTACGGGTCCCCAGTCGAAATTCGACTGGTTACAAACGCCGCGGTAAAAGCAATAGACCCCTTTTCGAAGAACTTCGAACGGGTCTCAAAATGGTCCCTGAAATTGCCACATATTCAAATTTTAACGAAAAATTTGGCTGAAGTTCATTTGAAGTCTCCAAAATGTCATAACACCCAAAGACATTTAATATTTTAGTGGCGACTTTTGTTAATATGGTATTCGGAAAAATATAAATTTCGCAGGGATTTTTGTACGTAGGTGTCTTGTGAAAATGGCTCGCTAGTTAGGTTACTAACGGATCGCTAGTCACAAATATCGAAATTACATTTAAATCTAATTCGTCGCTGACCTATCATGTTGGCTACAAATATATATTACGTCAGACCACTGTCATTAACTCAACTTTGACCACGTTATCTGAGCTCAAAAATACCCTTAGTTTACTTTCCAACCAAACTAAGATTTTTTTCAACCTTTAGTTTGAAGGGTTTATTCAAAGACGTTTCAGTATATTAAGTACATTAATTTATGCAAAGTGGCATACAATTAATTACGTTCTTAATAACTCGCCGTATGTATGTTATGTTAATTGATTACGTATACGTATTTTAATTTTAGTAGTAATAAACATATGCATGAATGAATGTGTCCGAAAACTGTTGCAACTTGATTGTAATGTTGTAAATCGAAACGTGTTACTTTGTACAAACAGGGGTGTAGTACACTTCATTCATAGTAAACGCTTTGTTTTGTAGTAGATACATTCGTGATTGCTCAATGGTACATTCAAATATGATAAAAAAAATTTTCGTTCATCTAAAAAGAAATAAATATATTGTTAGTTTTATTATCACCGCGTTACATCCCACCAAAAAAATGTTTTTATGTGTACTAATAATATTTTGTATTATTTTTGCCTTTGTATTTTTAACAAAAAAATTTTCTTTTACGTTTTTCATTTCGTTATTTCGGTTATATTAAATATAAAAACCAAATGCACAATCATATTCGGTGCAGAGATAAAATCTTTTTTTTTAATTTTTGTGAGCTGATGGTTTCTGTAACATAACATTTTAAGTTAAAATAATAGCATGTTATAACACAAGGGGCTTAACGCGTAAATATAGAAGTCCACCGAAGTTTTAATCAATTGATTAAAACTTCGGGGGACTTCTATAAATAAAATATTGATATTTTATTACATTGATGCATATCATTGAAGAATTTTGCGCATTGGTCAATTTTTACTTTACTTGTCAAGTAGAAAATAATGGAATTCCATTTCATTCAAAGAAAATGTAAAATTTCTTCTACAATCCGACTATTACTGGCAACTAGAGATGCTGAAAAAATGCTGAAATGAGATTAGTCAATGTTTTTCCGTGTCACACTTTGGTAATCTCGACTATAATTAGCTAATTATAACACCGATTTCTGTGAAGTAATTGACAGATTTTTGGCTCCGATGTGATAAAAATACATGTTTGTTACGTACATTCAGCGATTTAAAGCTAAAACACAGCTGAGCCCGCACTCAAGCGTTGTTCCAGTTTGCTTAGAGTTTATGATATAGAAGTTGAATGAAATGAATGGACTCGGGTGCGATGCGTGAACTCTGATATGTCACGTATAGAACGCATTGCCATTGTCATCTTTGTATGTTATTTTCTATTGTTATTTGGTTGTGTATATGCCATGACTATTGTGTTTACTGAAGAGAATAGTTATATTTTTTAAGGTCTTGTCACGAAAGCTGTTAAAAAAAATAAAAATGTACTTAATGTCAACAGGTTCTAAGAAGGGATTCGAAACAGTATTGATTTAACCTTTGATGGACCTAGAAAGTTTAAACGTATATTCGAGTTAAATGCTATTTTATTAATAAGTATTCAGAAATCACAAATCTATTCTTGTCTTGCCACATTTTCATATAAAAGTACAGTGAAACCTCTATCAAGAGATTAAAAAAAAATAAAAATATACACCACGCTGATTTTGACAATAAATCGTTCTTTTTATTTAACAAAAAGATGTAATTTTGAATTTAGACTCCTCTTCAAGTTACATCTACAAATTTTACAATAAAAAACCTACAAAAAGAAATAGATTCATTTAGCAGGTATAGTATGGCTATTTATCTAATTTATTTTTTTTTTTTTGTGGGTTCGTTCATCTTCTCCTATGACTTGTTATCTACCTTGCATATACATTAACAAGAGGTTAATGCACTTTTAACATTATCGTAGCCGTTTATTTTATTATTTTTTTTGTATAAAGAGCTCTTTGACAACCATTCTCTTTTCCACAAAACAAAATTTTTTTTCAGGTGTTCCGAAATAGAAGAAAAAACTGGATAAACAAGAGGCTATATTTTGCCTTTCGGCTTATATGACTACTTAACTTTAGATATAAACGATTTCATCTAAAAGACAATTAAGTAATCAGGAAAACTAATTTTGTATTAAATGGCGTACAGTTCCTAGGTTCGCAAACTCTATTTGATCTTAATTTCCCAAAAAAGAAAAACGCATGTTCGTAGTATTGCTCCTTTTACCATCTCATTCCAAAATATACATGACATCAATCCATCAAAATCAATCTCAATATAATTGGGACCACAGTTGTTGTAAGAAGGTTTGGTTTAGTTCGTCTGAATCTGACAATAAAAGTCTCAATCGATCTTTTTTTCTTTGCTATTTTACATTGAAATTAGTTTGGAGGATAGGTTGCTTAACAATTGAAAATGAAAAAACTGAGATGACGTGACTGCTTGGTGTCAATTTTCGGTGAAATGTAAATTTCAATAAAAAACAATGTATATGTACGGGGACCGAATTCTTAGATTGTGCAACTTTTCATGACACCAGCTGGTCTACGAATATACTGAAAACGATTTGGCTGCAAATTTATTTTACATCAGGAAACGTGTAACAATAGTTATTTTGATTACAAGGGATGCAAGTAGCAGTATGACAAAATAACACAAATTTCTGGAAATTTTATTTTGATAAATTTAATTAATTGTCATGTGAATATTGGAATTTGTAATGTTATGGTTTCCCAGGAATCGTAGGGCACTATATTATACCACTTTGTAACTTTTGAAAACTAATTTGCCCGATGAATGTAACCACACTAAAGAAATGTCTCCAATTTGTCCTTATGAATACAGCGCTAGTATTAGTCAAATAGTAATAAGTACTAGTAATTTCGGATCATTTTTTTTTTATTAAAGTTAGTTGTTCTATCTAATGATAGAACGCGCACGGAGGCCACCTTTGGACCCATTGTGCTCACTATAATGTTGTTTAGACATTTGCTGTTGTATCGAACCTACATGTACTACCAATGTAGTTCAGGATGTCTTTTGGTCGCAAAGATCTAATTAGGCTATACCTAATGATGTAACTGCCAAGATGCTTTCTTCTTGCTGTAATGAAAGCAGGGCAGTAGCAAAGAAAATGTTCAGCTATTTCTATGTGTTCCCCACATAGGTCACAGCTTGGATCCGATCGATTACCTATTGTTGTTAAGTGTTTATTGAAGCCGAAGTGTCCTGTTACTATGCCAACATATTTTTTCAGTCTAGTTCTACTTACATTTAACAGGAATTTCGACGTTTTGTTGTCAATTCTAATACAATTTTTAGCTTGGCGACAGCTTGGGATACTATGTCAGTGGGAAGCGAACATTTCGGACCTTAGTTTTGTTATTTTACGTCTTATATTGGAATATGGTGATCCCGTTACTGGCTCTGGGCCTATGAATTTACTCATTGCTCCCTTTTTCGCTAATTCATCGGCTTTTTCATTACCCTCTATGTTTGAGTACCCACAATAAGTCTATGCGGTTGTCAGAAGCAAGGTTGTTTAATAATTGCCAACATTCTAAAGTTAGTGCTGATTTTATTTCAACTGATGAGAGAGCTTTTAAAGCCGATTGACTATCTGAGCAGATGAAGATAATCTAATTAGTGGTGTTACTATCTTTGATAGCATGACAGCCTTCTATGATGGCTCTTATTTCTGCTAAAAAGATCGAAACGTAGTTTCCCAATGGTAATAGATCTTTGAATTTTAAGTTTGTCACAGTATAATCCTGCTCCTGCTGAATCAGTTAATAGTGAGCCGTCTGAGTACAGAAGTATTTCATGCTTTGGTGAGTAAATACCGTTAAACCAGTCCTCTTTTGGAGGTATATGAATGTCGAAATTCTTGTCAAATTTAAATTCAGTTATTATCCTATCTGTAGGCATGGTTAATATAGGTTCTTTACTAATATATTCTAGCCAGATCTGTGAGTGGTCTGTTACTCTGATAGGTTGGTGTCCTGATATCCTACTTAGAGTGGCCAGTGCCTCTGTATGAATGAAGATGTGTAATGGAGGTAAGTTTAGCATTGCTTCCATTGCGACTGTGGGGGTTGATTTCCATGCGCTCGTGATGGCAATGCATGCTTTCCTTTGAAATTTATCTAGTTTATTCTGGATATATTTTAGTTGGCATTTGTGATTCCAAAGAAAAGAAGCGTATGCTACAATTGGTCTAATAACCGTTGTATATATCCAAAACATTACCTTTGGTGATAGTCCCCACTTTTTGCTGTAGGCTTTGCGACATTGCCATAGAGCTATTAAAGCATTTTCTAGTCGAGAGTCTATGTTTAATAACCAGTTGAGTCTGTAGTCTAGAATAATACCAAGGTATCTCACAAATTCTACTAATTTTATGGGAATACCATTTATTGTTGGAATTTTTATTCCCTCGACACTTTTCCTCTTGGTGAATAGTATCATTTTAGTTTTTTCTGGATTTATGCTGAGTCCTTTGTCTTCGCACCATTTTGAAATTATGTTCAAAGCTGTTTGAAGTAGGTCACATAGAGTATCTACAAATTTGCCACGAACTAACGTCGCAATATCATCCGAGAAGGCTTCTGTCAGAAATTTCCTATCATTTAATTTTATTAATAATTCATTTATTACTAGACACCATAAAAGTGGAGAGAGCACGCCTCCTTGAGGACAACCTTTGCTGACCGTGACTGAGATAATCGATGTGCCAAAGTGAACGGTGACTATTCTACTAAGTAGCATCGCAACAATCCAATCTATGATTCCTGTGTCTATGTTTTGTTTATGGCATGCGTCTTTTATCGCACTATACGTTATGTGATTGAATGCCCCAGAAATATCAATGAAGCACCCAAGTGCACATTCGTCTACTGCTAATGAGAGCTCGATGTTTTCTACTATGTTGTGCAGAGCATTTTCTGTCGATTTTCCGCTTTGGTAGCATGTTGCTTATCATGTATCTTAATTTTCTTTAAAGGTTCGTCCCTAAGGTATCTATCAATTAATTTTCAAAGTTTCAAAGTTCCAAAGTTTTCAGCAAAAATGAAGTAAAACTAATCGGTCTGTAATTCTCTGCTAATGAGTAGTTTTTCTTTCTTGGTTTCTGACTAAATATGACTTTTACATCTCTCCAACTGATCGGGATATATTTAACACGCAGAGATGCGAGAGAATTTCGGATCAACTAGATAGGTATTAGAAAAAAATGTCCTCAATTTGTCCTTAAGTAATCTGTGATTGTTTCAGTTATTATATATATATATATACAAATGTTTTAAACATTAATTTTTACATTGAATTTTCAATTATTCTTCCCAAATGTATACCGATGTAATTATGCCCCCATCAAAATGTCCTGGTTCGAAAATTAGTAAATTTTATATATATTTAAACTTATAATGAATGCATTATTCGTTGTTTTCTTAAATGCTAATAATTTAAGACCAATGTCAATTAAATGTCCCCAATTTGTCCTTTTAAGAACAACTTTCATCACCATTACAATTGCTTACTGATCCCCACAACCGAAATGTACTTAATTATACCCGTTTACGACTTTTCAAAATTGGTTTTCCAAATGAACGGACTCGTACTAAAAAAATTTTCCCAATTTGTCCTTTTAAAAGAAACTTTCTGTTATGGTTAAACAAGTGCATTGCCTTTCATACCAAAAATTTATACAAAACATATGCAAGAGACCCGTATGGATCAGAATAGATGTGGCAAACAGAATAGATGTTACAAAAAGACTCAAACGTATCATGCCCGCAGCGGTAGCGGAGGGCGTGACGCAGTCCCCACACCCCAAAAAAACGTCCACAAACCCAAAAAACTCCATACAAAAACCTTTGGGACAAGACACGATGTATAGGCGAACTTTGGAGTTTTTTCCCCCTGCCCCCCTCCCCCTCCATATTATTTTTAAAGCAAACTGCTTCCTATCCTGATTCCAGCGCACTTTAGATCATTAAAATCGGTTGAAAACGAACCGAGATATCGCCAATCAAAGATGACCCGTACGTATCAGAATAGATGTGACAAACAGAATAGATGTGGCAAAGTGACTCAAACGAACCTAAATATACAAATAAGCAAATAATCCAACATTTTCTGTTCTTTTATAACTGTAACAATTTCAAAGATTCATAGAGATTACCCAAGGTAATGTCAAAGGCCCTACCGAAGTACGACTCAGACCATTCAAATCTAGAAAAGCTTATATCCAAGGACTATGTCATTTTTCCCTAAACACCTGGAACACTTGTTATCTAAAATTTTATTCTCTACAACTTTGCCTTTGGAAGCAACTTTCTAACTCTCATAGTTCTGGAGATCTGGGTCATCCTGCCCAATTATGGAAGTGGCCATATACCAGGATTGGACCATATTTCCCCAAAACCCTGAAACACGTGTTCGCTTAAATTTAATTTTCTACAACTTTGCCTTTAGAACTAACTTTCTAACTCTCACAGTTCTGGAGATCTGGGTTATCCTGCCCAATTAGGGAAGAGGCCATATACTAGGATTGGATCATATTTCCCTAAGACCCTGAAATACATGTTCGCATAAATATGATTCTCAACAACTTTGCCTTTGGAACCAACTTTCTAACTCTCATAGTTCTGGAGATCTGGGTCATCCTGCCCAGTTATGGAAGTGGCCATATACTAGGATTGGACCATATTTCCCCAAAACCCTGAAAAACGTGTTCACTTAAATTTAATTCTCTATGACTTCGCCTTTGGAACCAACTTTCTAACTCTCATAGTTGTGGAGATCTGGGTCATCCTGCCCAATTGTGGAAGTGGCTATATACCAGGATTGGACCATATTTTCCCAAAACCCTGAAACACATTTTCACTTAAATTTAATTTTCTATAACTTCGCCTTTGGAACCAAATTTCTAGCTCTCATAGTTCTGGAGATCTGGGTCATCCTGCCCAATTATGGAAGTTGCCATATACCAGGATTGGGTCACATTTCCCCAAAACCCTGAAACACATGTTGGCTTAAATTTAATTCTCTACAACTTTGCCTTTGACAGTAAATCTCCATATTGCATAGTTAAGGAAATATAGACGAAAAACTGTTTTCGTATATGGCCAAGAATCTCAATTTCGTCCATTCCATTGGTCCCAGTGCCCAGGCAGCTGACCCGATTCCCACAAAAATTTTTTCCTAGTTTTGTGACATCAAATGCTTTTATTTGACACCAAAATGAGGAATTTCCGTGCTATACTTGATGAGATATTTGCAAAAAAGCTTCACCGACCCTCGAAAAACCATGTTTTTGGTCACTTCCTCGACCATATCTCCGGAACCACTTGGTCGATTTTGCTCATCTTCGAACTTGAATCATGGGAGGCATGTACCTTTCAGGGAAAAAAAAGTTTAGGCTGATCGGTTGAGCCGTTTGGAAGAAAAAGTGGAGACGGACAGACAGACGGACATTTTTTTTATTGCTGATTCGTCATCTCTAGACGATAATAGATGCATCCCCCCACCTCCCACTTCGACCTTCCCCATGTTACAATAAAATTGTTTGTAGTAAACGTATAGGACCTTTGTACTTCGTACGGGTCCAATCACTGTGCTCCTGGTTCGAATGCCGCCACTGACACACAGTTTTGTTTTCTAACTTTCTAGTCCTGCACTCAGATAGGACATAATGAGGACATTTATTTAACTCCTGTCATTTTATCGGGAGTCACTCAAGAAGCAATTAATTTTGAGTAATTTCGATCGCTGCTGGTTCGAATCCCACTATCGACACACATCTTTTCTAACTTTCTACTGAATACTCGGATAGGACATATAATGAGGACATTTATTTAACGCCTGTCATTTTATGGGGGGGTTACACATGAAAATATTAATTTTGAGTAGTAGATAATTTTTCCGTTGCGAATCAGAATTCAGGAGCAGTCCTGGAAGTTGTCATTTTCAGATATATTTAACGAAGCTCCTAGCGTCGTCGCCGGTTCAAATCCTGTCGCCGACCACTTTTTTCTTGACATTTGTGGGTTATTCGAAAAGGACAAAATGAGGACATTTTCTGTTGCGAATCAGAATTCAAGAGTCGTTCCTGGAAGCCACTTTTTCAGGTGACACAACTTTTCCAGACTGTGCCGTAGCTAGGCTAGGAAGCTTTTACAAGGAGGGCTCACGCCCCAACATAACATTATGTTGTTTGTATTATGAGCGGAGCGAGCAAAAATTTCTAAACTTTACCATTACTATAACCTACTACATTCGTGTTTCGAAATATGAAGTGTTTTGAAGTGACTATCACAACAAAAACCCATTTTAAAAGAGAAACGTGACGCAAGTTATTATCATTTCTTCCAAAATAATTGATTCAATTGGGGTGACGCTTAAAGCTTTGAAACGCAAACAAATCTTTTGGAATATTTTCACTTTTGACTAAAAGTGCGCCACGAATTCCGGACGCACCTAATGTTATAATTTTTCTTTTCTTTCAGATTTTACACCCCAATTTAGCTTTGCAAGACAGCACGCGTATGAAATTTGAAAGCGCAGAAAAATTATTACGTTTGGGGACCCAGCATTTGTGACGCATTTTTTAACAAAAGACTCCTTGCACATTGTGCAAATAGTCTCTTCTATATATTGTTGCCTAATTGCACATTGTGCAAATAGTCTTTTCTATATACCTTCAATATATACAATATATATAGAAGAGAATATTTGCACAATGTGCAAATAGCCAACAATATATAGAAGAGACTGTTTGTACATGGAAAGACGTAACAATCAACCAAAACTTTTACACAAAGAAGAAAGTTTTCAACGTAATTTTTCATCAATTTTATTATAAGTATATGATATGTATATGTATTAGTACAATGTACATGCATGTATGGTGGCTAACGAAAGTAGGGAACTTTTCCTTTTACGAAATGTCACAAAAACTAAGTGGCTAACGAAGCTGGAAAATTTTTCCTTTTACGAAATGTTACGAGAACTAGGTGGCTAAACGAAGCTAGGGAACTTTTCCTTTTACGAAATCTCACAAATCTAGGTGACTAACGAAGCTAGGGAATTTTTCCTTTTACGAAACAATGTCACAAAAACTAAGCGGCTAAAGAAGCTGGACATCTTTTCCTTTTAAGATATGTAACGAAAACTAGATGGCCTACGAAACTAGGAAATTTGTACTTTAATGAAACTCCGCGAAAACTAGGTGGATAACGAAGCAAAGGAACTTTTCCTTTTACGAAATGTTACAAAAACTAGGTGGCTAACGAAGCAAAGAAAATTGTCCTTTTACGAAATGTCACGAAAACTAGGTGGCTAACGAAGCTAGGCAACTTTTCCTTTTACGAAATGTCACAAAAACTAAGTGTCTAACGAAGCTGGAAAACTATTCCTTTTAAGAAATGTGACGAAAACTAGGTGGCTTACGAAATTGCGCTTTAATTAAAACGCCACTAAAAGCTAGTTGGCTAACGAAGCTAGGCAACTTTTCCTTTTACAAAATATAACAAAAACCAGGTGGCTAACAAAGTTGGAAAACTTTTCCTTTTACGAAATGTCACAAAAACTATTTGACTAACGAAGCTAAGGAACTTTTCCTTTTAGGAAATGTCACAAAAACTAAGTAGTTGACGAAGCTGAGAAACTAATACTTTTACAAAATGTCAAGAAAACTAGGTGGCTAACAAAGCTATGAAATTTTGTAAAAGGAAAGGCTCCCTAGTTTTGTTATCCTCCTTCAGTTAGAAACACTTACCGACAAGTTCACGCTCTTCATTCATTGCAAAGTGTTATATTGAACACTCAACAAATCCTTACAGAGAAACATTAAAAAACGACTCTTCAATATAGAGAATATTTCCTTTTAGAAACGAACGAGATGGCGAATAAAACTAGGAAGGTTTTCATTTTGAAAAGTGCTATAAAAACTAGGTTACGAAACGAAGCTAAGGAAGTTTTCCTTTTACAAAACGTCACAAAAAGTTTTTGGGTAACGAAACTAGAATTACTACGAATGAAGGGAACATTCATCTAATATGTGCACACAGTTCTTGGGGCAGAAAGACGTAGTCGGGCATACTCCTTCGATACCACCCTTATAAAAGGTAATCAAAACATTAAATGTTAAGTATGGAGTGAAGGGTAAAATTGCACTTTAGTGCTTTTGACAAGAGGGGGGAAGGAGGGGTGGGGAATTGTGGTCCTTTTCAGGGCCAATGGGATACACGTAAACAGCCTCTTCGTGGCGTATCCTGGGTAAGTATATACTTAGCGAATGTTTACTCAAGTAAAGCGCTGAAATTTTCAGTATTACCGCTTTACATATCACAAAATCACTACTTTCACAATATATAACACACCAGCGCCACCTACAATGTACTTACCTGTTGTCTGGCATTCATCATCTACAATTTCCATCCAACAACTCCATCACCCTACCCTCCTTTTTGGTGTAAATACGTTAAATAAAATTCTCCATATAAAAACTTTGAACTCCTCCCCCCTCCCCAACTGATCCGACCTTGGTGGCATTGCATATTTGTGATGTGGGGATGGTCCCCCACAATCCCCCCCTCCTTCCGCCCTCTTGTCAAAAGCACTATAGTGCAATTTTACCCAATTTTTTTTTTTTTTTAAACTGTTCATCTACAAAAGTCTTCTATTGGAATGAAGAATCGAATAAGCCATAGAGATCGAAATTCCTCGACATGTTGGATCATGACCGTGCGAAGTTTTGACAAACTCACTCTCACACACTCACTCACTCTTATGTGGTGGGAAATTTAATACGTTCTTTCTTTGCGTCACACATAGAAATCTGTACCTGACGTACGCTTCGGAATTCCCATGTGTCTCTGTATTTATATACCTCGAAAATGATTGCAACATTCGTGTGAATGAGTTGCCTCGTCTTCAATCAGCTTCTCGGTTAGAATACAGAGACACATGGAAAATCCTCACTTTCCGTCCTAGTGATTCAAATAACTATTCTGTACTTTCAGTTTTTACGCTGGAAAAATTTGACTTTTCTTTCTTTTTGCAAAGATTGTTTTGGGTAAGTTTAAATTTACATGTGAAAACTGACAGTGTTGAAAAATTATTCAGCCGGTTGGTCTGGTATTTGTGACGCAAACGCAATTTTTTGAACACAACAATATCATTAATCAACTTACGGACTGCGTCTCACTTTACCTTTTAAGAGTTTACATATGCGATATCAGTCGCTTTGGAAGTTTACAGCTGTTAAAAGTAAATTTCACGTAAAAATTTTTCTGTTTTTCGAAAAAATATTTCTCCGAAAAAAATTTCCTCAGAAAAAAATCTCCGAAGAAAATTTTCCTCCAAGAAAAATTTTCTCCAAAAAAAATTATTCTCTGAAAAAGATTTTCTCCGGAAAAAATTTTTCTTGAAAGAATTAGAAGAAGAAGAAAAGAAGAAGAGGCTGCCTTCTTGTAGCTCCAGAGCAAAGTGGTATTTCCATAGAGAAAATTCCAGAAGCTGTTTCATGGGAATGCAGCCTGATCCTGATGAAAATTTTTTTTTTCTGACAGTCTGCCTACAAAAGCTATGAAACGAGTGTAGTGAGACATGAGGATGAGGTTGCCTTCTAGTAGCCCCAGAGCAAGGTGGCATTTCCATAGAGAAAATTCCAGAAGCTTTATCTTGGGAAGGCAGCCTGATCCTGATGAAAACTTTTTTTTCTGACAGTCTGCCTACACAAGCTATCGAACGAGTGTAGTGAACATGAGTATGAGGCTGCCTTCTTGTAGCTACAAAGCAAAGTGGTATTTCCGTAGAGAAAATTCCAGAAGTTGTATCGTAGGAAGGCAGCCTGGTTCTGTTGATAAAATTTTTTTCTGACAGTCTGCCTATACAAGCTATCAAACGAGTTGTTCAGGATCCGTCGTTGGTATACTCAACGGGCTCACATTATTGCAGTTTCTTACCTGAACGCCCTCTTTGATATATTTTATGTATTAGAAATAAGTTATATAAGCGGAAAAATCATAGTTTCCGCG
The DNA here is from genome assembly GCA_029228625.1 of Pseudolycoriella hygida. Classification (NCBI taxonomy): domain Eukaryota; kingdom Metazoa; phylum Arthropoda; class Insecta; order Diptera; family Sciaridae; genus Pseudolycoriella; species Pseudolycoriella hygida. The sequence goes on from CM055404.1 coordinate 78,573,266, forward strand.
CTCTTCTTCTTGTAATTCATATCCAGTTGATATGCAGCAAATAAAGATTAGTCAGAAATAAGATCTTTTATTATAATGGCGGAAATACTCCATTTCCGTTCACGAGTGTAGTGAGACATGAGGATGAGGCTGCCTTCTAGTAGCTCCAGAGCAAAGTAGCATTTCCATAGAGAAAATTCCAGAAGCTTTATCTTGGGAAGGCTGCCTAATCCTGATGAAATTTTTTTTCTGACAGTCTGCCTATACAAGCTATCTAACGAGCGTAGTGACACATGAGGATGAGGCTGTCTTCTGGTAGCTCCAGAGCAAAGTGGCATTTCCATAGAGAAAATTCCAGAAGCTGTATCGTGGGAAGGCAGCCTGATCTTGATGAAAATTTTTTTTGACAGTCCGTCTTTTCAAGCTATCAGACGAGTGTAGTGAGATACGAGCATGAGGCTGCCTTCTAGTAGCTCCAGAGCAAAATGGCATTTCCATAGAGAAAATTCTAGAAGCTTTGTCTTGAGAAGGCAGCCTGATCCTGATGAAATTTTTTTTTTCTGACAGTACATCTATACAAGCTATCAAACGAGTGTAGTTAGTTTGACATGAGGATGAGGCTGCCTTAATATTCATAGCATAAAAAAAATTATCGGCACTACCAGCATAATGTTAATTACTGTACAGTAATTGATATGCATAATGTATGAACAATTTAGCTCACGGGAATTACCGTGGACTGATACGTGAGGGGACCCGAGTTCGATCCCAGCGAGCGGCAGTTTTTTTATTTAATATGAGGAAGCTCCCAAGAGAAAGCTTTGGGTCGTTGATATGAGAAAGCTCGAAAGAGACAGCTTTGCGTCTCGTTCACTTTTCATGTGCTGGGTTTTCTCATGTGCATGTAATCGAAAATAACACTGCATGTAATGAACGATTTCCGCGGGTGGTAAACATGTATGTAATGCGAAAAAATATTACATCGGTGCGTATCCTTTTGCTAGTGTTAAACGTTAGCAAGAGATCGTTATTTCGGACATAATTGTTAGTTATGTGAGCTATCGAATTCTACTAAACATTTTATTCTAAATATGTCATACTTTTTCATACAGTTTTCCGTCGTTTCGATTTATTGGTTATCTATAAAATCTTTCTAATGGGACAACTAATAAAAAATCTGCATGGTATCGTTTCATGATTAAGAACTTGAATTAATTTTACATATATTTAACATTTAAATTTCTTTACAATCTAATAAAAATCAAATGTAAACCAATAACTTAGATTTTACAGAAAAGAAGAATCAACGATGAACAAACCTGTTCGAGTCTATCTAATATCAATAATTCTGTAATAAAGTAAAAAAGAAATGTTTGTGGATAATGCACCCAAAGACCTCAAAAAATAAATTAGAGAAAGGTCTATAGTGTCCATGACGTCCAAAGCAAGAAAACAAAATTTTAACCATAAATTCTAATAGGAAGAAGTATAATTTACAAAAAAAACTTTCAAAATTCCAATTTTGTATTTACAGTTATTTTAAAATTTTTGTGTAAATGAAAACCGGACAATCGACCAAATCGAAAAACCAAACAATATATTTTACCTTTCTATGTTTTTGACAAATCTCTTTTAATTCACATGATTCAAAACTACGCGGATAGTCATTGTATTAAAATAACTTATTTTATTAGCTGTAAATGTTGAACTTTCTGACAACAAATCGATAATGTCAGTCGTTATGACGTCAATTATTATAGAATTATTATTCTGAAAATACCAAGTGAATTTAGAAATAATCGTGAAAATTAAAATTCCGAAAGTTGTGAGACACTGATGACGACCTTAGTTTTCCAACAATACAAACAACACACCTGTTTTCGTAAACTATCCACACGTAACTCTCCATTTTCAATAATAGCACATTGAAAAGTGTTCCCCAATAAAATAAAAAAATAGTTGTATGTCGATCCATATTCAGCTATGCTGAATAATGATGGCAACACCGACTGTCGCGACTAGTTTTACGTTGAAATCGTATTCAGCCATTATCAATAAATAGATAGCACCTCACAGTCGGTGAGACACGAACTCACCCGTAAACATCAAAAATTTTTAATTCAAATCCAATTGCAAATGTAATTTCTAAAATTTATCTAAAAAATAAATAAATAATTCGCCGCGGAATATAGCGTAACAATTAGAGAATACTTGTACACGTGCTACTTTATCATCGTGCTACTATTTCCCCGTACAACCGTTTCTCCCGTCCTACAATTTCCTTTTCACTACTGTTTTACCCGTACTACCATTTCACCGTTCTACCATTTCCCCCGCACAACCGTTTCCCCGTACCACGATTTTCTCCGT
>CM055404.1:78576114-78604551 GCA_029228625.1 Pseudolycoriella hygida
TCATTTTTATAAATAAATAAATAAAGAACGAAGGAGCAGGGGTAACTATTGACTCCGACGGGTCGACTGGGTTTTATGATTTATGTTTTGTTTTTGAGAGTGTTCATTCAGATTTTATCAATTGTATATAGTCAGGGGGCTTCGGCCATTGATGATGAAAATAAATAAATAAAATTCTGTAAACAATCTTACGTATTCCGGTTCAAGTTACAGAGTATGATCAGTTCGTAGGGTTGGTGAAATCGATGGCGAAAAAAACAATTCCCCGAAGACATCGAGAATCAATGACTCCAAGCTGGTCAGAAGAATGTGAAAATTTGTTCAACGAATTTCAATTGACCGGGAGCGCTGAAATTGGAAAACTACTGCTGAACAAATTAGACGAGAACCGGAAATTGGAATGGGAAACAAAAATTGTCGACAGCAAAATAAAAAAAACCTGGAATCTAATCAACAGACTGAGTGGGTAGTCACACACATCAAAAAATGTTTATCCGGTAACGCCCGACCAAATAGCTTGTCAGATCGATCAAAGCTCTAAAGGTATAGTTTCATCAGCTCAAAAGAGAAGAGTCAACCAGCAATACAAAGCAAACTTTCGTAATTGCCTAGCAGCTTCAGCACTTTCAGTCCCATTTTCATGTGAAGAATTCCAAGGCGGAATTTCTCAATTCAAATGCGGCAAAGCTCCAGGAGACGATTGCATTTTTCCAATCTTCTTCACACAATTGGGCCCAAACGCCCAAGTAAGATTTTCACCAACATTTATGCTAATGGCCAGCCGCAGCTGCCAAGGGCCTCGAAATTGTAGTAGGTAAAAGTAGTCGCTTTTCCGAAAGCGAGCAAGCAACTGGATAACGCATCTAACTACAGACCAATTTCTCTTCTAAGCTGCTGCCTCAAGTTGTTCGAGAGAACAATTCTAGCCAGATTCGGAGACATCATCTACATCGCCATTCCAAAATATATGCAAGGAACCCGTACGCATCAAAATAGATGTGGCAAACAGAAAAGTTGGTACTCTTAAGTGTATGAACTTACGTCCACATTAAATTGGATTGGAGATTGCCGAAAGGACAATATTGAAAAATCCGACCGAAGCAACGGAGCAAAAAAATTGGAGAGGTCCCTAAAAACCAGGGTTGTATTCGCTAACCAATTTTTTTAGCGGAGCTAACGCTAACGCTAATTGGAAAAAATATTAGCGAAACTAACGCTAATCGCTAATAATAAAAAAATTAGCGCGCTAATAGCGGTCGCTATTAGCGGACGCTAATGTTCGCTAATTGCAACTAATTTTAGAGTGATTTTCCGAAAACTTCGACCGAAGTCGTAAATTTTGGGACAAGGTTCCACAGTTTAAAGAGACTTATGGCCCATTCGACTCTTTAAACCATGAAGAGAAAAACGTTTTCTCAGTTTTCGAAATTTCACTTCGTTCCAAGGTGGGAGGCCGCGGAGTAGGTGCAGGTCAGAGGGTGTTAAAAACGGTTTTTCTGCTGTAACTCATAAATTCAACACGATTATGGTTCTCAGTATTGCAAAGATTTTTTGCTTCGGAGCCTATGGTCCCGGTGCACACCATCTGGAGCCATAGGCCATTTTAGTAAATTTTTTTGAGCGAATTTCGTCACTTACAGTAACAGCCAACTGTGGAACCAAGAATATGGGTACTTAGTATACCTATACTGGCACTAGAGGTGTGGGCCGGCGTTTTTCATTGGACAGTATCAAATGTTTTAGTAGCATTAATTGTTTTTTATTTGATACTGACCAATGAAAAAAGTGTCGGCGCGCGCCGGCGCACGCCTCTAACTGGTACCAGAATATGCAAAGACTTCCTTGGTTAAGGTTTGCTGCAAGGAGCCACTTTTCGCCATCAACGGGAAAGGAAAACTTCCTCATATACACAGCGAACCTCAACTAAACTTGAAAATTTATTATTTTCTGACAATTATACGTTTTCAAACGAGACCCTACCTGAGAGATGAATAGTTGAATGCAAAAAGTGGTCATCTCCAATAGCGAATTATAAGTAAAATGAAGCTCGCAATTTCTATGTGTGGTATTAATCATACCTCAACCTTTTCTTAAAAATTACAATAACACATAATATTTTAAGGAAAGAACGACAAAAAATTAATATATGTATAAAAATTGTGAGATTCATTCCACTTATAATTCTCTATTGGAGATGACCCCTTTTTTCATTTAGCTATTCATATTTGGTTAAGAATTGCATATTTGGTGATCATTTCAGCGTGGTAAAATCGGTCAACTCCGCAGGCAAAAACTATCATACTGAAAATGGTGGCCAAAACTGTTATTCCTAACCAAATATCTCATATAGCATATCGTAATAAATGGGACTTTCAGAAAAAAATGAAACTCCGATTGCCTTGGGTTACTTTGTGTAGTGTGGAGTCGAAACAGGCTTCAAATTGATGAAAAAATAATTTTTTTACTGTGTGGGTCAACTAAATGTCCGCATAAAAATTTCAGAAAATTCTTTTAACAATTGTCTCACAAGTTTGTGATTGTGATAATTTATAACATTTTAGCGATTAGCGAATAGCGAAATTTCTGGTTTTAGCGAAACGCTAGTCGCTATTAGCGGAGGATATTAGATTTTAGATTCGCTATTAGCGCCGCTATTAGCGACGCTAATAGCGACGCTAATGATTAGCGGCGCTAATACAACCCTGCTAACTCCATACTGAATGGCTTCATATCAAAAATAACCAGCATGGCTTCGTGAAAAAGAGGAGTACCATGAGCAACCTGATGACATATGTTGACTTTTTGTCTGAATCACTTGATAGTAATATGCAAGTCGACTCTATTTACACGGACTTCGCTAAGGCTCAGTAAAGTTGCATCCTTTGGCATCTGTGGGGTCATCCTGAGTTGGTTTGAGTCGTATCTTAGAGATAGGAAACAATGCGTCAGGTTTTGTGGAAGTACATCTGAATTTTACAAACCGATCTCCGCTGTACCCCAAGGTTCCTTACTCGGACCCCTCCTATTTATCATGTATGTCAATGATCTCCCAAACTTATTATTATCTGAAAATTTGGGCTACGCGGATGACTTCAAAGTGTTCAAAAGAATTGAGTCGCTAAGGGATTGCGTGTCTCTGCAATCTGACCTATTGAGGCTTGATGCTTGGTCAAAAGATAATGACCTTGATTTAAATGTCGATAAGTGCTCCATCATCACCGTTTCGCGAAAAAAGGAAACTTTTCTCTATGAATATAAGATTGGTGAGCATGTACTAAAAAACTATGTTTCGATGTACACATAAATCATGTCTTCCGAAAATGTAGTAGGATGTTGGGCTTCGTTTTCAGGTCCTGTGTAAATTTCAAGAGTAAAAAATCATTTATGTTCCTTTATAATTCTCTGATCCGGTCGGTGGTAGAGTACGGGTCTGTTATTTGGAATCCCTTCTACAAAATCTATATCTCGAAGATAGAACGAATCCAGCGTAAATATACGAGAATGTTATTTTTTAAAATGAAATATCCCACGGACCTCTATGAGAATAGACTAACTAAGCTTGGCATGCGGACACTAGCGAGTAGAAGACTTATCATTGATGAAATTTACCTGTACAAATCATTAAATGGGCTCTTACAAACTAACCTCGCAGATAAAATAACATATGCGGAGTACGCTTATCCAACGCGAGAGCACAATACTTTTGCCTCAAGGACGCCTCGCACTGACATCCTCCTGAAAGCACCTTCCCTCAGACTTCCAAACAATCACGACCGATGTTTTCGTTGCATACCAATCTCTAATGACATTTCTATATTGGAGTTTAAACGCGCCATCTCAGCCCTACCACTACCTTCGATATCTTCGCAGTTTTTGAGCTATTAGTCTACCATCTAACGTTTTGACACACTATGTATTTATCCCACTCAGTACTACGCCAATTGCAGTTTTCTTTGGTGGTCTGTACTTGCGTTGATGCTTCGCTGCTTTGTTTTGTAGCGTTCTGTCTTTCTTGAGAAATTCTATTACATCCTGATCCGATCCTATTTTTAAGTAATTTCCCATTTTTTTTAATAATAATAATAATAAAATTATTATTATTACTATTTTCTTAATATTATTATAGTATTATAGTTATTATTCTATTACTTTTTCATTATTATTATCTATTTTTATTTTTAGACCCGTACGAAGTACGTAGGTCTGATGTGTTTACTACCATGTTTGTTACATTGCGAAAAAAAAACAATGTCCGTCTGTCGGTCTGTCTGTCTGTCCGTCAACACGATAACTTGAGTAAATCTTGACCGATTTTCAAAAACTTTTTTTTCCTGAAAGGTAGTCGCAAAATATTTTATGGAATTGAATCTGGGCACTGTCGGCCCAAAGGTCCCCGAGCTAGGGCCGTTTAAGTGGTTTTTGGTCTTTTGCACATAACTCGAGTAAATCTTTTCTGATTTTCATAAATTTTTTTTGTTTGAAAGATCTGAGCATGGCCGACAATTTATGGAAGAAACTTTTTTTAATTTGAGTCCTTGGACTTAGTTAGGGCACTAAAAACGAGTCTCTGCTAGGGATCTATGTGTTTTTTGTAGTAAATCTTTACCGATTTTCACAATTTTTTTTTGTTTGGAAGATCTGGGCATTACCGACAATTTGTGGAAGAAACATTTTTCGATTTGAATCTTTGGACTTAGCTAGGGCACTAAAAAAGAGTCTTTGTTAGGGCCCTACGTATTTTTTGTACATAACTCGAGTAAATCTCTTCCGATTTTCAAAAACTTTTTTTGTTTGAAAGATCTCGGCACAGCCGACAATTTATAGAAGAATTTTTGCCTGTGCTTAGGGCTCAAGTGGGCCTCATGTCGGTCCTAAGGTCGGCCCTAACATAGAAAATGTTTTTTGTTATGTTGCAGAGCAAATTGAGAGAAACATTTTTGTCTATGGAAGTATGTATCCGAGGTCTCTACTTAAGGCCCTAGGTCGGCCCTAGCCCAAAAAATAGTTTTTTCTATGTTGTAGAGAAAATTGAGTAGAACATTTTTCTATATTTGGAAGTCAATTTTGTGCGTTCGGAGAATTTTTTTACACCGTTACTTCGGACGGGTTTTTCAAAATTGCATTCAACGGGCAATTTCCAATACAGTCTAATGTGAACGCAATATTTACTTAAATACGTTCAAGTCTTTTCGTAACATTAACTCTGTTTGCCGCATCTATTCTGATACGTACGGGTCCCTTCTATGTTTATTTTTATATTCTTTCTTATTATCTTGTACTTACGCACCACTACTTACTTCTTCTTATCTTTCTCTTTTTCTTTTTATTCTACTATTTCACATAGCAGAAATTTGCAATTTATTTGAGTAATTTTGTTGTTAATATGTTATTGGAGAAATCTGTATATTAACCGAAGATAAAAATAAATAAATAAATTAAAATAAACCTTGGAGTTATGCTGGACGACCGCAGAAATTTCAATAGTCATGTAGTGACCCGTAACCGTGGCACTCACTCTATATCCGGCGACCGCCTCAGTCACCCTATGCGACAACTTACACATTCACTTTCATCATTATCATCCACCAAATTCATTCTATCACCAACGCTCGTCCTGTTAAGACATGTTAATAAATGTATAAAAGCGCCAACCGAGTTTTAATATTATCGTAAAAGGCACGTACTTTTCATTGGTGACCCGCGACTTTGGATAAAGAAAGCAACCTTTAAATATTGTGAATTTGCTAATAAGTCGATAAACATTTAAAATAGTGACATAAAAGTCAATTCGACAGTGAAATAATTTCGGTTGGTGCCATTCAATTAACGAATCCGATTCAATCAAACATACAATTTTTTCAAAAACATTCCTAAAATAAAGTGAATTACAACTTTGTATTGTCCATAAACACATTAACCATAAACCATCATTAACCACATTCCATTTTAATTTTGGAGAAAAGTTAGATAAATAAAGTTTTGGCGACAACATCAAATTGCTCAAAAGCACATGGCCAGAAAATCCACATCCATCGAGCGCAATCCTACAAATTCTCATCATCCTACACCTTCATCGAATAGAGAAGGGCCTCCTGCATAATATTAAGTGCATATTTTTGGAAAATAACGCTCAAATTAATTAAAATTGGTTAATAAAATAGCTGAAATAAAGATTCATACCATCACCATAGGAGATAGATTCTGTGCATTTTCACCATATCATCATCGAGACGAATTCCGTACATTTTTTTACAAATACAAATTTTGGAGTTATATTGGTTTTGGTCAACAAAAAACAAAATTTTTTTGGAACGAGAAGTTGTTAATAGACACCAGGCGAGCTAAATTAAAATTAGTTATTGGAGGGTAGAATCATCAACATCATACTGACATGGCATTTCATAGAAACCCACTCACTTACAGTTATAATTCCTTCAAACAAGGAGTTAAAAGTGAGACAATTCCGAACCTATGGAACCATAATAAAATAATAGAACCGTCAACGAGACGCGTAACCATCAATGACCAACCGGTCAAAATTAATAATCGTCGACAATAAAAAACCTGACCGTCAGCGAGTACAGGAGCCAAAGTGGCATAAACAAGATTCACATGGTCAATGGCGACGCCCAATCGCTAGCGACCTTTCCAGCAACCAAAAGTTCAGTCTGTGTCAAAATTTTCCATGTAAACATGCAATCACCAGCATAAGGTAAAGTTTGGCATTTGAACAACTATCACCATCATTATCATCCATCATCAAAGACAAACAGGACATTTTTTATTATTCGCTTTGCTGAAAGGGGAGTTATGTAGTGACCCGTAACCGTGGCACTCACTCTATATCCGGCGACCGCCTCAGTCACCCTATGCGACAACTTACACATTCACTTTCATCATTATCATCCACCATATTCATTCTATCACCAACGCTCGTCCTGTTAAGACATGTTAATAAATGTATAAAAGCGCCAACCGAGTTTTAATATTATCGTAAAAGGCACGTACTTTTCAGTCATGTGGACTACACGTGCGATAAGGCAATGAAAGCCACCGCATCACTGGCCAGAATAATGCCAAACGGCTTTGGACCGCGCAGCAGCAAAAGGAGACTTCTAGTAAGCGTCACCCTATCGATATTGCGCTACGAGGCACTAGTGTAGATACATGCGCTAGATACGAAGATGAGTCGGAGGAGGCTTAATAGAGCCCAAAGGCTGGCAAGCATAAGAGTAGCAAGCGCCTACCGAACGATATCCCTAGAAGCGGTATGTGTCATAGCTGGGACGATGCCCATATGCATAACATTGACGGAAGACAGCAAATGTCATAGAAAGAAGAGAAAAACTACCAAACTACCAAAACAGTGAGAACGCAATTAAGAGCCGAATCAATGAGACAGTGGCAGCGAGAGTGGGACTCCTCTGACAAGGGAAGGTGGACCGATAGACTCATACCAAACATTACTGACAGGAAACATGGAGAGGTTAACTTCCAATTGACACAGTTTCTGTCGGGCCACGGATGCTTCAGGAAATACGTGCACAGGTTTGGATTCACATTGTCACCTTTCTGCACGACATGCGAGGGAGAGGAAGAGACATGCGAGGTGCCTGTCCCCGCTTCGAACAAGAGCGAGGTGAGCTGATGACTGTGAGTAGGTCAGATGTAAATGCCGAAAACATAATATCGGAAATGTGCCGCGATGAGGAGGTATGGAGAGTAGCGGATAATGTAGTTGCGACAATAATGGGTAAGCTGCAAAGTGCATGGAGAGACGATCAAAGAAGACTGTCAGTTGATCTGAGAGAGTAGGTGCGAAAGCATAGCCTCTCCTCGGAGTAATGCTGTGAGGCGGTTCCAGGGAGAAGAGAGCAAGAAGACTAAGGAAGAGGGTTTTAGTTGGGAGGTCATTGAAGAATGGAATCCAACACTACCTTTGTCCGAGAGGACCGGGTGTCTATGAAGATTTCCTTATCCTTATTAAAAAAAACCTGCGTAGCTCTAAAATCTTGTGATATATCAAAAGGATGTTTTATAAGTCCATCATCTGGCCTGTACTATTCTATGCCTCACCAATCTGGGCCAATCCGACGACCACATCAGCTGCCCAAATGGAACGAATTCGACTAACCGAAAGAAAGATTCTGAGATCGAAGACAAATACTAGACGTGAACGGGGAAGCTGTTGGTTCGAAAACAACTCAACCTTATGTATGAAAGCTAAGACTGCTAGACAGTTTTATCGCGAAGCAAGCAATAGACTTCGTCAAACGATGTTCTGAGAATGACGATCCGCACATAAATAGCATTGCCATAACACATCACTGAAACGATCCCGAATATTTACTAGTGGGTTTCTCGTCCAAATGGCATGCAAACGGAACACTTTCGGACGACGATCAACTGCTCGTATTCCACAAAAACCAACGTGGTGTTCCACGCTCAGTCTACAATTCAAACCAATGACGTCGCGTTCGTGAATCACGCTAGTTGTGGATTCAGCGTTTCCTGAATGACGCGCGTGATAAATTAAATAGAAATTGATTTATTTCTTGAGATTTTCGTTATTTTCTTTCCGCTTTTTTTCAATTCCCATGCGTTTACCACTATGTTTGTAACCAGTCGATTCGAGGGTGGAGTAGGGGGAAGCATCGATCATGGTCCTTAGATGTCAAATCAACAATAAAAAATGTCCGTCCGTCTGTCCGTAAACACGATAACTCGAGTTAAACTTAACTGATTTTCAAAATCTTTTTTTTCCCTGAAAGGTAGTACCAAAAGTGGGTTTGGTATAGAGGTGGGCGGACACGCCCGATTTCTGGGCCCGTTCACAAGCCAGCCAGCCCGCCCTATACCAGGCACGGACATCAGTATTTGATGCACGCACACCTCTAGTTTGGTATTGCAGATGGGTATTTTCGGACGATGGGCCGCTGACCCAGGGCCGCCTAGGTGATTTTCGGTCTTTTGTGCATACTTACTTTGCTTTTTCGTCGCCTGCTAGAAAATCCCGACCCAACGCTGCCTGTCGTTTGCCGCGTTTTGAAAGTTTCTTATTCCGAGCGTGAATTTCAGGTGTATTATCACCATCTGACCGTATCAGCGCTCCAAGATAAATGAACTCATACACTACCTCGAGGTTGCAATTTCCAATGCCAAGTTAAAGAGTGAGCAGGATAGCGCGTTTCCCTGCGTTAACCTCTTTTTAACAGCAAACACATCTGACATGTCGTTTTGCACCTTGACACGACATCTGGTGCCATCCAATGTCACTTTCACAAGAGGAATAAACTTTGTTTCAAAGCCCAGCTCCTTCATCGCCTCACTCAAATCCATTCGCTTAGTCCTGTCGTAAGCTTGTTTGAAGTCGATGAAAAGATGGTACGTCCGGACTTGAAATTCTCTGCTCTTTTGCAGAATCAGACGAAGAGTGAATATTTGGTCAGTTGTTGAACGATCTCGTCTGAATCCGCTTTGATAGTCCCCAATGACACTCTCAGCCCGTGGATTTAGTCTTTCGAATAGCACTCGAGCAAAAACTTTGTAAGCCGTGTTCAGCAAGGCAATTCCACGGTAGTTTTCGCATTCGGTTTTATCACCTATCTGGTGTAGAGGTCAGCGGCGACGACTTGTTTACCGTCCATTGGGGGCAAGCAAAATTTTTTAATTTGATGATGTGTATTTGGCAAACATGCCAAAGTAAGTAATGAAACTGTAGCCAATGTTTGCTTTTATGTCGAAAGTTATAAGAAAATTTTTGAAGTAATAGATTCCGAATGAAGCTGCGGTATTTGCCCGTTTATGTGACAGAAGTAGGTGTGCAATTTTTCTACTTTTGTTTTTTAATGGAACTCACAGCTCACAGCAATTATAGATTTTACGAGAAATATTCTAAAGTCCTAAGATATCCTATAATTTGAATCTCTCAATTTGTGAAACGAGTTTTTTTTAAATTATTGGAAACTTTTTAAAAACAAGTCTGTTCTGGCCATTAGGGTGCAATTCTGAGACATTCTCATGAAAAATTCAGGCCCGTTTCGTTGAAAACTCTACAGATATATGCTACTTGTAGTGGTTTGCAGGTATAGGTTAAGCACAACAGGCCCAAAAGCGGCCTAGGTGCTGAACCTTGGTTCACCCACGTAACCTATACATTAGGGTTGGCCGATTTGACACTTTTTTTTTATTGCGAAGAGGACAGCCTGGATACGATTCCAGGAGTCGAAAAAAAAATTTTGGTGCCTTTGGTTTATTTTTAAATTCGATTTCCAGCTTGCACACTCAAATTTTCTGAAGAAAGGCAGATTTTCTTAACATTCCTCTTTTTCAGAACATTATTTGTCGACAAATTTTTGTCAATATTTGAGATTATGGTTGAAATCCACTCTTTAGGGTTGAGAGAAGATATTTCACTCGATTTTCAGTTCAGGGAGGCTGAAAAAAATTTTTTTTTGTGAGCGAGAAGTTTGAAAAATGATAAATTTGATCTTTTTTTTCGACTTTCAAGCCATGTCATCATAAGTTGCAGTCACACAAATTCTGACAAATGATAATATTCTCTTCAGGGAAGGAATAGGTATCTCAAAAAGGCATTCATTACAAAAGACAGCCACTTACTTTGACCATATGAGCTACGTTGACATACTGAATTTGGTCAAAATCGGAGGCAGGAGCTCTATAAAAAAAACTAAAAGATTTAGAGGTATACCGTAGAACAATTTTTTGCTCACAATTATGTTGTTTATCGATCAAAATTATAAAAACGCCTGTACGCAACATTTTTTTTTCATCACTTTTACACAAATTTGAAAAATGTATGGAAAAACATAGTTTTTATCAATTTTCTTTAAAATTTACCAGAAATTTTATTTCAATAAAAGTAGTTTCGAACTCGTAGGGGACCCGTCTTTCACAATCAGCAATAAAATCTGATGGGCAGCGGCTTTTCAGTATAACTTCGTTCAAGCTCACCGTGTCCCAGCTTTGATGACTCTCTCTACGCTTTGCGTATTGTTGGGAAGGAGGAACTGCGGACAACTCTACAAGTAAGATGCAGGACCATCTTGAAGTTCATGGAGCTGTGAGGCTGTGAAGGATTTAGTGAGAGGTGGCTCGGTAATTGAGGTTTTCCGCCAATCAATCATATTGGCTCGACTCATATGGTCAAAGTTGGCTGTTATTTTGTAATGAATGCCTTTTTGAGATCCCTATTCCTTCCGTGAAGAGGGTATTATCATTTGTCAGAATTTATGTGACTGCAACTTATGATGGCATGGCATGAAAGTCAAAAAAAAAAGATCAAATTTGTCATTTTTCAAACTTCTCGCTCACAAAATTTTTTTTTCAGCCTCCCTGAACTGAAAATTGATTGGAATATCTTCTCTCAACCTTAAAGAGTGTATTCCAACCATAATCTCAAATATTGACAAAAGTACTGAAAACGATTCAATTTCATTTTTTTACAAAAGAAAACAGGTACATGCAAATCATAATCGTCGAGTATCAAGAAAATATGGAATTGTGTTTTTTTTTTGTTCTATGGTCATAATATTATCAAATTTTCCGCATCTTCCTACTGTAAATAATATGAAAACATAAAGTGACATTTGCAAAAACAGTGTCGAGGATATACTGCAAAAGCGTCGTTTTATAAAGCGGACAAACAGTCACATAGAGGGGAGGGGGTCTAAAAAATCGTGACAATCGCGGACATCCTTTATAGACGTTCCCAAATCACCATGAAACGCAAAAAAAATCGTCAATATGTCAAATGTCGCTAAGAAAAAACGCTAAAGTGTGAAATATTATGCAACATGTTTCGATTTATTTCGACGACTTTCGATAAAATTTGTTAAAATAAATCATTCGATACCGATTGACATGCACAACTTTTCAATTCATCGTAATGAGTGCAGGATATGCTGTTTTGTAAACGAAAGCAATTGCATCGCTAGTCGTATACAACGACTCCTTTCATCCGAATGAGCATAAAAGAACTTCATTTTAGTTATACAGTTAAATTGAGAAATATGTAAAGTGCAAATTCGCAGGATGTAATTTATTTCAGAGGACATGAAAGTTTGCTCATATTTGATAAATTATATTCTTGTTCTCGGCATAGTTTCGTTTTCATTCATGTACACCGATGCGGTAAGAAAAATGTTGAAAAGGAAAATGTTCATTTATTTATGTTTTTAAAAAGATACACCAAATAAAGAGGCGTGAATATTAATAACTCTTATGTTCGTTCTGACCGCAATTATTCATTTGTGTTTTTCTTGCTGCCCGTTCTCTTTATCTTACCATAACAACTATTTATTTATTGTAAAATAAACCACCCTCAAAACGTTAAAATAAGTCTAACAATCTCTGGTTTTTGTGTCACGTAAAAGTAGCCTTTACTGTTCCATACAGCCAATACAATTTCGACCATCAATATCTCTAATTGTTAAAACTTTCAGAAATTTCCCGAAAATGCATGAATTCGGGAAATTATTACAAATCGAGAAAAATCATCGCTTTCATTGAAAATCATAGGCTTTGACATGTTAGCAATGCGTGTTTCGCAAGTCCACCGTCCAATTACAAAACTAAACCTTACCCTTTTACATCACATTTTTGAATTTCATATCTCCCTTCCGTCGTGTCCATCTTATACTACTTTAGAGGCCATAAATTTCCTGCCCATTTTTGACACCATTTTCCCTGGTCGTGACGTGTAATTTTGACAGGGTACCTGGTTACCTTATATAAATACTTGCAGCTAAACTGCGGATAAGTGGACTTCATTTCTACATAGTTCAACTGTAAACATACAAACAATTCATATTCACCTGCTCAAACCCTAAGAATTTTAGAAACCTGATGTCATGGAGGTCGTTAATTCAACCACTCATTTAGACACCTACGCATTCGTTCTATATATAATTGAAACAACGCTCTGAAAAAATCAAATAGTATCAATTGCTTGTATTACATGTACATACATACATACATACATGAAATACAGTGTAACTTATTTATTATTACTTAGTATGGTTTTTACATCTTAAAGTATTTAACATTTAATTCCTACTTTCTTTACATTGTATGCTAACTTCTTTTACATATACATTACATAGTAATTATAATATTGAGGCATTTTACCATGTAGGATTAGATGTAGTTGTGTGCCGGGAGGATGGGTTTATTAAACCCAACAGATTCGACGTGATGATAATTCTGCCAACGGCTTCTGGGCGCTCTTGTTAAAAAAATATATGAAGGCATCTTGAGCACATTTTCTATCAACATATTCTCCTATTCTTCTCGCTAAACCTAAATCAGGCGTCATATTTTATTTATCAGAAAACTAAGTTCTTCGAAAAAGTCGTCTATTGCGTTTACCACGATGTTTGTAATCAGCCGATTTGAGGGGGGAGCATCAAATTGTCCTTAGATGCCGAGTCCGATAACTCGAGTAAAACTCAACCTATTTTCAAAATCTTTTTTTCATTGAAAGGTAATGGAAAAACTTTTATGGGATTGAATTTGGGCATCGTATGGCCTAAGGACCGCTGAGCTAGGGCCGTTTAAGTGTTTTTTTTTTGTCTTTTATACATAACTCGTGTACAGCCGCACAGTGGTGCATTTGCAGAGGTTTTCGGCCACATATTTCGCTGCCCCGAATCTAAAAATTTTTGTCCCTCCACAATTTTTTTGTATCAAGAAGAGACCAATCTATCATTATGGTAACCGTTTTTTTAGGGCACTCAGCTCACCAGCTCAAAGTCCTGAAAGTTTTTATGATTTTGGCTCTTCAAAAAGGCTATTTCACAGGGTTCACATTGAGCCTCTCGAAAAGATATTTTCCGCTATACATAGCTCGAGTTAATCTCTTCCGATATTCAAAAATTTTTCTTTAATCGACAGGTCTATGAAGAACAAATTATGGAAGACACTTTTTTGAGTTTGGACCCTTGGACTTAGCTAGGGCACTAAAAGCAAGTCTCTGCTAGGTCCCTAGTAGAGGTGTGCTGGCCGGCCATATTTGGAAGCCCGACCCGAACCGATCCCGATTCGAAATCAAAGCCAGAACCACGACCGCCCGAAAACCGCTGGCAGGTCAGTCCGACTTGAACCGAGCCCGATCCGAAATTGAAACACTGCCGACCGAAAGTTATTCGGGTCGAGTTCTGTTACAAGAAAAAATTCGGATCGAGTTCGATTGAGTTAAACTCAAGCATGAAAAAAAGGGGAAAATAGAGTGAAAAACCGGCAAAAACGGTTTCTGTTGGTTTTTTCTCGCTTTTTTCAAAACAAAACATAAGCTCTGCGGAGCCGTACGAATCCCGTTACAAGGATTCTCGTTGCAAGGATATCCTTTGCAAGTACTCGCGTTGTATTAAATTACTGATCATGTATATATTAATCTCTCAAATGGACAAAAATGTTCACCTCAATTTTCTTTACAGCATAGCAAAAAACAATTTTTTGAGCTAGGACCAATCTTAGTACCGACGCGAACTAGGGCCTTTAAAAGAGGCCTCGGACAAAAATGTTTCTCTTAATTTTCTCTACAACATAGCAAAAAACCATTTTTTGGAATGGGGCTGACCTTAATACCGACCAAGGGCCCTAAAGAAATGTCTCGGACAAATACTTCCATAAACAAAAATATTTCCCTCAATTTTCTTTACAACACAGCAAAAAAATTTTATTGTCAAAGGGCCGACCTTCCTAAGATCGGCCCTTGACAGAGATATAGGTCGAAAGGTTTCACCATCCTTCAAAAAACCACGTTTTTGGCAACTTTTTCGACCATAACTTCAAAAGTTCTCTACCGATTTTGCCGATTACCGATTCAAATTCGTTATCATTTATTCAATTATCTTTCAGGAAAAAAATGATTTCGAAAATCGGATAGTATTTACTGAGTCCAGCGACTCGAAATCAAAAAATGTTCTTCCATAAATTGTCGGGCTAACCACTGGAGCGCAACGACCGGTTGTAGACGAGCTAAAAATTGTATCCGCCTCAACTTTACATACACTAAACACCTAATTAACGTAAGTACAACTAGACTGAGAACCTTTACAGGCGTTATGACTGGGCACTTCGGCTTTAACAAACACCTTACAACTATATGCAAATGATCGGATCCGAGCTGTGACCTGTGCAAATTTCACTCAGACACAGCTGAACATTATCTATGTTACTGTCCCTCTTGCATCACGAACAGACAGACGCCGACGTAAGCATTTAGGCAATTACACTATCAGATACGATCTGATAAAAAATCTGCACCCACGTGACATTCTGAACTAAATCGCTAGTACAGGAAGGTTTCGTCAACAGAAGATAACTAAAACAGTAAACACTATAGTGAGCACAATGGGCCCCATGGAGGCCTCCGTGCGCGCTTTGTGCGGTTGCGCACAAAACAACTATTTTAATAAAAAAAATTGTCGGTCAAACGAAAAAATAACGAAAATTGGAAACGATTTACGCCAGTTATGAACAAAAGAACGAAAGCCTTAAAAATGATTTTTTTAAAATCGGTTAAGTTTGACTCGAGTTATCGTGTTTACGGACGGACAAATTTTTTTTTTTTGCTGATTTGGCATCTAAGAAAAATTAACCCCTACCTCCTCGAATCGACTGGTTACAAATATAGTGACAAACGCATGGGACTAGTACTTCGTTCGGGTTAAAAAATGGTTGTTTGCTATGTTGTTGAGAAAATTGACGGAAGTATTTGTGCGAGGCCTATAGTTCGGTACTAAGGTCAGTCCCAGACCAAGAAATGGTTTTTTGCTATGCTATAAAGAAATTTGAGGTGAAAATTTTTGTCTATTTGGTGGCCAATCTTGTGCTTTCGGAAGTGTTTTTACACCGTTGCTTCGGACGGGTTTTTCAATATTACCCTCTCGCCAATTTCCAATACAATTTAATGTGGACGTAATTTCATACACTTAGGAGTAAGGCAATATTTACTTAAATACGTTCGAGTCTTTTTGTAACATCAACTCTGCCACATCTATTCTGATACGTACGGGTCCTTTGTATATGTTTCTTGTACATGACTCGAGTAAATCTCTTCCGATTTTCAAAAAATTTGTTTTTAATCGAAAGGAATTTAAGGAATGCCTCACATTTTATGGAAGAAATGTTTTTATTAGAAGGCCTTGGACTCAGCTACTATCCTAAAACTGAATCTCTACTAGGGCACAACGCGTTCTTTTTCCGTAAATCGGGTATAGATCCTAACAGATTTTGTTGATTTTTTTGCTGTTTTTTTTTATTATTATTATTATTCAACTATGCAATTTATATGTTACAAAGTTTATCAGTAATTCCACTATGCCTTGCACTGTTAAGGAAATTATAAATTAAAAAAAAACTACTTAATTTTTACTAAAATCAAGAAAACAAGAAATCACTAGAAATCAATATTAATACTATTCTAAAACTAACTAATCTTGTGGGGGGAAAATGGACGTATAGTGTACAGCAGAAAAAAATTTACTTACTAACTGGCAATGAAGGATCAGTAATCCGGGACCATAAGTGGTCGGCGGTCAGAGCACAGGCTGTGAGCTCTCCACTAGCGGCAGGCAGCACGATCCTTTCCTTTATTCTCAACTTTTCTTCTTATTAATTAATTTAATTTTTAATTTTTAATTAATTTTTTTTTTAATTAGTTGACTCAAGTTGTGTCTTTTTAAATCACATTCGGCATTGCACCCTCACTCTAAGCACTCTTCCCCTGGAAATTGACTTTCCGATGGAACGTAGCCGGCAAGGCATATAGACGACACCCAGCAATAGTAATGGCTCTACTGCCCCTCTGTGCCTTTCGACTTTCCATCATCAAATAAGGTTTTTTCCTAGTTTGGTAACTGTGAGTTGTGGGTTTAAAAATGACATTACCATGCAGTTCTCCTCGCAATTTGTTGTGAACGAAACACCCCACTATCAAACTAAATAAATTTGAAATTGTCAGCACTCCAGGGCATTGTTTTTTAAACAAATCGATCGTCGGGTGTGTCTGCCTCAGTTTGCAGACATGTCTCAGACATCTCTTCTGTAAGGTCTGTAGCTGCTTTATACCTGTCTTACTCACACCTCCCCACGCACATATACAGTAATTCAAGTGGGAGTGGCCGAGTGCATAGTAGATTTTTAGTAAGATGGGCTTTGGCAGTTTATGTTTAATCTTGCAGAGAACACCACTAAGAGACGCTAACTTCTTACAAAGATTTGAGATGTGAGGTCGCCAGCTCAAAGTTTCGTCTAACGTTATTCCTAGGTATTTGAAGGTGGGCACAATTACAATCACTTGACCCTTCAAAGTCACTTGCTCAGCGCTCCTTGCTTTACCTCTTACTAAGAAGTGCATAACTTTTGTTTTATTAACATTGGGAGTTAGCCCATTAACTTCTAAATAATCTGCAAATAAGTTTATATTTCCCCTGGTTGGTGAATATCGTTTACATAAATCAGAAACAGCAATGGCCCAAGCACACTCCCTGGCGGAACCCCGATGCCCATAGTCTTAAGACTGCTTCTAGATTGGTCAAACTGCACGCATTGTTGACGGTTGTGCAGATAATTTTTCATCAATTGGAGTGATATGCCTCTGATTCCCAGAAATCCAAGCTTTCTCAGGAGCTTTTCATGGTTTACACAATCAAAACCTTTGGTTAAATCTAGAAATAGGGCACTTACCCTTTTGCCTTTGTCTATATCTGTAACTATCTTGTCTAGCATGTCGTAGATCGCAGCATGTGTATCAGATCTCTTTCTAAACCCATACGGTTTGTCATAAAGAAATCCACTCTTTACCAGGAACAGTGAAATTCTTTCCCGGATAACTATTTCAAATACTTTGTTTGACATTGACAAGACAGAAATGGGTCTTTAGTTCGATGGATCGAATTCATTTCCCGATTTATAGACTGGTGTGACACATTCAGTTTTTAAACAGTCTGGGTAGATGGCTGTTTCTAGAGAGAGATTTATTGCTTTTGTCAGTATTGGCGAGATCAAATCCGCCCAATTCTTGAGATATATAGCCGATAAGCCATCTAAACCATCCGCTTTATCCTGATCATTGAGATACTCTGCTCCTTCACTAACTATTCTTTCTATCTTTTTTTTCTTTCTTTTGTTCCTGCCCAGAACTCTATTAAGCTCTCTCCACATTTTCCTCTTGTCATCAGAATATTTTTCAAACAAACTTTCATAATAACGAGATTTATAGTGCCACTGCCATTTTGACACCTCTGAGTTCAAGAATTGCAGTTCATTGCGCACGTTTTGGTCACCTTTGTTTCCATTTCTCTTAGCTCTTTGAAACCCCCGCTGGCACTCTTGGATGACTGAGAGGAGGTGCTCATTCATCCATGGGCACAGGTCGTGTTTTGATTTGACTATTTCTCGCACTTCGGCTGTAGCGGCGTCATGTACTGTTTTCAATACCGAACTCAGATCTGACATAATTCCATTCGGGTTCTCGTAGAGTTTTTCCAACATTGCATTCAGCTGGTAGTTAAGCTAACCCGAGTGTAATATGTAACTTTCCTCACTGAAATTGCTCTAACTATTTTTGGTTTCATAGGTACATGGGTAACTATTGCTCTGTGGTCACTAAAACTTACATTTACCGTTCCGTTAGCAGAAGAGATGTCATGCGCAAAGTTACTGGCGACGTGGTCCAGCATAGACCCACTGCAAGATCTAGTATCATTATCATTCAATACCGAGAAATCGTAGGAGGTAATCGAGTATTGAATTATATTCAAAAACAAATTTAGGCGCGGGACCTGTGCTCCAAATGTGCCTCACGTCGGTCCTAAGGTCAACTCTAGCCAAAATAAATTTTTTTCTATGCTACAGAGAAAACGACCCAATAGCGCAGTGTGTTAGACTTTACATTAGAGAGTTTGGGCAAAGCTACATATAGCGGAATTTATAACTTATAACATATAAAAAATTTTTGTATAAATTCGACTTTTGAAATTTCTGACATTTTTCCGAGGTTTTTACGAAAAATTTGAATATGTT
This sequence comes from Pseudolycoriella hygida, assembly GCA_029228625.1. Classification (NCBI taxonomy): domain Eukaryota; kingdom Metazoa; phylum Arthropoda; class Insecta; order Diptera; family Sciaridae; genus Pseudolycoriella; species Pseudolycoriella hygida. The sequence continues at coordinate 78,595,165 of CM055404.1, forward strand.
ATAATTTATAAATTTCGCTATATGTAGCTTTGCCCAAACTCTCTATTGAATCATTGTGTTGTAAGTTCTTAAGATCGAAATCACTGACATAGCAGTGAAAATATTGATGCTACACATACGGAAATATATTTTTGCATCAAATAGAATTTTGTACTTCTGCGCAAGTTTTTGCAGTGTTAAAAAGCTGCGCAGAAGTACAAAATTCTATTAATGCAAAAATATATTTCCGTGAGTGTATGAACGTGATATTGAATCAACGAGCGACAAGAAGGTGTCAATATATTAATGTAATAGCAACACCAGTCAGAATAAAGTACTTATAGACGACAAATATCACTCAGCACCATGGAACAAATCCGGGGTTACATGCGCAGTAGGTGTAAGAAAAAGAGATGGTAGTAACTATAATGCACAAAATGAATCACGGAAACCGTAAAGCAATGATGACGACTATACGACGAACGCACGTCCCAGTTAGACATGTACTTTTCATGTGACAGTTTCAGTCCCCAGTCAGTTCCCAGTTAGACTTGAACTTCAAGTGTGAGTTACAAAAGTGAACATAAAAAAATGTTTATTGATCTTTTGGACACATTAACGCAAACTCACATAATGTCTAACTGTGTATTCTTAGTCGTTCAGAGTGAAGTTAGTATCGTGCATACTAGAAGAAAATTATAATGGCATCAATGGATTGGATACATGTATATAAAAAAATGTTTAGGTTAAGATCCATTAGAGTTAAATTGATGGTTGGCCAGAAATGACCAGTTTCAATAAAAAGAGAACTTGATCTCTTCTATTTTGAAAAAAAAAATGTTGCAGAGAAAATTGAAAATTTGTCTTTGAAAGTATGTGTCCGAGGTCTCTCCTTAGCGCCCTATGTCGGTCCTAAGGTCGTCCCTAGACAAAAAATAAATCATTGAAATGATATGAGAAAGTAGCGGTAGACTAATTTTCTTGACAAAAAATTTATCCGTCCCATTGTCCATTAGTCCATAGTATTTACTGTTACTGACACTTTAATAGAATTGGCATAATTTTTAATGAAAAAATCATATAGATTGTTTACAAAATTACTCTTTGAATTACAACTCTTATCTTTGTGATCATATCTCGAGGGAATTAAAACTCTCAGTTATAACTTTTTGTGATCATAACTCCCGGGAATTACGACTCTCGGTCATACGTCTTCATGATCATAACTCCCGATAATTATAGCTCACTATCATAACTTTTTGTGGTCATAGCTACCGGGAATTAAAACGTGCAAAGACAGACAGACAGACAGACAGAGCATCCAGATAAAGTAGTTACCGCTACTTAATAAACCATTGTAATGGTGTAAGAAAGTAGCGGTCAATTTCAGGTTTTTAACTCAGATTCGATTCTTATTTGACCAAATTTTACTCAGATTTTGCCAAATTCAACATTGATTTTGCCCAATTCTACTCAGATTTAACTTCGATTCGCCCTAATTTGACTCAGATTTGGCAAAAATTAAGTCGAATTTGGCCTAATTTAACTCAAATTTGGCCAAATATTGACGTGTGACATTATGATCCACTCCTGACGCAATGACACAATGCCCCACACGTCAAAACAACAATTTTGCCAAGAGGTGCATAATCTACTATATCTATGGAAGTATGTGTCCGAGGCCTCTCCTTGGACAAAAAAATGGTTTTTTGCTATGTTGTAGAGAAAATTGAGGGAAATATTTTTGCTCATGGAAGTATGTGTCTGAGGTCTCTTCTTAGCGACCTAGGCCCTAGCCGAAACAATGGTTTTTTGCTGCCAGGGCCCTGAAACTGAGTATCTGCGTGTTTTCTCTACATAAATCGGGTAAATCCTACCTAGTTTTCGTAAATTTCTGAAAGATAATCGAAAAATTGATTATGGAATTGAATTTGGGCAAAATCGGTTCAGAACTTTCAAAGCTACGGTCGAAAAAGTTGTCACAAACGTAGTTTTTAAAAACTGGTGTTTTTTTGCTCATATCTCTGCAAAATTAAAACGGAAATAGCTCTTCAAGGCTTTAATGAAAAATTGCGGCCTCAGACAATCACGAAAAGTTTTTTGTCCATGCAAGTATGAGACCAAGGCCTTTGCTTCGGCTATAGGTCAGTTTGATACGTTGTGGAGTAATTTGAGTGTATTTTCTTGGATTGTTATTTTTCTTCCAATAAAAAATGATTTTCGTTCAATAAAAATAACAAGCATACAAAATAATAACGTTAAGTAAACAATGATATTTCCTTATATAAATTTTTTATTTGATAAAAGTGATTTTTTTATTGGAAGGTATAATACGATCCATTTTTTTGTCCATGCAAGTATAAGTCAGAGGCTTCTCCTGAATGCTCTAGGTCGGTTTTAAGATCGGCATTAGTACAAAAAAAGATTTATTAATATTTTTTACAATTGTTTTAAAAAAATTTATTGAAATTTTGTGGGCTTTTACACCGTTGCTTCGGACGGGCTTTTCAATATTGCCTTTTCGTCAATTTCCAATTCAATTTAATGTGGTCGTGTGGGGTTGCAAGAGTTAATGCAATATTTACTTAGATACGTTCGAGTCTTTTTACAACATTTATTCTGTTCGCCACATCTGTTCTGATGCGTATGGGTCTCTTGCATAAGTTTAGTGTTTTTTTTCTACTACTTGTAGCAGTGAATCAGAAATTAATTGCGTTCATTCCTTCTTAAATTTTATCAAGAAGACTGAATTTAATTTAAACCGTCTTAATGTTGCTTTTCATTCGCCGGTATTTGTAAACTTAATACCTGGTTTTATTTTAAACTAAAGCTATGCTAGTAACCAGTATCAGTAACAAAGTCGTTTCGATTGAAATGTCAGAATAAAGAAAGGTCAGCGAGTACGATTTATGTAAAAATATATGCTTCTAAGTTATGATTTTCGTAACTAAATTTTCGTAAAATACAATCTTTGTGTTATTTCGTAGTTGGAACATTCACATTCTGGCCTCATATTTAATAAAACCATATGAATAAACTACGTTCACACAAGCAATATTATGTAGAAGAATGTGTGTTACACTTAAATATGAACATCAATCAATTTACTATATCATTTGATCTCAATTAACTTTTGATGCTGAGCTGGAATGAAAGGCCTTCTCGTAGTTCACTTCATTAAAATAAGAATTAGCGTTACAACTCAATTAAGCTGATTAGACAACAAACTATTCCTCTTTCTATTTGCACTTCCAAGTTCAAACATAAGCTTTGTACATGCTATGAAGAACAAACTTACGTACCTCCGTCGTATATCGAGGAATAAAATGAGATTTTATCAATTAACTTTTAAAATTTCATTAAAATTGCCCAAGAGGTAATGATGGAAACTTGTTCGAAGCAACGGCGAAGAAAATACCTTTAAAAAATTCAAAATATCTTCAGAAAAAGTCGAAAATTCAGAGATTTAAAAAATAAAAATTTTACAAAAATAAAAAAGTTTAAAAGTTCAAAATTGTTTAAGCTTTTCTAATAGTGAGCCAACCAAACCTATTTTTTAACTTTTGTTATCAGTCTTTACCGAAATTTGCTTACTTTACTTTTTCGGCGCTACAGACACTCTTGAGCCTTGGCCTGCTCGAGGATTCTGCTCCAACACTGCCTATCCCTTGCTGTGTTTTGCCAATTCCTTACTCCGAGCGTCCGAAGATCTTGTTCGACACCATCAATCCATCGAATTTCTGGGCGACGGTAAAATACATTAGCGTGGAATCGGAAAGAGCAGATATCTGGACAAGCACGAAGTACAAATGAGTAGTGTTAAGTCCACTACTTGTACAGCTTGCAATTTCTGAAATATCTCAGAAACTATAAGAGATACAGAAAAATACCTAAAGAGGGAAATTTCATTGACTACAAAAAAGCTTATTATCATTTTTCTTGTATCTCTCATATTTTACTTCCTATACGTTCAATACACACAATTTTATTGCAACATGTGGCAGATCGAGCGGGGAGTTGGGGGGATACATTTTTTAACGTCTAGAGATGACGAATGAGCAAAGCAAAGGCCCCATCGTCCGTCTCAACTTTGTTAAATCGTGTCAACCTATCACTTACTTGCTTAACAGCCGTTCTAAACCAAGCGGGTCTTGGCTGACTCCACAAAGTTTCTCTATTTCGTTCGATTCTGCGCCACACTTTTACATTCGCTGACGCCCAGATTCCTCGTATCTTTCTCCACCCCATCCAACCATCATTCCCTGGGCCTCCCTCTTGGCCGATTGTTATCGAACTTTTTGTCCTGGCTATTCTGTTTTCGTCCTTCCGCACCACGTGGCCTGGCCATCGTAGTCAGGTAGATTCGATGGCGCCGACAATTGTCTCTTGCCCAAAGATTTCGGTTAGTTCTCTGTTGGTTCTTATCCTCCACCGTCCTTGATTGCATACGGTCCACAGTCTAGATATTGATCTCAACATCTTCCTCAGAAAATTTGTCTTGATGTTAGAAGATTGGTCGGTCGTGTTTCGGCTCACTGGAGTGCTTCTAAAAAGGTGCTTCCACGAATAGAAGCATCTGTTCCCTTGCATTAGCCTTGTTCTAATTTCCTCCTCCAAATCGTTTTCCACGTTCAGAATTGAGCCAATATACTTGAATGACTTTACTACTTCGAAATTGTACTAATCACGACGTACACTTTCTTTGTTCAGTTTTGAGTTTACGTGTTACATTCAAGGTACGATTGCTCTGTAGAAGTTTTATAAAATATGTGTTCATTGTATTAATGTTTTCAGCCACTGATGATGGCATCGATTAGATGTCGAAATTAATTTGGCAATAAAATGAATTAATAAACTGAGCGCACCGACTTTAAAAATTAAATTTGATTAAATACGCTCATAATAAACCTAATGTAATGTTTTGACTGATACGTGATCCGTGGTTCCTGTCCAATGTCAGATACTTCTCACCGACATTCAGTCCACAAACATTTGTCAACCTATCAACCTAAAGTTTTTTTTTCCTGAAAACGTATGTCCCATGATTCAAGTTCAAAGATGAGCAAAATTGATCAAGTAGTTCGGGAACATGGTTGAAGATGTGTCCATTAACGTGGATTGTCGAGGATTGGTTAAACATCTCGGCAAGTGTAGCACGGAAATCGTTCCTTTCTGTCAAATGAAAGCATATGATCTAGTAAAGTTGATAAACAATTATAGTGGAAATCGGCTTAGTGTTTTGAGCACTACGGCCCATGGAATGGACGAAATTGAGTTTTTCGGCCATATACGAGAGCAGATAGTTTTTCGTCCATATTTGCCTAACTATACGGTATGGAGATTTACTGTCAGAGGCAAAGCTACTTGTAAAGTTTGGAGGGATTGCTCATTTCTTTGGTTCTGTTTGTGATATGGTGCAGGGGAGAACATTTCGGCCAGCGAAATCAATGATCTCAAATGTCATAAGACGAGCTGAAGAATGACCCGGCGGGTAACATAAGACAACAACGTATCAAACCAACAAAATAGGCCCCTAGGTTCATAAATTACGTAACGCTGAGAGGGGGGATGGGGACTGAGAAGAGCGTTACACAACGTTACAGGGGGGATGGGGGAGTAAGGCAGTAGTGTTACGTAACACCACATATTTCATACTAAGACGGAAGAAAAAAATTTTTTGCTAAGGATATGCAAAGAAAACTCAAATTGTTAGGTGTTCGTTCGAATTGATGTTTTATCTTAAGTTTTTGGAATATTAATTTCATCAAGGAGAGAAAATGATAGTTTGGTCATCACGATTAAATGTGATTAAATGTGTGTATTGGTGACAAAATTGTCACAACTTCTCTACACGACCTCTGCCATTCATAAAGAATATTGTGTTACCCATTCGTCGAAACACAGTAATTCATTAAATGAAGACACAATTTTGTTGTAAGAGCCAAACTCACGAGTGTTTTTTTGAGCAACATGCTTTGAAAACGTTATTTTGATGAGTGAAGAGCTTGCATATCCGAGTCAAAGGCAACTTCACGAGTCAAAATATCAGTTTTCAAAGCGTGTTACTCAAAGTAACATGAGTGAGTCTGCGAGTTCTCAAAATTGTGTTCGAAGTGATGAATTATGTAGCAGGGTCTACTGTATAATGTTTATTGCGTATCCATTACATGTATGTAAAACACATTATCGATGGGTTCAAAAATTGGATTTGAAATGAAAATGTACACGGTAGCTCTATGGTAGAGCATCAGCCCGGCAAGTTGAAGGTTGCGAGTTCGTGTCTCACCCGTGGACAACAAAAAAAAAATTATTTCAAATCCAACGCAAATATTTCTACATTTATCTAAAAATTAGTAAATAATTCGTCGCGGAATATAGCGTTTAATTAAAGTAATTACATGTATGCTTACCCCAGGGTCTATTTTAAAGAATTTAAGAAATTACTAAAGTTTACTGAAATTTATCAAAAAACATATGCAAAGACCCGTACATAAAGCCTTCACGTGCGGAAAGCCTTCACGTGCGGAAAGCCTTCACGTGCGGAAAGCCTTCACGTGCGGAAAGCCTTCACGTGCGGAAAGCCTTCACGTGCGGAAAGCCTTCACGTGCGAAAAGCCTCGATGTACCAAACTCTTACTATTATCATAAATTGAATGCGCATCAGAATGCATAGTCAAGTACTTTTAGAACTATCAGAATTTAAACGACTCTCAGAAATTACCCAAAGTAATGTCGAAAGCCCTCCCGAAGAACATTTTCTGAACTCTGACACCAATCACGCGTTGTCTAATGCTCTTATCTCTCTGAGTTCTAGAAGTGACTGAATAAATATAATGCGCATCAGAATGCATAGTCAAGTGCTTTTAGAACTATCAGAATTTAAACGACTCTCAGAAATTACCCAAAGTAATGTCGAAAGCCCTCCCGAAGTACATTTTCTGAACAATGACTCCAATCATGCGTTGTCTAATGCTCTTATCCCTCTGAGTTCTAGAAGTGACTGAATCTCAAGACTGGGACATTTTTCAGGAAAACCCTGAAACACGTGTTCGATAACATTTGATTCTCTACAACTTTGCCTTTGGAAGCAACTTTCTATCTTCATATTTCTTGATATATGAATCATCCCTACCAATTCTAGAAGTGGCTAAATCTCGGGACTTGAACGTTTCTGGGAAAAACCCTGAAACACATGCTCGCTAAAATTTAATTCTCAACAACTTCGCTATTGGAAGCAACTTTCCATCTGTCATAGTTCTTGAGATATGACTCATCTCTACCAATTCTAGAAATGGCTAAATCTCGGAATTGGGAGGTTTCTGGGGAAAACCATGAGACACATGTTTACTAAAATTTATTTCTCTACAACTTTGCTTTTCGGAGCAACTTTCTATCTGCCATAGTTCTTGATACATGAATCATCCCTACCATTTCTAGAAGTGGCTAAATCTCGGGATTGGGACGTTTCTGGGAAACCCCTGAAACACGTGTTCGCTAAAATTTGATTCTTTACAACTTTACCTTTGAAAGCAACTTTCTATCCATCATAGTTCTTGATATATGAATCATTCCTTCCAATTCTAGAAGTGGTTAAATCTCGGAATTGGGACGTTTCTGGGGAAAACCCTGAAACACGTGTTCGCTAAAATTTAGCTATCTACAGCCTTGTCTCAGAAAGTAGCTTTCTAACTGCCTTAATTCTTGAGATATCTAAGAAAAAGTCTCACCTACCCACAAAAAACCATGTTTTTGGTCACCTTTTCGACCATAATTCCGATCGAGTTTGCTCATCTTTACACTTGAACCATGGGGCATATGTACCTTTCAGCGAAAAAAGAGTTCAGGGTGATCGGTTGCAGCCGTGTCGAAAAAAAGTGGAGACAGGCAATTTTTTAAATATTAGAGCCCTGAATTTGTAGTAAACGTATAGGACCTTCGTACTTCGTACGGGTCCAATTACTTACAAACATAACCAAAGACCCGTACGTATCAGAAAAGATGTGGCAAAGAGACTCGAACGTATCTAAATCAAACAATCCAACGTTTTCTGTTCTTTTATAACTGTAAGAATTTCAAAGATCCATTGAAATTACCCAGGGTACGTCTCAGACCATTCAAATCTAGAAAAGCTTATATCCAAGGACTAAGTTAATTTTCCGTAAAACTCTGAAACACGTGTTCTCTAAAAAATTATTCTCTACAAATTTGTCTTTGGAAGCAACTTTCTACCTCTCATAGTTCTGGAGATTCGGGTCATCCTGCCCAATTATAGAAGTGGCCATATACCAGGACTGTGCCACATTTCCCCAAAACCCTGAAACACGTGTTCGCTTAAATTGAATTCTCGCCTTTGACAGTAAATCTCCGTATTGCATAGATAAGGAAATACAGACGAAAAACTGTTTTCGTATGTGGCCAAGAATCTCAGTTTCGTCCATTCCATTGGTCCCAGTGCCCAGACCCCTTACCCGATTCCGACAAAACATTTTTCCCAGTTTTGTGATATCAAAAGCTTTCATTTGACACCAAAATGAGGAATTTCCGTGCTATATTTGCTGAGATATTTGCGAAAAAGTTTTATCGACTCTTGAAAATTTATGTCCGGCCTCCACTTCTTCGACCATATCTCCGGAACTACTTGGCCGATTTGGCTCATCTTCGAATTTGAATCATGGGAGCCATGTACCTTTCAGGGAAAAAAATTTAGGCTGATCGGTTGAGCCGTTTGGAAAAAAGTGGAGACGGAGAGACGGACAGACAGACGGACATTTTTAAACCCGTACGAAGAATGAAGTTCTCCGACAAGGGGGTCTTATGCGTTTACCACGACGTTTGTAACCAGTCGAATTTCGACCCGGGAGTAGGAGGGAGCACCGATCATGGTCCTGAGATGACGAATAAGCAATAAAAAAAATGTCCGTCCGTCCGTCCGTCTGTCAACACGATAACCCGAGTAAAATTCAACCGATTTTCAAAAATCTTTTATCGGATTGAATCTGGGCATTGTCGGCCCAAGGGCCACCAAGCTGGGGCCGTTTAAGTGATTTTTGGTCTTTTGTACATAACTCGAGTAAATCTTTTCTGATTTTAAAAATTTTTCTTTTGTTTGAAAGACCTGGGCATAGCCGACAATTTATGGAAGAAACTTTTTTGAATTTGAGTCCTTGGACTTAGCCAGGGCACTAAAATCGAGTCTCTGCTAGGGCTCTATGTGTTTTTTGTCCATAACTCGGGCAAATCTTTTCCGATTTTCATAATTTTGTTTTGTTTGAAAGACCTGAGCATAGCCGACAATTTATGGAAACAACGTTTTTGAATTTGAGTCCTTGGACTTAGCTAGGGCACTAAAATCGAGTCTCTGCTAGGGCTCTATGTGTTTTTTGTCCATAACTCGGGCAAATCTTTTCC
>CM055404.1:78605051-78675486 GCA_029228625.1 Pseudolycoriella hygida
CAGGGCACTAAAATCGAGTCTCTGCTAGGGCTCTATGTGTTTTTTGTCCATAACTCGGGCAAATCTTTTCCGATTTTCATAATTTTGTTTTGTTTGAAAGACCTGAGCATAGCCGACAATTTATGGAAACAACGTTTTTGAATTTGAGTCCTTGGACTTAGCTAGGGCACTAAAATCGAGTCTCTGCTAGGGCTCTATGTGTTTTTTGTCCATAACTCGGGCAAATCTTTTCCGATTTTCATAAGTTTTTTTTGTTTGAAAGACCTATGCATAGTCGACAATTTATGGAAGAAAATTTTTTAAATTTGAGTCCTTGGACTTAGCTGGGGCACTAAAAACGAGTCTGTGCTAGGGCTCTATGTGTTTCGTGTACATAACTCGAGTAAATTTATTCCGAGTTTCAAAACTTTTTTTTGTTTGAAAGATCTAGGCATGTCAATGCGAACGTACATCTGACAACCAAGACACAAAATGATTTTTTTTCTTCGCATTTATTATACAAAGACATTACAGGAAGAGAATCACAAGCTTGTGTATCTTTCTTATTTCTCTTTTATATCTTTTTTCACGCATTCGCTTGCATTTTGTGCATGTAAAACTCGGTTTTTCGGTGAAACGAGCTAAAACGAAACGTTGCACAATCTTACGATTCTTCTCCTGTATATCTCTGAAACTACTAAATCAACTTCGATTAAAAAATTACATCTATAATAATACATAATATAATGAAATTTAGCAAAATTTGAGTGAGATTGGTTGACATTGGTTTCGTCATTTTGTATGGAGATCGCATTTGTATGCGTAAAAAGTGTCAATAAAAATCATGTTTGATTGCAATTTATGTAGCATCAAAAAAAGAATCGGTGTAATGTGCACTTTATGGTAAAGTTGACGAAGTTTACGCATATCGAAGCGTACAACAACCTACCTGAAACAGTTTATAAAAGAAACTTTTGCGTGTGCTTAGGGCTCAAGTGGGCCATGTCGGTCCTAAGGTCGGCCCTAACCAAAAAAAATGTTTTTTGCTATGTTGCAGAGGAAATTGAGGAAAACATTTTTGGCTATGGAATTGTGTGTCCGAGGCATCTACTTAGGGCCCTAGGTCGGTACTAAGGTCGACCCTAGCCCAAAAAATGGTTTTTTCTAGAGTTGTAGAGAAAATTTAGTAGAACATTTTTCTATATTTGGGGGTCAATTTTGTGCTTTCGGAAAGGTCTTTTTACACCGTTTCTTCGGACGGGTTTTTCAATATTGCCCTATCGGCAATTTCCAACACAACTTAATATGGACGCAATTTCATATATTTAAGGATAAGGAAATATGTACTTAAATACGTTCTTGCCCACTTGGGCCCTCATGCACCAAGCCCAAATTTTGAATATAATTCGGTACTCGGTTACCTCTTAAATAGAAAATGAATGAACAAAATCGGTTAAGAGTTACCCGATTCATGTAATCAAACTGAGTCCAAGCGCTTCTAATCAAAAAGTTTAGATAAAATGTGTGAAATGCTTAGATCTTTCGATTAAAAAAGAGAGTCTTATTCGCGTTATATGCATTCAAAAAAGGCGTAGGGCCCTAGCAGAGACTCCAACGTCTCAAAAAGTTTCTTCTATAAATTGTCGGTCATGCAAAGTCCTTTCAAACAAAAAAAAATTATGAAAGTCGGAAATGATTCTTTTTATTAAAATTATCCGCTCTACCAGAGTGGAGCACGCACGGGGGCCACCGTTTGGACCCATTGTACTGGCTATGTGGTTACATTAGACATTCGCTGTTGTATGGGATTTGCTCAAACTAACTGGGTGTAGCTATGATGTCCTCTAGTTGCATAGGTCTATTTTCTCTTCCTGAGTTTGTTTTGTCAACATATATTTTCATCTATTTAATGATGAAAGTGACAGAAACAACACTGAAAAACAAAGAATTTTACGAACATTTTATTTGTACTTTGTGGCTTGTCTTTGTAGCGCTACTTTGAAGATGCAGGAAAATATTCTTATGCAATATAGTATATTACAATATGGTTTGGACATTTTTTTTTGACGAGTGGGGAGCTTGCATCCCAAGCCGAAGGCGCAGGATGCAACCTCTTGAGTTTTTATTTACTTATTTCGCGGGGTGTTGCAAGTAAAGAAAATTCACGCAAAAATGTATGAAAAAATCATATTTTCTTTCTGGCCAAGCGTGACACCGTGTTAAAGATATAAGAAAACAGAGGCAAAGACCCGTACGTATCAGAATAAATGTGGCAAACAGAATAGATGTTACGAAAAGACGCGAACGTATCTAAAGATACAAATAAGCAAACAATCCAACGTTTTATGTTCTTTTATAACTGTAAGAGTTTCAAAGATCAATAGAAATTACCCAAGGTAATGTCAAAGGCCCTACCGAAGTACGTCTTAAACCATTCAGATCTAGAAAAGATTATTTCCATAGATTAAATTTAATTCTCTACAACTTTGCCTTTGGAAGCAACTTTCTAACTGGAAGTGGCCATATACCAGGATTGGGCCATATTTCCCCAAAACCCTGAAACACGTGTTCGCTTAAATTTAATTCTCTACAACTTCGCCTTTGAAACCAACTTTCTAACTCTCATAGTTCTGGAGATTTGGGTAATCCTGCCCAAATATGGAAGTGGCCATATACCACGATTGGGCCATATTTCCGCAAAACCTGAAACACATGTTCGCTTAAATTTAATTCTCTACAACTTCGCATCTGGAACCAACTTTCTAACTCTCATAATTCTGGAGATTTGGGTCATCCTGCCCAAATATGGAAGTGGTCATATACCACAATTGGGCCATATTTTCCCAAAACCGTGAAACACGTGTTCCCTTAAATTTAATTCTCTACATTTTCGCCTTTGACAGTAAATCTACATATTGCATAGTTAAGGAAATATAGACGAAAAGCTGTTTGGACCCGTACGAAGTACAAAAGTCCTATACGTTTACTACAAACAATTTTATTGTAACATGGGGGTAGATCGAGGTGGGAGGAGGGGGGATGCATCTATTATCATCTAGAGATGACGAATCAGCAATAAAAAAAATGTTCGTCTGTCCGTCTGTCTGTCCGTCTCCACTTTTTTTTCCAAACTGCTCAACCGATCAGTCTAAACTTTTTTTCCCTGAAAGGTACGTGTCTCCCATGATTCAAGTTCGAAGATGAGCAAAATCGATCAAGTGGTTCCGGAGATATGGTCGAGGAAGTGACCAAAAACCTGATTTTTTGAGGGTCGGTGAAGCTTTTTCGCAAATATCTCAGCAAGTATAGCACGGAAATTCCTCATTTTGGTGTCAAATGAAAGCATTTGATGTCACGAAACTGCGAAACAATTTTTGTGGGAATCGGGTCAGGGGTATGCGCACTGGGACCAATGGAATGGACGAAATGGAGATTCTTGACCATATACGAAAACAGTTTTTCGTCTATATTTCCTTAACTATACAATATGGAGATTTACTGTCAAAGGCAAAGTTGTAGAGAAATAAATTTAAGCGAACACTCCTTTCAGGGTTTTGGTAAATACATGGCCCAATCCTGGTATATGGCCACTTCCATAATTGGGCAGGATGACCCGGATCTCCAGAACTGTGAAAGTTAGAAAGTTGGTCCCAAAGGCAAAGTTGTTGAGAATTATATTTAAGCGAACACGTGTTTCAGGGTTTTGGTGAAATATGGCCCAATCCTGGTATATGGCCACTTCCATAATTGGGCAGGATGACCCGGATCTCCAGAACTATGATAGTTAGGAAGTTAGTTCCAAAGGCGAAGTTGTAGAAAATTAAATTTAAGCGAACACGTGTTTCACGGTTTTGGGGAGATATGGCCCAATCCTGGTATATGGCCACTTCCATAATTGGGCAGGATGACCCAGATCTCCAGAACTGTGAGAGGTAGAAATTTGCTTCCAAGAACAAAGTTGTAGACAATAAAATTTTAGATAAGGGACCATCCATAAATTACGTACGCTTTTTTCAGTGCTGTCAGCAGATTTAAATCAACAATAACTTGAAAAATATTCACTTTTAAGACGTCAAATTTATGGCCAACCCTCCCATTTAGGGGGGTAGTTTGGGGGGGTCGGCCATACATTTGACGTCTTAAAAGTGAATATTTTTCAAGTTATTGTTGATTTAAATCTGCTGACAGCACTGAAAAAAGCGTGCGTAATTTATGGATGGTCCCTATCACGTGTTTCTGGGTTTTAGGGAAAAATGAGTTAGTCTTTGGATGTAAGCTTTTCTATATTTGAATGGTCTGAGACGTACTTCGGTAGGGCCGTTGACATTACCTTGGGTAATTTCTATGGATCTTTGAAATTCTTATAGCTATAAAAGAACATAAAACGTTGGATTGTTTGCTTATTACTATATTAGGATACGTTCGAGTCTTTTTGCAAGAGCTTTTCTATTTGTCACATCTATTCTGATACGTACGGGTCTTTGGTTATGTTTTTGTATATGGCCAAGAAACTCAATTTCGTCCATTCCATTGGTCCCAGTGCCCAGACCCCTGATTCGATTCCCACAAATATTTTTAGTTTTGTGATATCAAATGCTTTCATTTGACACTAAAATGAGGAATTTCCGTGCTATACTTGCTGAGATATTTGCGAAAGAGATTCATCGGCCTTCGAAAATTTCATGTCCGACCTTCACTTCTTCGGCCACATCTCCGGAACTACTTGGCCGATTTTGCTCATCTTCGAACTTGAATCATGGGAAGCATCTACCTTTCAGGGAAAAATAAGTTAAGGGTGATTGGTTGAACGGTTTGGAAAAAAAAGTGGAGACGGACGGGCGGACGGACATTTTTTTTATTGTTGATTCGTCATATTTAGACGATAATAAATGCATCCCCCCAACTGCCACCTCGATCTACCCCATGTTACAATAAAATTGTTTGTAGTAAACGTATAGGACCTCTTGTACTTCGTACGGGTCCAATAAATGCGAAATAAGTAACTTTTCCCGCAGCTTCCGGCTATTTGGCTTGAAAATTTGAATTTATGTAAAAGACGCGCCATAAAGTTCACAGGAGATGTGGAAATAGTGGAAGAAATGAATTCTAGTTCATCAAGATTTAATTAAATCAATGAAAATTGTCCCTTCCTTATTGTTAAGATCTAAAATATTAAAAATTCAAAGTTAAAAAATTTGAATAAAAAATGAGAAATTAAAAATTCTGAAAAATAGATATTTCCACCATGTGTATATAGATTTAACAAATATATCTAACGTCTGAGTCGATCTTCCACATATTTGATACCAATGCTCGTATATACACAAGAAAACTTTGAACAGGTCTAAAAAATCAGCAATTGAATGTCATGCAAAATGATACGCCAAGAAGAATAAGGTTTTCTCTCATGTTCATGAAGTGCTCGTATAAGTTTTATTATACGAATACGATTTTATGTTTTATGAGACATTACAGCATTATATTGTAGTAAAATGCACATTATTTTGACAAATTCACGATGTAAGAAGAAACACTATTCATTTTATAAAAAAAAATCATAAAATATTATGGACAGTTAAACATTGCTTTTATGTTTTTTTTCTTACGAGAATTCAGTGACGTTGTTTTTAACGCAATGACATTCAGATATCGATCTATTACATAATCGTACAGATAAATTTCAGTAAGGTAGGAATCTAATCGAATTGGGACCGCACCCTCAACAAAGAGAACTATCTTGAACTATGGCTAATTATTTAGTGCACGCACGCTTGGAGCTACTCAAGTGAAAGTATGCCAACTTTATGGTTCACCAACTGTTGATATGTTTCATTATTAGACCCGTACGAAGGATACTAGGGAACGTTGGGACATATTTTTAAGTTTTTAATTTTTAAATGAGTTCTACCTCCGATACCTTTCGAAACAATTTGGGTAATGCGGTTTAGTGATTCCTGTGAGAAGGCCTACCACTAGCTACTCGATCGTACACGGTACATAAATAGGTATGGTTTAGCTTTTTCTTTGCAGTCGGTATGAAATCTACCGTCCATCGTACTACCATATCATTAATGTAAAATTACTTGTGTGAAATAATTTGTCTGTCAGGTCGAAAACTTACTTGTCATTTTAAGATTCTAAAAAGATTGATGAATGAGAATTTTGAGATCAATGAGGGTACATGGTACAGTATCACCGCGCTTAGATGCATTTTGAGCAAAAGCAACATTGAAAGTCTCAAAAAAAAGTGAGTAATACAATTTTTTAAGTAACTTAACAGCAAAAAATCAATTTCAAAAGCGCATTGAATGGAAGAAAGTTCCTTTCCTGTTCCGTTTTCATTTCAAGTTTCATTCATAAATTCAACCAAATTGGATTCGTAGTATATGCAAATTTACAATCACACATTAAAAATCTTTTGTTGCCTTTTTATAAATGAATATCGCTTCTTGTCCTTCACGAAGTAAGTTTTTGGTATCCATCGTACATAATAAATATTAATAAGATGCAACAAGTAGCAAACAAATTATGTAAATAAAATATAAAATAAAATCCTGAATAAATTAATATCATCAAAAAAAAAAAAAAAAAATGAAAAGTGGATATATGGATGGTATATAAAATGAATAATAAATACGATGGCGCGAAAGGCATTTGAAAAAGTTCTGCAGCAACGCATATTATATATGGCTGATATAAACAGTGAACACACAAAGCGGTATCATCAGTACAGGAAAAGGTTCCTTTTGTTACCTAAGTGGACGTTTGCATAATAATAAACAAATAAAAATTGGGACAATTAAATCACAGTAGCGCTTTCTCCTCGTTAGGCGAGATAACGTTTTTTTGTTGCTGTATTTTCTGTATTTTTTAAGCACGAAACAAGTGAAGATTACCTGACAAATTGATAAAGTGGAGATATGTTAATTTCAGCCTTTTTAGTTTACAGAGGAAAAATGGTAATGAAGTTTTTATTTCATTTAATGTAGGTCTATTCGGTGTTTTAATTTTTTGTGCATATGAGACGACGGTCACAATATTTTTTGTTATCAACATTTTTATAAAAAAGGACTTTGTGGACTGCTAAAAATACACCCACAATTCTCTTTATCTGTTAGATGCAACCATGCCACACATCTATTACATAGTAACTTTGGCCGAATTTTGTTGTTTCGAGGATTTCTGGTCTATATGTGCTAAAGATCCTTGAACTGGCGCCCATGTATCATTTGTATTTATATTTGGAAAATTTAAAATTTACTGCATATGTATATGTTGTATAACAGTCTTTGCTCGGGCAATACTATTGAAAACTGAATCGAATTCACAGAACCACAAAATCTTGGTCGGGAAACACTGGTCTTGAGGTGAATGGCTGCGTAAATGAGTCTAAATGTAACTACCTATAATGACAAATTAATGTAAATGTGTTTATAAAATTTCGAAAGACAATGTTGAAGGACCTTTCGAAGTAACTTAGGTCGCTTTGTTATGCTTGTGAACGCAATGAAGTCTTCAAGTTTTTATCAGGTTTTCGAAATCCGTAGGCGGAAGGTAAGAAGTGCTAGATATATTTCCTGAGATCCAAAAATTGAGAAAGCAACATTGGAACACCGAAGGCTGCCATGAGCACTGTGGCATCCAAATAAATACGGTTTTCCAAAAATAGGCCTTGCTCTAGACAATATTAAACCTATCATTCTCACTGACGCCCATCGGTCTACTATATGTTGCAATGTTAGCAGTATATACTTATTAGGCCTTCGTTACTTCGTACGGGTCCAATAAAAAGAAATGTTTCCATGAATTTTTGGAACTATTGTAACGTGGATAGTAGCTTTTTCTCGTTTTTGTTATAAGGAATCGGTGTATTTTTAATTTTTCTAGGTGCTTTATTTCCTGAGATATCTTAAAATTTATAATGAAAATGTAACGTGGACAGTATGAAAACACCTAGGTAGTTACTTCCATGTCCATAATGGTTTGTATGAAAGGTGTAGTGATGTGCGTCAAAGTGCAGCTTGGTGCAGTGAGGTGCAGCTGTTGCAGATAGGTGCGCCAAGGTAAGATGAGGTGCACCAAGGTGGGGTGAGGTGCAGTGTGTGTGTGAATCATATGGGACTCTTACTAGGTGGATGACACCGAAATAAAGCTCCGAAATTTGATATAGAATAAAACAAGAAAAAATTGAAGTAAATTTAATGAAACTAAAAAAACAATTTTCAGGTAATACAAAAGACGCTCTTAACTTCTTTGCAATGTTAACACGACTAACTGTTCCCTCCTTTACTTCATGAAAAAAGAAAGAAAGAGATCAACTAAATATCAATCTTTTCTAAATTATATTCTTAAATTGCAACGTTTAACTTTTCTAGCTTCCCACACATCCGTTCTGCTCATTCATCCGTCTCTAATCTCATCCTCCACAAAAGCCCAAGGCTTCATCATATCAGCTGCTGATGACGTGATATTTGGACCTTCGTGCTCACCAATTTTTACCACCCCATAGCGATCATTCCGTTTGATTTTATTAACCTCGTACGGACCAAGAATCTTGGGATAGTTTTAATCCAAGAACCAAACTGAGTGCGCTGAATCGCAACCCAGTCCCCCCTTTTGTATTGCACAGCTGGCTTACGGTTTCGATTATAGTACTTACGGTTTTCTTCTTGAATCTCAGAACGTTCTCCTTTGCCAAGCTTCTTTTCTCTTGCTGTGTCTTACAGAAATCATTTTGTAACGTTTCATTCAACTGATTTGCCAATTCGTAATCCTCATCGGTCCAAATAGCAATTCGAACGGATTCGTTTTGGTGCTTCGCGTCCAGGTAGAGTTGATAGTTGATAGTAACCGAACGATGAATTTGTACCACTGCTTCGGATCTTCAATTGCCATTTGCGTTGAGATCGGAATGATGACTCCATTTAACCGTTTCGCTTGTCCATTGCCTCTAGGAACGCCCGTTGTGGTTAAATGGCGTTCAATGTAATTCACTTCACAGTATTCCTCCAATTCATTTAACCGAAATGATCCAGCCTTGTCCGATTATCCAAGGCGGAGAACCAAGCAATTCGCGCTGCAATTCTAGCTTTTTCACAACTTTAGCTGAATTCGTCTAACTGGATAAATTCAAACAAACTTCGTGGATACACCCACCGCGTGTGGAAAGAGTGCGGTATCCTGGTTTTATTATTATTAATCGTATGGCTTTACATCTAATATCTAACACTATTATTATTATTACAATACATTCTTAGGAACTAGTGTATTTTTTGCGTTGTTATTTTGATATGCCCGATTCATTCTCAACGGGAGGTTACCATGTAACAGGTCCGAAGAGCCGAAGTGATGATGCTGTTTGTTTTGTGTGATCCATTGAAACACCATCATCATTCACACCGTGTTCAGTGCCTGCCATATTTTTTGAAAGTGATGTGTTTCCAGTACACTGCCATCTATGACATCAACGATTTTCTCCATCGATTTCTTTGCTTGACCATTGTTGGCCATTGTTGAGTATACAGAATCATCAAATGCTTGCGACGTCACAAATGATTTTCTCTTATCCTGACACTTTTTTCGTTGCTCCACAGTAACTACCCAATTTATGAAGCTTGGGTGAACTTAGGGACGTTGTACAGTCTATAATTTCTCAGGGAAAAATTCCCCATTCCGGAGCTTGAACCCGGGCCTTCTCGGTGGAAGTCCAGTGCGTTCACCACTGAACCACCCGTCCCATACGAACCTGGTATCCTGGTATCCTATATATTGCGAAATTTGAGAGCCGAAAAACTGGATACCGGGAAATTGGAAGAGAAAAGAGTTACGACTGTATAAACTGAATAACGGAAAATGGGCAATACCACGGACCATTTCGTTCCTACGTGCCTACGTGCCTACGAAATTCTCAGTAGTTACAAAATGATAGTCATAGAAAAATAACTAACCTCTAGTTAAAGGATCAATCCTTCTAGTGCACCATTTTCTATGAATATCTTTACGAGCATTAAGAGCGTAGGAACAGAGTTTTCGTGGAATGGCCCAAATAAGCTCGAGAAATGAACAAAAATTAGGAAATGGCTGAAAAACGGGACGTGAGTAGAAATCGGGAAATGACTGAAAAACGGGAAGTGAACAAAAATCGGGAGATGAACAAAAATCGGGAAATGAATGAAAAACGGGAAACGACTAAAAATCAGGAACTGACTGAAAAACGAAAATGTATAAAAATCGGGAAATGACTGAAAAACGGTAAATGAAAAAAAAATCGGGAAATTGCAAAAAAACGGAAAATAACTAAAAAGCTTGAAATAGTTAAAAATCAAAGAATAACTAAAAATTGTTCTGATTGCAAATTTTATTAACTACTTTACAATACCGAATGAGTTTTATTCAATAATATCAGCCATATGGCACAGGACACAGTGGACTTTTTGCAAAAATTTGAGAAATTAAAAGATTTCTTGGGGCTATGACCGAATATGTAGAGAGAAAGAGGAGCATGTTTCCGGGGCTCGGAATATTTTTAGGTGGTGAGCGATTTTTAAGGCCCCAGGAATGATGAAGAAAAATTTACTGGGTCCATTTTCCAAATTTTCGCCTGCATTTCGCTACAAGCATTTGATTACTTTATTAACGATCTTTCATCCAAAAACCCCTTCTCTAAAATATTTCGTCGGCGGCGCTAATAGCCTACTTCATAAAATATTAAAAAGTAATCTCAGCTGAATTTTGCCTACAACGCGACTGTGTTCATCTGTCAGCGAATGAGACATATAAATGTTTCAATTTAAATTTAATACATAAAAAAATCGCCGCGTTTTCATAATAATTTTCAATTATATTTGACCTCAATGTAAATTTTTGTTGTATGTACCAGGCCCGGATTTTCTCTATTCAGTCCGGCATGTAAAATCAGATTTTCTTGCGTAACCTATAAAAAATAAATATGATATTTCTGTCTGCGGCCGGCACTGGCTTTCATGTTCACAAGTAAGTAAGCGCCCTTTTAAACTTTATTGTGAGAAATTCTTCTACTGTTGAAATAATATTAAGGAAACTAAAAGAATTTTAAGACGGGTGTTGCATTTCCACGCATAGCAAAAAATTGTAAGAAACATCTAACAAAAATTCGCTCGCTGTCCTCGTGTAGTTTTAATCACATAGTGAGCGGTTAAGTTATCTGTCCTGCCCTTTGCGCTGAATACCATAATCCGCAACTAAGCTAGGAAAGTCCGACCGATTTTAGCGGATACCGGGAAAAATCGGGAAATCGAATTTGGATGACGGGAAAAAAACAAAATTTCTACACGCGGAATCCACCACCAAAAACAATTATTTATACTGTTTTGACGTTTTATTATTATTATTAGCTTATGGTTTATTTAATCATCTTAATAGTACAAATATTTACAAATTCAAAGCACTGAAACAGAACATCTAAAATTATTTAAAGATTGTCAAGAATTGGCTATTATTTAACTGGTAAGTAATTTTAATAATTTGGCAGTAAAATTTTAATCCGAAAGCAATAAATTTAATAGAGTGGCAGTAAAAATAATTTTCGGCACTAGAAATAATTATGGGCAGTAGGTTTTTGTAATTAATATTTTGGCAATAAATTTAATATTTAAAATTTAAAAATTTTTAAAATATTTAAATTTAATGTTTTGATAGTAAGTTTAATATTCTGACAGTAGGTTGTTTTACCATTTAATTAATTGTATTATAGGATTGTATGTAGTTTCAATAAAAATAATTACTCAACAACGTTGCTATGGACTCACCTAACATTTTCTAAAGCGCAACATAGTAGCATTTCGTAAAAGGGATCATCAGTCGGTTACCTAACATTTTTTAAAGCGCAACATAATTCGCATTCGTAGTATTTCGTAAAAGGGATCATCAGTCGCTTACGTATCATTTCGTAAAAGGATCATCAGCTGCTTACCTGACATTTTTTAAAGCGCAGCATATTTCGCATTCGTAGTATTTCGTAAAAGGGATCTTCAGTCGCTTACGTATCATTTCGTAAAAGGGATCATCAGTTGGTTACCTAACATTTTTTAAGCGCCACATAATTCGCATTCGTAGTATTTCGTAAAAGGGATCATCAGTCGCTTACGTATCATTTCGTAAAAGGGATCATCAGTCGCTTAAGTATCATTTCGTAAAAGGGATCATCAGCCGCTTACCTAACATTTTTTAAAGCGCAACATAATTCGCATTCGAAGCATTTCGTAAAAGGGGTCATCAGTCGCTTACGTATCATTTCGTAAAAGGGATCATTAGTTGGTTACCTAAGATTTTGTAAAGCGCAACATAATTCGCATTCGTAGTATTTCGTAAAAGGGATCATCAGCCGCTTACCTAACATTTTTTAAAGCGGAACATAATTTGCATTCGTAGTATTTCGTAAAAGGGATCATCAGTCGCTTACGTAACATTTCGTAAAAGGGATAATCAGTCGCTTACGTAACATTTCGTAAAAAAGATCATCAATCGCTTACGTAACATTTCGTAAAAGGCATCATCAGTCGCTTACGTAACACTTCGTAAAAGAAATCATCGGTCGCTTACCTAACATTTCGTAAAAGGTATCATCAGTCGCTTAAGTAGTATTTCGTAAAAGGGATCATGAGTCGCTTAAGTAAAAGGGATCATCAATCGCTTATCTAACATTTTTTAAAGCGCGACATAATTCGCATTCGTAGTATTTCGTAAATGGGATCATCAATCACTTACATGATATTCGTAGTATTTCGTAAAAGGATTCATCAGTCTCTTACGTAACATTTCGTAAAAGGGATAATCAGTCGCTTACCTAACATTTCGTAAAAGGGATCATCAGTTGCTTACCTAACATTTTTTAAAGCGCAACATAATTCGCATCAGTCAGTTAACATACATTTTTTGCGATTTGATTCTAGCGATACTTCAATAGAATGAGTAACATTTTGTAAAAGGGAGCGCACTTGCTTATTAAATATTACTGCCGTATAAAATTTACTGCCAAAGTATTAAATTTACTGCCAAAATATTAAAGTTATTGCCAAAAATATTAAATTTATTGCCAAAATATTAATTGCAAAAACTTACTGCCCATAATTATTTCTACTGCCGAAAATTATTTTTATTACCACTTTATTAAATTTACTGCTTTTGAATTAAAATTTTACTGTCATAAAATTAAATTTATTGCCTTTTTAATTTGTAGTCTCCTAAATTTACAAATTTAAAGTTTTTAACCATGCCACTGCACTATCTTTCAGCTCATTAATGTCGTCAACATCACCTTCGTACATAAACAGGGGGCATTCCAATTGAATTGGCACTCCACATGGGCAGCTCGGGTCATTGATGTATTTCCAATTGAAAAGCATTTGATTGCAATATCCATGCCTCGTTCTCAGTCTATTCAGGTTTACCCATGCCTTTCGTGGGAGATTCAATTCCCTGCTAGTCTCGCGACGGTCAAAGTTGAAGATAGGGCTCGTCACGTTAGAGTCAATCCACATATTCCTCCATTCAATACCAGGGTCGAATCCATTAGAGTGTATTTTTTTTATTAAAAGTTAGCCGTTTACTAAGTAAACACGCACGGGGGCCTCTGCTTGGGCGAGTGTAAGAGTGTAAGTCTCTGGCGGTACTTGACGATGGTTTTCTCGATTTAAGCCTGTAGTTGACGACTTCTTGGATGTCGCGATGCATTGGAATCTCAGAGTTGCGTAAGGCTTTGTTAAAAATGCAATGCAGTGCTTTACGTCGTCGAATAGTTGGAGGAGCGATATTGCACAATACAGGTAACCAAATTATAGGAGTGGACATGACTGAGCCGGTGATCAATCTCATTGTCTTGTTCAGCTCAACATCAACCTTGCCTGCATGAACACTATTAAGCAAGGTCGAGCTGCAGTATTCAGCGCACGGGTATATAGGCCCCAACGATTAAGTTCTGAGACACGATGCAGTTGCACCCCAGGTGGTACCACATAGCTTTCTTAGTAGATTATTTCTAGTGCTGATTTTCGCCACTACTTTTCCAGCATGTCTGAGATAGGTAAAAGATCTGTCGAGTTTTACTCCTAAATAGACTGGGAAATGACAATGTGTTGGCCTAGTCCCGTCAAACATGACATCCAGTTCTCTTTGTGCTTCTTTATTATTCAGGTGAAAGCAAGATGATACGGTTTTTGTGATACTGGGTGTCAGACGCCACTGTTTGCAGAAACGTACGAATGAAGTCATGTCATCGGATAGTGTCCTATTCAGCTCATGGAACGATATGTGTTGAAAAGCATAGCCCATATCATCAGCGTACAAAAACTTTCGTGACTTAGAAGGTGGTAGGTCATGAATGTATAAATTGAATAGAAGACAAGATAGCACTGATCCTTGTGGGAGTCCGTTGTTCAGTTTTTTTGGAGGACTTCGTTGGTAATTTAAAAAGACTCTGAACATTCGATCGCTCAACATATTGCATATGAGATCACATACTCCGAGGCACGGGATGGCATTGATCAACTTATATAGAAGGCCTTTTTCCCAGACTGTATCGTAGGCTGAGGTGAGGTCAATGAATACTATCCCCGTCTTTAGTTTCTTTTGAAATCCATTTTCTATATAATTAGTAAGCGACATCACTTGCTCCTCGCAGCTTCAATTGTTTCTAAAGCCGGCCTGCTCCCCCGGGATTTTTTTCTCGATTTCGGATACCAATCTGTTATACAATAGCCGTTCTAATAATTTAAACGTAACTGACAGTAAGGCTATGGAACGATAGTTTTCTGGAAATAGTTCCGATTTTCCCGGCTTCAACAGGGCGATTATTTTTGTCCATTTGAAAGCCTGCGGTATTTTGTTCGATACGACAATGTTGGTGAAGAACCTTGCTAAACACAATCTAGCTCGTGGGCCGCTGTAGGTTAAAAATTCTGGGTACACGGAATCAATTCCGCTCGCTTTACCGTTTTTGACATTTAGAAGAGCGAAGTTGATATCGTCAACAGTAAATGCCCTGAGGAGGTTGCTCGTGCCTGCTGTTATCTTCCGAATAGCTTTGTATGCTCGGATAACTCTCTTCGTGACGTTCTTTTCGGACGGTGCTTTCGAAGAGCGAACTATATGTTTTGATGTTGAAGGCATTTTTCAATATCTTGATCGATTTTTCTGAAATTTTGAGTGTAGCTTAAGATCACGTCCTAAAAAAACTGACTTTTCCTGGGATTTAGATCATTTTGTCGCTTCCAGCCTCAGTGAGGATGACTCAATAACTCTAAAACTATAAGAGTTAGAAGATTGCTCGTAAAAGCAAAGTTGTGGAGAATTAAATTTTAGCGAACACCTGTTTTTGGATTTTTTCGAGAAATGAATCAAACCGGTAATATATCCACTTCCAGAATTAGTGGTTCTGTAACGAAAAAAATGAGAAATAAGTCTTAACTCTCAAACTATCGGAGTTAGAAAGTCGCTTCTAAAGACAAAGTTGTAGAGAATTACATTTTAGCGAACACGTTTCTCAGGGTTTTGGGTTTTAGGGAAATATGGCATAATCTTAAGACATGTCCACTTCTAGAATTCGGAGGGATGACCCATTTCTCTAGTACTATAAGAGTTAGAAAGTTGCATTCAAAGGCGAAGTTGTAGAGAATCTAGAGAGCTAACACGTGTCTCAGGGTTTTTGGGAAATATGTCCCAATCCTTGGAATATAGCCACTTCTAGAATTCGGAGGGATGATCTACTTTTCAACTTTTTTTATGATTGTTCTTGTTCTTGACAATGCGTTCCTGGGTTTCTGAGATTATTGTGGATTCCTCTAGCACTTTTGAGCTTCCATCAGGTTTTTTGATAATTTTCGCTTATTCTCGACACTAGTGAGGAAATTGTTATACGCAACGTAACTTACCTATAGCCCACAACTAATCGCAAAACTTTATTCTGCTTACAGGTGTCATTCTGAGCTTTCGGTTGTATCTAATTTATTGTTCTTTTTGTTCGTAAACATGTGCTTCGAGATAACAGTGAATTGTATTATGTTGTTAAACAGTGTATTTAACTGTGCAAAAGAACTTATTGCCAAAAGGCTCATTTGTTGGGACTCTTATTGAGCCCGACTCTATTTTTCAATGGAATTCCTCGCCTCATGGCGTTCATTTAACATGGTAACATTGTAACATGGGGTAGATCGAGGTTTTCAGGGGGGAGAATTCATCTATTATCGTCCAGAGATGACGAATCAGCAATAAAAAAATGTCCGTCTGTCTGTCCGTCTCCACTTTTTTTCCAAACGGCTCAACCGATCAGCCTAAACTTTTTTTCCCTGAAAGGTACATACCTCCCACGATTTAAGTTCGAAGATGAGCAAAATCGGCTAAGTAGTTCCGGAGATATGGTCGAAGAAGTAGAGGTCGGACATGAAATTTTCGAGGGATGAAACTTTTTCGCAAATATCTCAGCAAGTATAGCACGGAAATTCCTCATTTTGGTGTCAAATGAAAGCATTTGATGTCACAAAACTGGGATCAAAATCGGGTCAGGGGTCTGGACACTGGGACCAATGGAATGGACGAAATTGATATTCTTGGCCATATACGAAAACAGCTTTTCGTCTATATTTCCCTAACTAAGCAATATGGAGATTTACTGTATAAGGCAAAGTTGTAGAGAATTAAATATAAGCGAACACATGTTTCAGCATTTTGCGGAAATATGGCCCAATTCTGGTATATGGCCACTTCCATAATTGGGCAGGATGACCCGAATCTCCAGAACTATGAAAGTTAGTAACTTGGTTCCAAAGGCGATATTGTAGAGAATTAAATTTAAACGAACACGTGTTTCAGGGTTTTGGGGAAATATGGCCCAATCCTGGTATATAGCCACTTCCATAATTGGGCAGGATGACCCATATCTCCAGAACTATGAGAGTTAGAAAGTTAGTTCCAAAGGCGAAGTTGTAGAGAATTAAATATAGGCTCTCACTTGTTTCAGGATGTTGGGGAAATATGGCCCAATCCTGTTATATGGCCACTTCCATAATTGGGCAGGATTACCCAGATCTCCAGAACTATGAGAGGTAGAAAGTTGCTTCCAAGGACAAAGTTGTAGAAATAAAATTTTAGATAACACGTGTTTCTGGGTTTTAGGGAAAAACGACTTAGTCCTTAGATATAAGCGCTTCTAGATTTGAATGGTCTGAGACGTACTTCGGGAGGGCCTTTGACATTACCTTGGGTAATTTCTAAGGATCTTTGAAATTCTTACAGTTATAAAAGAACAGAAAACGTTGGATTGATTGCTTAGTTGTATATTTAGGTACGTTTGAGTCACTTTGCCACATCAATTCTGTTTGTCACATCTATTCTGATACGTACGGGTCTTTGGTTATGTTTCTTTACAGTTTAGCCCCTACATGCAACGAAACGCTTATTATTGTTTTGTTTGTTGGGATTGTCGGATGTCGCAACACCGTTGACGAGGCGGAACTCAATTATTTTTTCGTTCCTAGGACGGAAAACTGCTGTTTTCCGTCCTATTTTAAAACAGCAAAGCAGTTTTCTGAACCCTTGGAATGAAAAATATTGTACGAAACTCGGAAAAATATATGTTTTCGACTATTGCGATTGCAACCCTCGGTTTTGCCGCGGGCTGAAAATCTCACACTCATCAAAAACATTATATTTTTCCTAGTTACGTACACTGAAAATTAAATGTGCATACTACATAAAGAAAAGCGATCCTAAAGCACCTTTAAATCACAATAGCGATATGCTGCATATTGCCTTGAAATGACCAAAGGCGATATGCTGTATATATTAACGATATGCTGTATATATTAGCGATATGCTTTATATTTTTATGCACAACGTAACTAACATATACCTTGTGTTGCATACTATTTTTCACCTCACAAGCGGCATTCAACTATACAATAGTTGTAGGCTGCACATCAAAATATGGGGAGATAAAAATTGCGTTTTTTTAATAAATAATTTCTAATTTTTCTTTGTATTTCTTGCTGTTGGCTTCGGCTGTTTATTATTGATAGTATTTGAAAGGATGTTATTAATTTTTTATCAGAAAATTTTATATGTTTTGATACCTTTCTTCTGGTCACCCATTTACTAAGCGCGGCGATTGATGCTTAACTTCTGTTTTCTACTGACAACGACTCTACGCATGTTGCTAATCTGACACCTACTAATGTATATTCTTATTTTGAAGCGTTGTTACACGTATTTATGCAGTATATATATATATATAATAGCTGCGATATACATATTATAGCTGTGAAATTCATATCATAGTTGTCATTGTGTGAGGCTCTTGAACCTACCAATGTACGGAATAGGTAATTAGATACAAGCCGCATTGTTCTATTATCTGTGTTTTTTTTTTCCTTTTGTAACCAGTTGAATTGAGGGAAGGAGTAGGGGAGGAAGCATCGATCTTGAAGGTTTCATTAATTATGCAACATAATTACTTTTGTTCCAAATCCAAATCCAGAATTTTAAAATATGTTTTTTTGAGTAACAACCTTCTTCATTTTTTTTCTTGAGAAACTGATTCTTTTCCTGTAGAAGTTTCAACTTACTCTTCTTCGGTTCTTCGGAACTGTGAACTGTCGTTGTAAACGACTTTCTTCGAGCGTTTCCTATATTGTTCGAGTCTAAATAACCAAACTGGTGTCTTTTCTTTTTTCTTCAAACGGGCACTGCGAAGACGAGACTCGTTAAGAGATTTCCGCTGTGATTAAAGACACCATTTTCAATGACGGAGAAGTTCTTCTTGGGTGTCAAAATATGACGACGCTTGGTTTTGATTCTCATTTCCATGCGTATACTGTAGAAAAAAATGATTTCCTTTTTATCAAAGTCATAAATTATAGATTCTGTAAGTTTAGTTACATTTTTGTGGCTACTTATGGAAGATTACTTGTGAAATGGAATTAAATTAAAAAATCATCATAACGTTTCCGAAAACAAGACTTTGAATTATTTTATTTCAGTCATCTATCATCTGTCCTATATTTCCTTCACAACGCAGCATATCACTAATATTTAATATGTAACTCACAACTAATCGCTAAACTTTATTCTGCATACAGGTATATTATACAGCTAACAACTAATAAATGTTCGTAAAACTCTTTGTTTTTCCATGTTATTTCTGTCACTTTCATCATTAATAGAAAATAGACCTACAATGGCCCAACAGCTTTCGAGTATTACTTGAAAAACTGCGAAGTTTTAGGTCGCAATAATGACCTTGAAAGTGTAGCAAAAACACTGAACATTCGATTAATGACTTTTGTTTCATTTTCATTGCGTATTTTGCGTAAACTGATTTAATTCTATAGGTTTGTGTTTTTGGTTTTAGTTCAATACATGCTTGGCTTTATTGATTCTTTTGATAAAGTTCAGATTTATGAAAAAACTTTTCCTTTAGTGTGTCATAATTTATATTATAATTGTAATATACGAACATGTTTGAACATATTTCAATCCTTTCATTTAAATTTTCATTTCAAATTCAAATATAACATCCCATTGACAATGAAATAATATAAATTTTTATTCTTATCTTCCTTGAGGATATACAAAAATTGTTCAATTCTATTCTATTTTCGTTTACCCCCTTTCTCTCGTCTTTATTATTTTCCTGAATACATAGCGATGTCTACACATAAAAACTTTTTTTTCTTTTATTGTATTTGCATATTTAATAATAAAAAGAAAACCAGATTTACACCCTTGATAACCTTTCCTTTTCGTCGGCAATAGTAGTTTCTTTACGGTTTTTTTTCCTGTCAGTTCATATATACTGTGCAAGTCATATGCGAGTACCGTGTTGTATATCGATGACCTCTTGGATATGTACTTTTTGATAAAATTTGAAATAAAAAATCGGGTTTTACTATAAGCAGACTTGAACAATAACAATTTTGTTTGAGGTCAATGCTGAAATGATTTTCTCTTTTCATGGGATCGGTAGCAGTTGAAAGTTGGATGTTGATCTGAAACTGTCTATGGGATAGTGTTGGTTTAACATACTGGTTTACGATGGTGTTTAATTCCATTAAACTTCTCAATTGATGGGACAGTTACCACTGCAGGGTGCAAATGTAGACGGTTTACATGGGAATGCTCATTCAGTCATTTTTTATTTTGTCCATTCTGCAACATAATATTTTATATTTTCAACTGAATAAACTTGTCATATTGGTTCCATATGGGCTAGTAACACATGCAAAATGCGAATCAAGGTGTCTCGTAGGGTGGGATGCTGAATGCAAAATGTTTTTTTGGATTCTGGACCTAGTTCCATCGACGTATTAGATCATTAATTTATAGTATTTTGAGGTAGAACAAAATTTTTACAAAGTCCGGCTATTGCTTGCCCAAACCGATTTTTCGGTTCTACTCTGAAAATTCTCCATAGCTAATATAAAGAGTGAATTGTTTCTTTCTTCGCTTCTAGCAACTCTAGCAGGAAAACAGCTCAGCAAAAAAATTTCGTTGCAAACATCGCTATCGCTACATAATAATTGAGCTGTCAATTTTTCTTAGGTTTTTTAGATTTCGATACAGCCAAAGAAATCTTCGCAGTTTTCTACGTTTCTCTTATTTCTTTCGCTTTCTATTTAGCTAATTTGCTGTTCGTGATAGCATGGAGAATAAGAGAAACGAAGAAAACGTTTGTAACTACGACTGCAAAGAAATTTTTTTTTAGATGTATGAAACTGAAACTGATACTGAACAGAGCTTAAATAAGAATCACCTCAAATTTTTTGCTTGGGTCGAGGGTAGATCAAATACATACATACTTGAAAATATATCGCGGCCGTGTTTGAGGACAAAAAGGACGTTTTACCAGTTACCATACATTTTTGAAAATTTCCGGAAGTGATTCCACGGTAAAATATCTTTTTCTAGAGCCAATTTCTTTTCATTTTTAATCAAATTTATTACATCAAGTTAAGCTTCTAAATATATATACATTTTTATCGATCAGCATTAGTACAAAATTGTCAATTCGTTTTACACAAAATTAAAATCATAGTAAATAAAAAATTTCTTCCATCTTGTCACATCCTCTGAAGGTGCCCATAATTGCTGCTGCGTTTCCACGCTGGATTACCATACTAATCCTTTGTTTTAGGAATGACTTAGAACGTGGTAAGCTTGTTTTTACCGTGATCATTTTGCTTACAACGTCGAAAAATTCAAGAGCATCCGTACTCCACGGACCCATTGTCTCCACCGCGAAAGGGACGAAACAATAATTTCGATTTATCAGTTCGATATGTTTTCTTTTTTCATTTGGGCCTTGACTTCTGCTGCTCTTCCGGCCTGCCTAGTGCTGAATCTAATATTACTTGGTGCGAATGTGTCTGTACATGTAGCGTCCCAAATCAGAGTGCTACCCTTCGACCACGGTATCAGTGTCATGCCGTCGACTCGTTTCCCATCGGTTCTTGTCAGTCCAACTGGTTCTAAAGCCGCTGGGACATCCGCCGATACCAGTGCTCGTTTCAAGATGTTGTTTAATTCCGAATGTCTCGCGTGTCTTCCGGCACTTTGGCGACATTTTAGGCCGTGATGCCCTTTTCTGTTGACTTGCGATCCGCATAAGCACTTGTGAGGGGAGCAGATATCGAGTCCCAAACGCAGTCCCATGATAATCCGGAAGGCATTATTTTCTAACAGCGTACGAAGTGACCGTGATGGCAGTGAATGTAACCATGTTCCTGACTCGGGTTTTCGGAGCGCCAAAAATCTAGCTCTATCATTATCCGTTTCGAATTCCAGACTGTGTAGCGATGTGCTGATGGTGATTGCTTTTCATTGCTTTTGGAGTGATGGTGTTTGCGGCGCACTTTGATCAGGATGCGAATTACTCCACATCCTCAAACTATCTTCATACCCAGAAATTTCTCCGACCGTCAGCGATGGTACGTTTAACATAATACTGATTAACGGGGAAACCGATTTGACTGATGATAGGAAGGCTGGTAAAGATGTATCCCGAACTGAAGAGATGCCAATGCCACAAAGATTAATGGGCAGAGAGGCTAATGTCCACGTGTCATTCTCCAATTTGACGCTCATTAAAGTTTCCAGCGTCGATTTTATGAGGCCGTTAAAATTTGAAAGGGTGTCTTCATGGTTTCACGCAGGTGTTGTTCGAAGCAAGAAAACCAACTTTGGGATGGCGAAGCTATTTTTCAAAATATAAAAAGCAATGTGGAAATTATCCAAATCCAGTAACCGTTGGAAAAGCATTTTCAGTTCGTTCAGCTTTTTCCTGAAAACTTTATCGAAGGCATTGTCTGTGATTGATGTTCCCAACAAGGTAAAATCGTTCACAATGCAGATGCCCGGCGACACCTCGTTGAACCTATCTACTGTTTCTTGATCCACTTCTGAGCAGAAAAAAGCTCGCATTTTGTCGGGTTTATGTGTAACCCAATTTTCTCGCATTCGTCTTTGACTGTTCGAAAAAATAAAATATCAATCATCAATAATTAATCAAGACGATGGTCAACTATGACAGCCTATGACAGTGTTAGAAGAAGTAAGCTATGGAGAGTCATGGAGGAGTTCGGAATTCCCAACAAACTGATCTCGCTAACGAAGCTAACACTAAACGGAGCTAACAGCCGAGTAAGGATCCGCAATCAAATGTCAGAGACTTTCGACATTGAGGAAGGCTTACGTCAAGGAGATCCTCTTGCAACGCTGCTTTTCAATTTAACACTCGAAGCAGCTGTTCAAACCATGGACATAGACTCCAGCGGCACCATTTTCTCCAAGTCCAGTCAGTTGCTTGGTTTTGCAGATGACCTGGACATTATTGGCCGAACTATGGATGTTGTTAAAGATACGTTTATGGCCTTGGAGAGGAAAGGTACCGACCTTGGGTTGAAGGTCAATGACGGAAAAACGGAATACATGATCATCCCACCTACGAATCGATATCGGGAAGATAACGTAACGATCGACACACACACATTCAAAATGGTCAATAAGTTCGTATACCTTGGATCAGAGCTGAACATCAACAACGACATTGCGGACGAAATAAAAAGGCGAGTAACTTTGGGCAACCGGAGTTATTACAGCCTGCTGAAAATTCTAAAGTCCAAGTCAGTAAGCCGAAATTCAAAATGCGCACTTTATAAAATTGTGATCAGACCGGTAGTTACGTACGGTTCGGAGTCGTGGTGCTTGACACAAAAAAATGAACAATCTCTGCATACGTTCGAGCGAAAGGTACTGCGTACAATATTTGGACCAGTATTTGACCGAAAACTGAACCGATGGCGCAGACGATATAATCACGAGCTCATAGAGCTTTTTGGAGAGCGCGACATAGTCAGAACAACAAAAATAAATATACTACGTTGGCTCGGTCACGTACAACGAATGAATGAACATCGTATTCCAAAAAAAATTCTGAAGTCCAAACCTGAAGGCAAAAGGAGTGCAGGGCGACCCAAGTCCAGGTGAAGCGACGCTGCTTTTGCCAACTTAAGAACTGTGGGAGTAACCAGCTGGGAGACGTTAGCTGCAGATAGGCCCGGTTGGAGAAGCATGTTGGAGAAGGCCAAGACCCTTAATGGGTTGTAGTGCCGGTAAAGTAAGTAAGTAAGATGGTCAACTATATCTGTCAACTACCAGCCTATCAACTAAAATAATAGCCTAGTGTATATCTTCGAAGCATACCAACCATCCATAAGCGATTCCGTAAGTTTTGTGCATTGCTTGATTGAATTTGTTATATAACTTTCAATTTTTATGTTTTGATCGAAAATACTCGCTATCAATTATCAGACACAAGTGTTGACTGTAGCTGGGCACCGATAGAAACACATAAAACGGCATAAGTGCTCTTTTTAAGTTCTCGTCTTAGTCCCCGGGTACTGATTCCTTCGGAATCTGCTAAACTTAAGAGTGCTGTCTCTTTGTAGACAGGAAGGTTGGTCACATGGTAATTGGTTTCGTGCCTATGAGCAAGTTTTTTGCACGCTTAAAATCAGGACAAAAACACACAAAATTACAATCCCGACGGAGGAACAGGAAGATGCTGTCAAGGACAATTTCTATAGTCAGTTGGAAGGCAAGATAGACGCCATTCCGTCATCTGACGTCAAGATCACTTTGGGCAATTTCAATGCGCAGATAAGGAAGGAAGGTTATAAAATAGAGAGGTTGCGGGTTGGGTTGGTTTTTTTTCGGAGTCGGGTCGGCAATTCGGTTCTTTCAGTGTCTACGTGGTACGGAAGGCAAAATTATTCATCACGTATTTTTTATAGACTTCTAAAATTTATTTTGGGGAAGGGAACTATAAATTCATTCAAATGTACAAGACACTGGAAGAACTGAATTCCCGACCCGAACCCGAAAAAAACCAGCCTATTGTGGGTTCACATAGCTTGCACTCCCTCTGTAATGATAACGGCATTAGAACGGTAAATGCGGCATCTCTCAGTATGACTGTACGGAGTACTCAATTACTTATATAAAATAACGGTGGCAGGACATTTCTCCGCCGCAAATAACACCCGGGTCGTTATTAACGCCCGCACTCCGAACGCTAATAACGCCCGGGGTGTTATTAACGCCCGCACTCCGGGCGCTAATAATGCCCAGCTGAATAATTGGATAAACGCTACAAAATGGCACTTTAATAAATAACTTTATTTATAGAGCATGTAACTAGTAGAAGTTGACTAAGGGGAAAATTTAATAAAGGAAAATTTTGTGAAGGTTTAGCTTTAGTGAAGGTTTATTTTCTCACTTTTTGTGTAATACAAACACGTGCTTGTAGATTTACTTGTTATGCTGTTTTCAACATTATCGACATTATCTCTTTTTTCAATGTATTTTTTCTATGGCAGACCTTGAAAACAGCTGAAACTTGATAACAAGTAAATTTATAAGCACGCGACCGTAAGTGTTTGTAAAATGTTGACAGTTACAGCCTTATCCTTTTAGAGGTGTAAAAGGTGAAATATATAGATGACATTTGTACAATGATTTCTAACAGCTTCAAAAAAAACACGATGCAGTTTCAAAAGCCGAAAATTTCAACTAGAAAATGGTGACTTTCCAAAAAGTGGAAAATAAACCTTGGCCGCGCTTTACTTGAACAGAATGTCACTAGAAACAGTTGACTAAGGGGAAAATTTTCCTTACACAGAATGTAACTAGAAGGAGTTGAGTAAGAGGAACATTTTCCTTATACAGAATGTCACTGGAAGGGATTGATTAAGAGAATCATACAGAATGCCACTAGATGGAAGAATTTTTTTCTTTGTTCTTTTATTTTCAAAAAAGTTGTCAATAAGAAATCAAAAATTTACATGAAAACTTTATGAAAGTCGTTGATGGGACCGCGGCTCATTGGACGTTGTGCTTTTTTGCGCTTACCGCGGCCCATCAACGAAAGTACGCAATTATTACAGAATTTGTGTGTGACGGTGCAGTCCAAGTATTTGCAGAGCAGCGCAAGAAATTTGTTCAGCGCAATAGATTTATTCACCAGACCCAACAAAAATTTGACGAAGGATAAATGAACATTATTCAGTTCTTTGACGAAATTGTGGAATTTACCAATCTAGAGCACTACGATTTTGAAATTTAAAAAATTGAGTAAAAGGGATGAATAAAAACAATACAAAACGAGATGTGTACATTGAAATGTCCTAAACTTCTGAATTTAAATTTAAATTTAAATGAATTTAAATTTAAAACCGTTTTTCGGTTGGGACGATTATGGCTGACAGCTAAACTTTTTATTCTCCTCATCTGCATCAGTATTTTTTTCTATTTTTTATAAATTCGAGCCTGTTATATTCAAAACAAACTGCAGCTAATGGTAATTGGACCACTAATGTTCCTCGATTTTATGGAGTTTGCTGATTTTGGTTACAATTCGACTGGCATTAACTTGTGTCATATCATCGTCGTCCTTGAGGCTAAATCTACATCATCGGAATTTTGTGCACGGCTAAATCGACACCACGCGGCTTTACTATCGTTTTATTGTTGCGTTAGTGTCCGTAATTGTTAATAAATCCACAATTTACGGTTCACTGACTTATCGTGCTTGCTTGTTCATAGTGCTGGGCTAGTTTTGTACAAAATTTTACCACAGCGAGTTATATTCTACATCGTATTGGTTTAAAATAATCTTCAAATCGTTTCGTCCTAAATTGTATATCTCACCAATGGATTCTCAACAACGGTCTAAAAGTGGAAGAAATGATGACGTGGTTATACTAGAGGATGCGATTCCTATTAATGAGTCTGAATCTGAGATTAAACAGTTATTGCATGCTTTGTCTAACAAAATGGATGCATTGGGCGCGAATGTTGCTGACGTGGACAAACGTCTTAATATTAAAATCAGTAGTTTGGAACAATCACTATCATCAATGATTCGTGGGGTGAAGGATGACATGGATAGCAAATTTGAATCGTTCTCAACTGATATCGATAAGCGACTTACTGATGTTGTTGAATCAACTAATAGTAAGTGCGAAAGTGCCTCTACCCAAGTGATAAATGAAATTGAGTAGTTGCGTGTATCTCATGAAAGCCGTCTGGATAAACTCGAGCGACTTTCAATTGGAAAAGATCTCATTATTTCTGGTGTTCCTGTTTGTACCGATGACAATCCTTTTGGGATAATTGGCGACATCTGCTCTGCTCTTAATTGTAAACTGACTCGAAATGACATTATTCAAGCGTATAGGCTGTCAGTGAAGAAGTCAAGTACATCGTCTACGCGTTCAGTGCCTATCCTTGTTGGAGTTGCTGATGATTGGTCGAAACGTGAATTATTGTCATGCTACTTCAAGAAGAAAGACCTTAATCTTAAGGACATCGGTTACCAGACAAGTTCTAGAATTTTTATTAACGAAAGTCTTACTAGTACAAATCGTGCAATTTTTAATCTGGCTTCTGAAGCGAAAAAGAATAAACGGATTGCTAAATTCTTCACACGTAACGGACTGGTTTACGTCCAACGTAATGATCAAGACAAACAGATTTGTATGTATAACATTGGTGATATCCAACGTATTTTGTCGTCCCCTGATGATAGATCTCCAACCAGGGAAGGTTTGTGTAAGGTACAAGGAATGGAAAGGGGTCCAGCACATGGCGTGATAATGCAATCATCCAAAGGTCTACCCAATCGTCGTGAAACCAAGCGCCTTGCTCTTTCTACGGCCTCCCCCAGCAATACAAGTGTGGAGGCGAAGCGTTTGAAAATGTCCAATCGCCAACCAAATTAATATTGCATACATGAGGCTACAAACTTATCGTTTGGTGCAGAGAAGGAGAATTGACGCTTTTTGGTGATATATTTTTGTTTATTTTTCGTGTATTTTTTAGTTTACAAGTTTTTTCGAATGTTTTCCAATCTATTCGGTTTTCGTATTTCTACTACTATTAAAGGTGAATTTGTATCAAACGGCTTAGGATTAAAATTAGGGACCTTCTCTGAGGGCATTACATATCTTGCTTACTTCCCGCCTGTTGTTTTTGATGCCTTTTGAAGCAGTTGCTAACCGAAATTCAGTTCACAGTAGCCCGGTATGTATACCTAATATAATGCTTAAGACTACGTAAAGAGTTGCAAATGATCGCCTACATTATTGTCATGTGAATGCTGGCAGTATTCCTCCAAAGATTGATGAATTCCGTTCCTACTTTGAAGGGACTAACCTCGATGTGATCGTCGCATCCGAAACTTGGCTGAAGAGCTACCATTCCGATAAGTCCGTTAGTCTACCTGGGTTCGACTTGGTCAGAAACGATCGCCGTGCCAAGAGGAGTGGTGGTGTTATTGTATATTTACGTGAAGGCCTTAGCTACAAGATTGTTAAGATTTCGGATAGTATCTCCTCGGAGTTCCTTTTCATTGAAATCATTTTTCCTGATTCGAAAATCTTGCTGGGTGCCTACTACAAAGCCCCTAAAATCGAGGTGGTTGAAGACGTTCTACTCGAATTGGCAGTGCAGTACGAAGACCTTTTGCTTTTAGGTGACTTTAATGAAAATTTTCTAGGAGTTATCGAAGGTAGATGCTCCTATTGCGCCGGTGGTACTTGCACTAGATGTGAGTTCGCAGATGTAGTCGATAGGTTCGGTCTGAGATCAATCGGCAGCATCGCTACGCACTTTGAGGTTGGTAAGAAGCCTTCCTTAATCGACCTTTGTCTTACGAATAGGCCTGAAAAGATCTTGTTCTTCAACCAAATTTCTCATGGGCTGTCCAACCAAACATGACCTGATCTTCGGCTCATACAGTTGCAATAAGCGATCCTTGTTTAAGGCACCACAACTTGTTAGAAATTTCACAAGAATAGATATGAATGCTGATGCTGCCTCGATCGGGTGGAATGACATTTTTTACGCGTCGAATGTTGATAATATGATTGATGTTTTCAATGATAACGTTGCCGCTCTACTCGAAATACACGCGCCGTTAAAGGCTTTTGTGGCTAAGGACTCACTTTCATCGTCTGAGCCATGGTTTACGGATGCTATTCGCAGAGCTATGATTGAAAGGGATATTGCCACGCGTGAACTTAGGCTTGGTCGTATAGCTCGGGCCCACTATAATCGTCTTCGTAATGTGGTCACGAACCTAATCAAAAAGGCCAAACACGACTATCTCAAGCCTAAGCTCCATGTTGGTCTTGGCTCTAAGACATTATGGCGTAATCTTCGTGGTATCGGGGCCGTTTCGTCCTCAAACATCAAGCCAGAGTTTACTGCCGATGAGTTCAACAAACATATTACTGAGACCAAGGAGTGCAGTGATAGCTCTCCTACTGTTATTGTTAGGAATTTGGAGCCTAGTGCCGCATCGTGTTTCTCTTTTTCGAATGTTACTAGCCTTGATATTGTGAATGCGGTCAACTCAGTTAAATCGAAGTCCTTAGGTCTGGATAACATTCCCCTAACTTTTGTGAGGATGATATTGCCGTTTGCACTCCCGCCTCTTACCCATATAATTAATTATATTCTGACTACCTCGGTTACTCCGCGGGTCTGGAAATTTTCAAAGGTGATACCAGTTCATAAAAAGACTAGACTTCGTGGTGTGGAAAATTTCCGACCGATTTGTATCCTCCCTAGCCTCTCGAAGGTTTTTGAGATTCTTGCCAAGGAGCAGATTGTTGCTTATGTGAACAGGAATAAAATGATTGATGAGTATCAGTCAGGGTTTAGGGCGAGGCATAGCACTGGTACCGCGTTGTTGTGTGTTTCGGATGAGATTAGGAAATCTCTGGATAAGAAGTATCTCACGATCATGGTATTACTTGACTTTAGTAAGGCATTTGACTCGCTTAACCATCTGAGGCTTTTGATGAAGTTGTCCCATAAATATGGTTTTTCAACTTCAGCGGTTGAATTGATTCGCTCATATCTTTCGGATCGGTACCAATGTGTATCCATTGGTGACTATCTCTCAGGGCCGTTAGCTAATTGCGCTGGTATACCTCAAGGGTCTGTGCTTGGCCCCCTCCTTTTCTCTATGTATATAAATGACCTTCCTAAATGCTTGAAATCTGTCCGCCACCATATGTTTGCGGATGATGTTCAGCTATTTTTGTCCTTTGAAAGGAATAAGCTGAATGAAGCAGTGTTTAGGGTAAACCAGGATCTTTATGAGATTAGTTGTTGGGCCCGTGAAAACTTTCTGTCACTAAATGCCAAGAAGTCTATTATATTC
Source organism: Pseudolycoriella hygida (assembly GCA_029228625.1). Classification (NCBI taxonomy): domain Eukaryota; kingdom Metazoa; phylum Arthropoda; class Insecta; order Diptera; family Sciaridae; genus Pseudolycoriella; species Pseudolycoriella hygida. Next base: position 78,634,786 of record CM055404.1, read on the forward strand.
TCAGAATCAGATGAGCTTAGGCCAGGGTGTGAATGGCTGCCGAATGTTCTGCTGAATAATGTTTACATACCCTACTCTGAGGTAGTACTGAACCTAGGTGTTCTGATGGACAGGAAGCTTTCATTCAAAAACCAGGTTCGTGAAATATGCGCTAAAGTGTTCGCGAGGCTCCGGAGTCTCTGGCCTAATAGCGGCATATTTCCGCTCAAAACGCGACTTTTGCTGATTAAATCGCTTATCATGCCGGCCTTTATAAATATATATATAATAAATATCATGCCGGCCTTTACCTATGGCGATTGCGTGTATTCCACCAATCTGTGCGCAGCTGACGTCAAATTACTGGAACGAGCCTTTTCCGCATGTGTTCGGTTTGCTTTCAGGTTAAAACGATATGATAGTGCCCGTGAGTATATTGATAGAATTCTGGGCTGCCCATTGATGACCTATCTTAAGCATCGCCGTTGTACTCTCGTTCATTGTATGGCTAATCGTAGAGCTCCAGCGTATCTCTGCAGCAGATTAAGTCGGGGTACTTCATCGCGTAGTGATGTTTTCACTCTTCCGAAGCATTCGTCTGTCCAGTATAATCGCTCCTTCTTTGTAAGGTCTGTTTCTGACTATAACTCGATTCCTAGGCACATAAGGAACCTTGTCTCTACTCCCGCGTTTGTTAAAGCTAGCCGTGATCATATTTAGTAATGTGGATTCGTGGTCATATACTTATATCGAGTATCTGCCTGACATGTGATCGGAATTTCGTTTTTGACTTCATTTTTTATACTTTCGTTTTGTTGAAATTTAGTGGTAGTTTGTAAGTAAGATTTGTAGCCCAACTGTTGTCGTCCCTTAAATACGTTCCTCTGTTGAATTTAGTCCAGCTAGCCGTTTTTGATTGCTAAACAATGCTTGATCTCTTAAAGTGTTGTGTGATAGCTTTAGTTATAATCATTATGTACAGTCTATGCGAGCATTAATATAAGGTTTTGTTTCCTTCTTGTTCACCCATTACAAATAAATTGAAATTGAAATTGAATTGAAATTCCAATTTATTCTTCAAGCTCAATAGTGAGCGTGTACCGAATTATATAGCTGGACGTTATTAACACCCGGCGTGCGGGCGTTATTAGCGCCCGGAGTGCGGGCGTCATTAGCGCCCGGAGTGCGGGCGTCATTAACGCCCGGAGTGCGGGCGTCATTAACGCCCCGGGCGTTATTACGCCCTGGTGGGCGTTATTACGCCCTGGTGGGCGTTATTACGCCCTGGTGGGCGTTATTACGCCCTGGTGGGCGTTATTACGCCCTGGTGGGCGTTATTAAGGCCCCGGGCGTTATTTGCGGCGGAGATATCTCACGTCATCAAAATAACCTGGGATTCGAATGATGGGATTACTAAGAATCAAATAGACTATGTGATGATCGAAGAAAAGTACAGGAATATCAGCTATGATACCCGTTTCGTCTAAAGACCCGTTTCAAAACAGCAGTGGAAAACGAACTGATTGACGAACCTTAGCGAAGCGATAAAAAAAAACCAACGAGATCATTTGCAACGGAGCTAGCGATGCTCTTGGAAGACCAACAGCTCGAAGATAGGAAGGATGGTTCGATGAAGAATGTGCGAATGCAGTTTTTAAGAAGAAGAAGTAAAAGCAAAGCCGCTGCAGATAAATTCTTAATTAAACAGTGCAGTTCAAAAACTGGAGAATGGCTGCTGAGGCGTAAGAAACGGGAACACCTTATCAAAGAAATCGAAACTTTTGAAGTGCTTATTAGATACGGTGATTTTCGTGAATTTTTCAATTCTGTTAAAAAGAGTCGAAATGATTTCAAACCAATCTCAACGAAAATTCAGGACGAAAGCGGTGAGAGGAGATCAATGAACCCAGCGGATGAAGGATTGATATGGCTATATCAAATAGTGTTAATGGTGTGGAATGAGGAAGAGATGCCCAAGCTTTGGAAGACAGGAGTCATGATACCGATAATTGATTTGTGAGAACTTCCGAGGCATTTGTCTTGTCTCAGAGTACCAGGGTGGTTTTCGTGAGGGAAGGTCGACCATTGACAAAATATTCACCATAAAATAGATAATGGAGAAAGCATATAAGGAACCGGTCAGTTCAGTAGTAACGTACTGGCTTCAATCCTGGTGGGGTGTACGATTTTTCTTCAAACGCTAGCTAACGTTAGGCGTGGTTCGGAATTCACGTTAAGCATGTGGTCCAAAAATGCCTGCCGGTAAAACACACTGATGTGGCGAACCGGCATTCTAAGTCCTACTAGTTTCCGCACCTAGTACATCACAGATGACCCCAGGTTTGTGTGCAATTTACCACTGACACAGTAAAAACTTTGGTAACGAAAGGATCACTAAGAAGAGCGAATGAGCGAATTATTGGACCCGTACGAAGTACAAAGGTCCTATACGTTTACTACAAACAATTTTATTGTAACATGGTGTAGGTTGTGGTAGGAATTGGGGGGATGCATCTATTATCGTCTAAATATGACGAATCAGCAATAAAAAAATGTCCGTCCGTCCGTCCGTCCGTCTCCACTTTTTTTTTCAAACGGCTGATCCGATCAGCCTAAACCTTTTTCCCTGAACGGTACATGTCTCCCATGATTCAAGTTCGAAGATGAGCAAAATCGATCAAGTGGTTCCGGAGATATGGTCGAGGAAGTGACCAAAAACATGGTTTTTCGAAGGTCGGTGAAGCTTTTTCGCAAATATCTCAGCAAGTGTAGCACGGAAATTCTTCATTTTGGTGTCAAACGAAAGCATTTGATGTCAAAAAACTGGGAAAAAAAATTTGTGAGAATCGGTACAGAGGTCTGGGCACTGGGACCAGTGGAATGGACGAAATTGAGATTCTTGGCCATATACGAAAACAGTTTTTCGTCTATATTTCCTTAACTATGCAATATGGAGATTTACTGTCAAAGACAAAGTTGTAGAGAATCAAATTTAAGGGAACATGTGTTTCAGGGTTTTGGGGAAATATGGCCCAATACTGGTATATGGCCTCTTCCATAATTGGGCAGGATGACCCGAATCTCCAGAACTATGAGAGATGGAAAGTTGGTTCCAAAGTCAAAGCTGTAGAGAATTGAATTTAAGGGAACACGTATTTCAGGATTTTGGGGAAATATGGCCCAATCCTGGTATATGGCCACTTCCATAATTGGGCAGGATGACCCGAATCTCCAGAACTATGAGAGGTAGAAAGATGCTTCTAAGGACAAAGTTGTAGACAATAACATTTTAGATAACACCTGTTTCTGGGCTTTAGGAAAACGACTTAGTCCTTGGATGTAAGCTTTTCTAGATTTGAATGGTCTGAGACGTACTTCGGTAGGGCCTTTGACATTACCTTGGGTAATTTCTATGGATCTTTGAAATTCTTACAGTTATAAAAGAACAGGAAACGTTGGATTGTTTCCTTATTTGTATATTTAGGTACGTTCGAGTCTCTTTGCCACATCTATTCTGTTTGTCACATCTATTCTGATACGTACGGGTCTTTGGTTATGTTTGCATATATATGAATTTAATGTTACGATCCATCAGCTTTTTGTGGATTTTAAAGAGGCGTATGATTCGCTTGATAGAAATGCTTTCTTTATCAGAAGAGTTTGGGATACAGATGAATCGATCAACATTGAAACACTCGCCCGACGCAGAATCAATGCCTGTGCACTTTTTGCATCCGATTTGATGAGTGGGATCATCGACGCACCTAAAATTAAAAGTTCTCGTTGTAGACGAACACAGGACCAAATATGGTCTTTATGAGTCAATCAATAACATATGCATAGCACTTAACCGCTTTTCACTACTGTGGTTTCTCAACATACCGCGTGAATCGTTCAAGATGACTATCAGGAAGTTGAAAATTACGGATAAACTAAATGGTAAGACCAGAATTTCACTCTAATCAGAAGCTGATTAGTCACATTCGGGTCTCACGACTCTCAAATGAAAGTCTAGACGACTAGTTTTCGCTAATCTTTTTTGTTTCAGGTGGACCATTGACTACATAAAACTTGCTTGAATGAACGGCTTGCTGTTTTCATTTTCGTTATAAATTAATAAATCATCATTTTCATAAATAAATAAAGAATGAAGATGAGGTGAGATGAGATGGACCGACGGGTCAACTAGGTCGGCAGCTGACTTCCGGATCTGCTCATAATTTTATGTTCTTATCTTTTTCGTTGTTGTTATAAACTGTAATTGCAATCAGGGGTCTTCAGCCATTGATGAAAATAAATAAATAGAAACTGATAAGACTTTCAAAGGCGACATTAACGGACACGAGATGCCAGATTTTGATGCAAAGCATGCTGTCTGACCTTTTCCCCATCGATACCGTATTCAAACAGGGCGACCGCTCATCTACTCTTTTCTTTAATTTTGCTTGATTCAATCAACTTGAATGGAACAATTTTCAATACATCCAAGCAATTGACAGCATTCGAGGACGATACTAACCTCTTGGGAAGAGGAACGATCAAGATAAAGGAAAGCATGGTGGAAATGGGCGAGGATGCCAAAAAAATATATTGGTTATGAACGAAGACTAAACCAAATACCTCTTACTCGACAGGATTCAAGGATCCAGGATCGGACAAAACATGACCATGAACGAGTATAACTTTGAAGTTGTCCAATCCTTCGAATATCTTGGGTCTATTGTTAATGTCGCTAACGATATAGATGAAGAGCTGAAGACCTGAACGATGCAAGTGTGAAGGTGGCGTTGAAACATCTCTTCAGGAGCAATCTACTGAACCGTGCCACGAAATATCGACTTTACAAAACTCTGGTCAGGAGCGTTGCAACTTACGCCAGCGAAATCTGGACCTTGACAATGAACGAAGAAAGCAGGCTGAGATGTTCTGAAAGGAAAATTCAACGCTCAATCTGTGGACCAGTCAAAGTGGATGATGCGTAGCGAATCAGAACGAATAGTGACCTCGTGGAAATTTTCGGTGCACAAAACATTGTAGGTGCTATTGAAGTAGCTCGACTGAGATGGGCGGGTCAAGATATATATAAACGATGACAGGGTGGCAAAGAAAGTTTTTGTGAACAATTTAATGGTACACGACCCAGGGGGCGACCAAAGAAAAGATGGGTTGAAAGCGTGGAAGGACTACGCGAATCGGGGATTCATAATTGGAAAGTTGTGGCCTAGGATCGTCAGAGAATGGCGTTCTGCTTTTGTAGATTTAGCCACAACCCACTTGGGTTAAAAATGGTTGTTAAGTAAGTAAGTATAGAGCGATACACGGAATGCACACAAACTATTCTATGCGTGACACACGCATCTAGATCTTTGAGTTGCGGTCGGAAAAACTAAAATACCACTAACTGTCAAACACAAAAAGTGTATAAGATCGGGACGAGAAATCCAGATACGCATGTCGCGCACATAGCGCAAGAGTTGTGTGTTGCTTCATGTTTTTTTCTTTCATATGTAATATATTTCGAAAACATGTGTCCTCTTATGTTTGAAGAGACACGGAGAGACAGGCAAACGGAGAGCAACCTAAAGAGACTTCCGATAACTTCTTTTCTTGCGAGTTGCGAGTCTAAAAAATTCAATGTTTGGAGTTAAAGTACCTCACCACGAAAGATGTCAAATATTTTGAGATTTTTTAATGTTTGCGAAGCAAAAAATTATTATTAACATGTGCGAAATTTCGCTTTCGCTACATTTTTTCTCTTTACCGGACTGTGAGGTTCCCTGTAGCCTTAATACTAACGACATTTAAAATTGAGAATTATTTTGGAACTTTTTGTTACACACAAGATCCAGGTAAAATATATCATAAAAAGTTAGTTATGTTATTGTCTATACTACAATAACATGGCCTGGAGGTAATTTTGCTGAGTTACCTTAAAATACAAAACATATTAAAAAACCACGCATCCAGCATAATTACAAAAGGCGTTTTTATTGTTTTTCTATATCATATACATGTAGGATGGTGTTCTAACATATCTTATATTGCCTTTTTATTAACATAACACTGTTATTATAATGACTCAAAAACCACTAAGAAGAATGTTACAGGCAAAATATTATGAAAAAGAGAACTCGAATAAAAATCAACAACAAAATCACATACACGAAAAAATGTCGATGAAAACACGTGGAAAAACACACCTAAAAGTAAAATTTTATTTTTTATTTTTGAAGAATAATAGGACGCGTGTCCCGAGACATAAATTAACATAATTTCTGTTAAATTATTTATATTGTGATTATTATTTCAGTGTTATGTCTATACATTGGTTTAAATAATGATGTAAATGCAACCAATTCTAATCTGCATAGTAAATATCTCTATTCAAATATTTTTTCCTGTCAATTCGAATGTGATTTTATTACAAACCAACATATCTCCTCAACAAGTTCCGATAATTTAAGTTTATTAACCGAAAATAAATATTCATTTATTCATGAAAATGAGCTTTAAAAATGGTCTTATGTTTTCAATAGATGTACTTTTATGTGTAATTAGAATGCTAAAAAATTAATTATTTGATTTAATATTGCTATTTGTCGATGTGTGTTTAATGGCTTAAGACTTTAATCTCTTTATCACTTTTCACTTATGGTATTTTGTTGCAATTACGTACGCCATCTATTTAAATTGGTCACTTAAACAAATTTAATTTGACGTTCGAACTGCATCATAGTAGATTATGCATCTGTGGGAAAATCTTTTTTTCTTCGAGGCGAAGTTTACATCCCGAGCGGAAGGCGAGGAAAAATAAAATAGGACAAAATTATCACGGACAAAATAACCTGGACAAAATAACCCCTGCCATACAAAGAGGTACATTTCGATTTAAACACTTTTTAGATATGTTTGATATGTCAGATTACATAAGATATATGCGCAAGAAAGAAACGCAACGTGCACGTACAAACCAAGTATCTCTATGTAAAAGAAATTTGATTTGAAGTTAATGACATTCAAAACTCTAACAAACCTAAAACTGTTTAAATCGAAATGTACCTCTCTGTAATATCTAATTCTTGATTATCAAGATTTTCGGGTCGTAATATTCCACTACTCCGACGCGATTTTTCTTAATGGGAAATGTAAATCTCTAGGATTATCTGCCAGCAAATCAAGTCATCCGCATAGGCTAGTATTTTCATTACTCATTACTCATTACTCATTACTCAAGACCCTCATTAACTTCGATACCACGACGTTTGTAACCAGTCGAATTTCGACCCAGTAGTCTAGGGGGGAGCACCTATCATGGTCATGGTCATGACGAATCAGCAATTAAAAAATGTCCGTCCGTCTGTCTGTCTGTCAACACGATAACTCGAGTGAAACTCAACCGATTTTCAAAAACTTTTTTTCCCTGAATGGTAATCGAAAAAACTTTTTTGTGATTGAATCTTTGCCCTTTCGGCCCAAGGGCCGTTTAAGTGGTTTTTGTATATAACTCGAGTAAATCTTCTCCGATTTTCATAATTTTTTTTTGTTTGAAAGGTCTGGTCATGCCTCATAACAATGAGCTTTTTGAGCTTTTGGACTCAGTCAGGACCCTAAAACTGAGTCTCTATTAGGGCCCAACGTGTCTTTGCTACATAAATCGGGTAAATATTATCCGATTTTCAGAATATTATTATTTCCTGAAAGATATTCAGAAAATTGATTTTAAGATTGAATTTGGGCAAAATCGGTTGAAAACTTTCGAAGTTACGGTCGAAAAAGTGGTGACAAACGTGGTTTTTTGAAGGTTGGTGGAACTTTATAACTTATATCTCTCCGAAATTAGAACGGAAATCGCTCTTCAAGGCTTTGAAAGAAAGATATGAACATCAGAAAATCACGAAAATTAAATTATTGAGAATCGGTCGAGTTGTTCGGGCTATAGAAGTCCTTAGTGTGACCAGCAGCAACCAGGGAAAACAGTTTTTTAATGTTTCCATCGCTTTTCGGATGAACAGGAATGGTTTGAAATTAGCCGAAATTCACAAGTTTTTACCCCTATTTTCAACAGCTCGTATGTATGAATTTTAAACCCAGCAATACCCTATTTGGCCCGAATGTACGTGAAATAACCTTACCAGGAACACCCCACACGACCTTGTACGTTTCGTGTACCCGGAGAAATTTTATTAAGAAAAGTGCATGTTTTCGGTTTTCGAACCCCTCCCACTAGTCACACAAGCATCAATGAATTTTTTGAAATTTTTTTTTTTTGGCTTCTATGGGTCAATGCTTTTCTAGGCACATATAAAAAAATCCGCTGGAAGATGCGTCCGATTTCGGCAGACGGATTTTCAAAAAAATCCCTCTAATTGTTTTGAGACGCGGTGTCGAGGTTCAATTTCTGATGGGCGACAATTTTTTTACTTTTTTTTATGTTTTCTGTTGCAAAAAATATATGAAGATAATGAAGATATAGACCAGAAAATACAAAAGTAGCAAATATAGTAATTTGGATGACAAGGGATGAAAGTAAGAAAATTCAAACCCGTGTGAAGTTTGCAGCCCGAACCGAAGGTGAGGACGGCAATCACACGGTTTGAATTTTCTTACTTTTGTCCCGAGTTATCCATACTATTTTTTATCACAGAGACAGCGGAAGGTTTGTACTTTAGCCACGAAAAAACACTGACGCATTCTGAATATAGTATTTTTCACGAAAATGATTGAGGTTGAACGCACAAAAATGCAATATTCCCATTTACGAACAACATCACTGAATAACACTGTTGTCACTTGGCAAGGACTTAAATTATTTGAATTAAGTCAACACAACACAACACAACATTATTCCCATCATTGTTTCCATTATAATATAAAAAAATATTTACTTAACAGCCAATAAAATATATGAATCCGTCAATGAAAACACAGCAAACAATAACTTTACAAAATAACAACAAACTTACTTTGACAACGTCGTGTTAAGTAAATCAGAAAAAATTTGTTAGGAAGTGATTATAAATGCTCTAATATTATTAAACCAGAAACAACCGCTAGTTAATATGTAGCGCTCAAAATCAAAACCACTTCTGTGATGGCAACCTCCTTTCTGTCAAGTGAACAAATTTTAGTAGTTCATTGACGCAAAGAGGGACGAAAGTTGTTCATTTGTAATATTTTCGTTCTCTTGGCTTCCTTCTTTTACTTTCGCACCGTGGGATGCATTTTTCTACTTTCGTCCCTGATTTGAGGGGCGAAAGAACAAACTTTCGCTGCCTCTGTGATAAAAAGTTATTTAAAAACATTTTTTTCAAATAAAGTAAATATTTTCGGTACATCGAAGCACACAAGAAGAGACGATGCAACCACATTCACACATCACACATATAATATATACGTTTTATGTGAGATTTAAATTGAATCACATTAGCTGCGAGGATATAATTCGCAATTCATGTAGACGACAGATTTTTTATTGTAGTAGCGACGATATATTGAACGTTACACATATGTACTGATGGCCGAGTGAGTTAGTGCACAGTTTTATTAATTGTTTTGAGATGAGGTGTCGGGTAGGGGTTCAATTCTGATGGACGACAATTTTTTTTTTCACGTTTTTATGTTTGTTTCTTGCACAAAATATGATGAACGAATTTTTTTTTAACTAAAGTTATCATTTTTAATATAAAAACTAGTATAAAAAATTGAAAATTAGAAATTCGATTTTCTTGCGGTATGACTTCACAAACGTTTTTTGCAAATTCATCACATCACGTTTTCGGAATCTTACTGCTCGGCAGATATTAGTCCGCTTGAGGAAACAATTACTTTACAGAAGTAATGACATTAAGCACTACACACTGGCGTTTTGTTTGATCAAAAGTAAATAAAAATAACAATCTTAATAAAAAAAATAAAGTAGAAAAAGAAAAAATAAAACTTCCACAAAAAGTGTAATCGTCAAATTTGTCCAAGAACGGTAATTCCGCAAAAAGCGTCGCCATAAATTTGATCCAAGAATTTGTAAAAATGGTGCGAAAAAAATCCAAAAACGAAAACAAATAAACTAGCCAACCAATCCAAACATTCCAAATACTGAGTCCTCAAGATCAAGAACTTTACGTCTGAATTCATTGAACATTGAACAACCGGCAGGCGAAGTTTAATGGCGAAAATCGCATATATTCTGGTCCCCTTTAAGACGAATCATTGATGGTTTACGTAGAACTTGTAATCCATAATTCAGCTTAATCCTTTCACGAATGAATGGACAATTTATCTTGCCCGTCAGGATGTCGTGAATGAAATAAACGGCAGCGTTGGTGCGACGTCTGAGTAAAGATTGGAGGCTCAGTTCGTTACATCTGTCCACGTACGGGCGTAAGCGATAACTGTCTTGGTTTTGGTCAATGTGTCTATCCCTGTTGGCATAAGGGGACGGGTTAGCTCAGTGGTAACGTACTGGCTTTCCACCAAGAATACCCGGGTTCAAGCCCGGTGAGGATAAAATTCTGTATAGGATTTTTCTTTAATTTGAAGCATGAAAGTAACGTTCCTAAGCACACCCAAGTTTCTAAAAATGGGTAGTTGTGGTGTTTGGTGTCAACAACGAACCGTACACAGAAGAGCGACATGTATGACGTCACCCATACACCATGAATTCTGTGTACATTTACAGATATCTGAGTCTATCTTAAGGCGAAGATATAATGAACACCAGGTGAAATATTATATATGCAGCTACAATATACAGGCGTGGTTCGGAATTCACGTTAAGCATGTGGTCCAAGAAACAGATTAATGGTTGCTCACACAAATGCCCTAGAAAAGGATATTTTAGTTGTGTGTGATACACTGCATTTACGGGCTCGTTTAGAATAAGCATAGTTAAGTCGGAGGCTTGAAGATGTGTCGTAATGTCCAGGCCCAAACAGCGAGATTCATTTGGCGTGTACGGCTTGTGCCGGAGGCTAGAAGATGTATCGTAGTACGTGTGCTCAGACGACGAGGCTTATTCAGCGTACCGGTTACAACTATGCGTTCTGAAATGGGAACATTTTAATGTGGGAATCTAACTAAGACAGAATACAGGACACGTCTTTATTTATTGCAAGCTCGGCGTGAACGTTTAACGAAAATTTTTTGTCACACGTTACACCAACGTCCTTTATACTATCAACGCGTTTAATAGGTTCGCCATTCATGTAAGACTCTGCTAAAATTGGTGAATCCTTCCTAAACTTAGCATTCAACGTAAAGTTATTCAGAGAGCACCACTCAAGGAATCCGTTTATCGATGCTTGCATGATGTGAGTATCTTCGAAGGATGAAATGCTATTGTGTACGATCTTCTTATCATCGGCAAAGGTAATGTCTCTGGTAATATGTGATGTTCCATCTGAGTCGTTGAAAAATACTACAAAGTAAAGGGTGTAATCGCTGTACGTGCATCTATTCCCAGCGAATATGTTCTGGTGCCTTACACTAACAAAGTGGAGATGGTTATAGTTAAAGTCCAACTTTGAAGTCATTAAATCTGATGTTCCTATGAATCGAATTAATTTGTATTACTATCATCTCGAAATAGGTGTTCCAGTAGACTTAGGTGAAAGCACTGAAAATATTGAAAGTGATGACTCTCAAAGATAATTTAACTTGAAAACATAACCAAAGACCGTACGTATCAGAATAGATGTGGCAAAGAGACTCGAACGTATCTAAATACAAATAAGCAAACAATCCAAGGTTTTCTGTTCTTTTCATCCATATATATACATTTAAAAGCCACTCACGTTAAATTGTAATAATCTGCTTGGCAGAATAATCCAAATTAAAAAATAACCGAAACAAACTCACAATTCTTTTACTTCCAATTTGTTCAAACGAAATGGCATGCATCCAATCGTAGGATCTGGATTGTATAAAAGGCGAGTTGACATAGTCTGAGTATCATTCTATGGCCATCGTTGCTGATATACACATGGTCTTAAGACAAGGTGTACTGATGAGTGGTAAACGACGAAATCAGCACTGTTAGTTTTTCGATTTTTGTTGAACAATTGGAAGTAGGATTAAGAATTGTGAGTGGCTTTTAAATGTTGATTCAAGCGGGTGGACTTTAATCTGCCGAAGGTACAGCAGCCATAGTAAAATATTACTTCTATGGGTGCAATTGTACCAAAACGAGAATTTTCTCAATTTTTACTTTTTTTCATCCATAGAAATTACCCAAGGTAATGTCAAAGGCCCTATTGAAATACGTCTCAGACCATTGAAACCTAGAAAAGCTTATATACAAGGACTGTACCATTTTCCCCTAAAACCCTGAAACACGTTTTCTCTAAAAGTTCTCTACAACTTTGCCTTTGGAAACAACTTTCTAAATATTATAGTTCTAGAGATATGGGTCATCCCTCCCAATTCTAGAAGTGGTCATATCCCAGGAAAATGGCGTTTTTACCCAAACCCTGAAACACGTGGTATCTAAAATTTTATTCTCTACAACTTTGCCTTTGGAAGCACCTTTCTACCTCACATAGTTATGGAGATTCGGGTTATCCTGCCCAATTATGGAAGTGGCCATATACCAGTATTGGGCCATATTTCTCCAAAACCCTGAAACACGTTTTCGCTTAAATTTAATTCCCTACAACTTTGCCTTGGACAGTAAATCTTCATATTGCATATTTAAGGAGATATAGGCGAAAAACTGTTGTTTGGCCAAGAAACTAAATTTTGTCCATTCCATTGGTCCCAGTGCCCAGACCCCTGGCGCGACAAAAAATTTTTCCCAGTTTTATGATATCAAATGATAGATGATAGATGAAAGATATTTGCGAAAAAGTTTCACCGCCCCTCGAAAATTTCTTGACCAACCTCCACTTCTTCAACCATATCTCCGGAACTACTTGGCCGATTTTGCTCATCTTCGAACTTGAACCACGAGAGGCATGTACTTTTCAAGGAAAAACATATGCAGGGGATCCGTACGTATCAGAATAGATGTGGCAAACAGAATAGATGTTGCAAAAAGATTCGAACGTATCAAAGTAAATGTTGCCTTAACTCTTAAGTGTATGAAATTACGCCGACATTAAATTGGATTGGAAATTGCCGAAAGGGCTATATTGAAAAACCCGTCCGAGGAAACGGTGTAAAAGTCTCTCCAAATATTCAAGCAACCGTCAAAATAAAAAAAAGTTAAAATAGTTTAAAAAAAGTAAAAACTTTTTGTCAGACATATTTTCAAAACATGTTATTTGTACTACCGCCGATATTAGAACCGACCTAGAGCACTTAGGAAAGGCCTGTGACCCATACTTCCATAGACAAAAAAATTTGCCTCTGACACCGATCTTCTATCACTTATAGTTCTCAAAATGTTTGAATTTTTCGAAAATATATTGTCTAGATCGATCCACGCTAACATTAGCGGCCATATTGGGAGGCATCGTGACATGCGTATCACCGAAACCAAATAATTTTTTCTTTGACACCGAAATTCTATCTCTAATAGTTTTCAAAATATTTGAATTTTTCCAAGATAAATTGCCTAGATCGATCGACCCTAACATTAGCGGTTATATTGACAGGCATCACGACATGCACCACACCGAAACTAACAACTTTGCCTTTGACACCGATCTTCTACCTCTTATAATTTTCAAAATATTTGCATGTTTCCAAAATAAATTGCCTAGACCGATCCACCCTAACATAAGCGGCCATATTGGCAGGCCTGGCTGAGTCCAGGCGCTCAGATTCAAAAAAGTTTCTTCCATAAATTGTAGGGAATTGCTTTATCTTTTGATTATTGATTGATTGATTAAAAAGACCAAAAACCATTTAAACGGCCCTAGTTCATTGGGCCTTGGGCCGAAAGTGCTCAGATTCAATCCAAAAAAACATTTTTAGGGAAAAAATTTTTTGAAAATCGGTTGAGTTTTACTCGAGTTATCGTGTTGACAGACGGACGGACGGACATTTTTTTTATTGCTGATTCGTCATCTAAGGACCATGATCGGTACTCCCCCCCTACTTCCGGGTCGAAATTCGACTGGTTACAAACGTCGTGGTAAACGCATAAGACCCCTGTTCGAAGAACTTCGTTCTTCGTACGGGTTTAAAAAGTTTGGGCTGATCGGTTGACGGATATGTTTTTTATTGCTGATTCATCAGCTCTAGACGATAATAGATGCATCCCCCCAAACTCCCACCTCGATCTACCCTCTGTTACAGTAAAATTGTTTGTAGTAAAATTATAGGACTTTTGTACTTCGTACGGGTCCAATAAGGCAACTATAAGTCACTACGGGTCTATTCTATTGACTGGTATCAACTGATGTCAGACGTTTCTGACGTTGATGATATAGTTAACGTTTTTTACGACACTTTGTTAGAGAAATACATTCCGCTCAAAAAGAAAATGGTTATTGACGATCCACCATGGTATAATCAGCACAAGCAAAGCTCACAAGCGATTTCAAAATGAAACAAACCCAGACGAAAAACTGAAACTAAAAATGAAATATTTGTCCATAAGTAAAGAATTTCACTCCTTGTGTGAACAAGACTTTAACAAATATTTGGCTTACACCGAAGAAATGCTAACTTAAGATCCGTCAAAATTTTGGTATTCGTATTACATAAAGTCGCGAAAAACGACTACAGGCTCTTCAATTATGTGTACAGGTAATAAAAAGGCTTGTAATCCTAACGAAACGTGTGATCTATTCGCTGAATTCTTCGAGAACGGTTATGTTGCTGACAACGAGGATAGTTCTGACTTATCGGAAAAAATGAAATCCATTGAAATTTCTGCAACTTTTTTAATGGCCTGAACCGCCGCTCTCCCTTTTCGAAATCCGAATTGTTCGTCTAACAGTCCGTGCTCGCCCTTTGCGTGTTCTCGTAGTCTATTCAGGATCACGGCTTCCAGCCAATCTGTCCAACAAACATATAGGTCTATGTGGTGATGGCTTGTCTGGCGGTTTTCTTGGTTTTGGTATTGGACCAGCTTCTGTTTCTTCATATTTCAGGAAAATATCCGTTGTCGAGGCAATTGTGCATTGTCAATCTGAGCATGTTAGGCCTTGAGCATGCTGCCGTCTTCAGAGCTACATTGCGGATTCCATCTGGTCTTGGCGCCTTGTTATTCTTTGACTTTTTTGCAGCCATCTGGATCTCTTCCGCAGTCATCGACGTGATGGGAAGTGCTCTCTCACTAAGGCACCTAGCTTCTCCGGGCACATTTCTTTTGGCCCTGATTTACCTTTCGTCATCGTCATTACTGTTCTTAACACTTTGCCCCACGGGTGCCTCATGGCACAGTTCCTTCCAACAATCCCTCTTACTCGCCCGGATTGTTCGCTTCAGTACTAATTTTGCCTAACGATGTTCCTCTCATCTCTCCGCTCTGACGCTCTCGTTTCTGGTCCTTCGCATCCTCCTTCTTGTCTTAAAACAAGCCGCTCGCAAATGTCTTATTTCGTCGTTCCACCAAAATGTCGGTTTTCGTCCATTCCTCGGGTCCATCCTTCTTGGCATCGCCGCGTCACGTGTATTCATTCATTCTTCTGCCGATTTCTCTTCGTGGTCGTCTTTAGATTGGAGATATTCCTTAAAAACTTCTTGATCGAAATTTCTCGTTCTCCATCTTTGCTCTTTTCTGGGAGTCATCTGTCTTGTCGTCTCCGCACAATTTTTCACAGTGTACCTCAATGCCTGGTGATCGCTGTGTGTGTAACTTTCTTCCACTCTCCAGTTCAGGCTTGGTACTAGTACTGGACTGCAGAATGTCACGTCAATAATCGACTCTCACCCATTCTTGCGGAATGTAGTTGCGTTCAACACGTTAACGAGAACTACATTGAATCTAGCTAGCGCTTCTTGTAGACTGAAGCCTTTATCATTTGTAAATCTACTACCCCACTCAACTGCCCATGCGTTAAAGTCGCCTCCAATGTAAACTGGACTTAGTCCCGTTAGTTCTCCTGTGAGTAAGTCTAACATTCGTTCAAACTGCACAATCGTCCATCTTGATGGTGCATAGCAGCTGGCCAAAAACACTCCGTGAATTTTCGCTATCACGAATCTTTCGTGGGCGTCTGATACAACTTCTTGTATGGAATACTTGTCCGTCGTCAATATTGCGGCCATCATGGCTCTGTCAGCAGCACAGTAACCCAGTTTCTAATAATTCGGTACGGTTCTGCAATAATTGCTATGTTATATTTTTGTTCCGCTGAGGCTTGCCAAAGAAGTTGTTGTGCCATGGCAAGCAGTGAGGTCATGCTAGGTTTGACACGGTCCTTCGTCCTTCATGGATTCAGAGCCAGATCGGTATTAGTCAGGACGAGCTTTCGAACGTACTTGGAGGCCTGCCTAGGTTCTACCTGGACGGGGGCAACCATGATATTAGACCACTAGCCGTTTCGTGAAAGTGTCACCTTTCTTTGTTATTGCAGTGGAATAATACAGTTGTCAGCCCTTGCCTACATATCACATCCGTTTATCCAAACTCATTGTCCGTGTTTGATGCTTTGCCAGCTCCTCACTGGTGTTAGCCTTAATGTGCCCGTAGCACTCCATCCGTGTTTGTTGGTTGACTAGGACTGTGCATGCTGCCGTCGTCTCTTACCGTCGAGGTCCACCGCCACCATGCTAAGTCCCCATCCCATCTTGATAGCGCCTAACTGTCTTCGACCCTCCCTAAACGTAGCGTCTAAGTACTAGCCGAAGACAGCCTCCTAACCCTTCAGCTAAGTGACCCACACTACCACAACACGCCTGATCGTTCGTGGGGTTGCTCGGTATAACAGGCGTCACCACGGGTAGGATAGGATGTAGGAGTAGATGGACAGAGACTAAGGTACATAATACAACATTTAACACCCAGATATCTATGTGATAAGTAGCCATCAATGTTACCTGACTGCGCTCACTAGTTGCATTTTAACACGAGGCTATCGTGATAGTTGACTATCAAATTAATAATCGACTGCCTATTTTTTTGTCATATGCCTATTCCCATCCACCTTTCAACATTTTCTAAGATAATTTTAAGCAAGCTAGCAGATTTGAAAGAGCTTCCTCAGATTTATCTACTAATTATTGAATATACTAATTACACATGAAAAAACGAAACGAGTTTTACGAGTGTGAAAATGTAACGAGTGAGCGGGCGAGTGTCAACATTTTCATACGACGCAATCTTGATAATTGACTAATTGATAGTCGACAGAGAGTTTTTGGTTGAGCAAATGAACTGTGAATAAGTCATTCGTTACCAGGGTTCAAAAATCAAAAGCAAATCAAATTCTGGGAAATCAAATCAAAATTTGGTACTTGATCATCGAATCAAAGTTATTTGGCTTCTCAAATCAACTTAATCAATTTGATTTTATAAAATAATTTGATAATCAAAAGTTGATGCTCAATTTTACAAATTTGATGATTAAATTATAAGAATTGATTTCACTTTGATTTTGATTTAGAAAATCAAATGAAATCAAATTTTGAGTATCCAGAAATCAACAAAATTATTACACTAAATTCCTAGGAGTAATTTAAAAAACAGGGCTTATGTTAAATAGAGTTGCTATTTTATAAAATTCAAAAAGAGCACATTTCGTCCGAAAAAAGAGGACGTTCTGCGAACTAGAAAGTAGGAAGAAAAATAATGGGTCGCACTGACATTTTACTTGCATAAGAATAGTTGGTTTAAATTGACCACATTTTTAGATCTGCTGTCCAGATTCGCAATTTCGTTTTTCATACTCAGAGCGAGGGGAGCGAGCCGAAAAAATTTCAATATCGAATTGAGTCTTTCATATTTTGAATTCAAGTTGATTCGAAAAGTCGAATCTAAGTTCAGATAGTTTCACATAATCATATAAAAAAGACAGTCACAAAAGAGAAAGTTTTTTTTTGAAGGTGTGAGCGTTGCTCCACGCGCCGAAGACACATGCTCCAAGGAAATACTTTCTACCGTGATAGGCAAGCGGAAACCAAAATTCACTGGGCTTTTTGCATGTAAACCTAATAAGTTTTAAGTTTGATTTTACGTCATATACAATTAAAATATAGCCGCGCAGCGATTTTTTTTACAAATTTTCACGTTGAAGTATGAGCTAAAAAAGACGACAAAAAAGACATTTTATAAAAAAAGTGAAGTTCTTAGAATTTTAGAGAAAAGAAAAATTTGATGAAAAGAGGAGTATATGTCTTCTTAAAACAGCACGAATGGCAACCCTACATATCACTTGGACCAAAAAGATATGATTTTGACCCAGGTGTTGAAAACGTCCAAGGATGGAGCGGAGCGAAGGGGAGTCCGAGGACGTTTTCAACACCGTGGTCAAAATCATATCTTTTTGGTCCAAGTAATATACATATTTTTTCGCGCAGACGGACAAAAAACGTCAGATTTTCTCACCGAATTTAGATCCTAAAGTAATCGGTTTCGAGTCACATTTGAATGTCATTTTTTGTCCTGTCTGAAATGTCGTTTTTGACCCACCTGTCGTTTTTCTCCCAGTCTGATATGTCATTTTTTATCCACCTACAACATAAACAAAATAAGATTTCATTTTGTTCGAGATAATATACAATAAAAATTCATTTTAGTCTCACTTTTAATGGTACGCGCGGACACATACATAATTTCGATATTATTATCCACTCAATTCTAAGAATCACACGCGAATTGAAAAAAAATTCAATAAAAACAACATCGACAGAAGAAAACAACGAATCTTATGAAAACAATTTAGGTGACACAATTGAATCGCATACTTACCGTGATCATAATATGAAATTTGAATTTAAGTTTGTTGAGTGTTTTGTTCAAAATCTGACTTTTTGTCCGTCTGCGCGAAAAACAGTATACAACACACGGAGCTAAAACGGTGCTGATTTAGACCACGGTGGTGAAAAGGTCTTCCTCGGGCAGCGAAGCCCTCGGATTTGACCTTTTCACCACCTGGGTCTAAATGCACCGTTTTAGCTCCTTGTGATGTAATGTTCTATTATGTTCAAGCGGAGCAAAATTCACATTCCGAACAAACCACAACATCAAACTTGAATTTAGAATTTGTGTACTGATCATAGTGTACTGCACACATTTTTATTTTTCAATCAGTTGCAAATTGTGGTTGTTTACAACAAATTAATCGGTCAAAAACATAAATACATTTACTATACAAAAAAAAAACGAAATGGATCTACGCTTCAAAATTCGATGCAAATCATTGTTCGCTTGACTGAAAGTCAAAGGGTCTTATGAAAATAAATACATATGAGAAAAATGTATGATATCTACATGAAAAACCTTAAATACCTGCAAAAAATTTTCCTTGTTAGCACGATAACTTGAGTAATTCCTAAGCAATTTTCCAAATCTTTTTTTTAATCGCTGCGGAATTAAATTCCCGAGGTTAAGCTCGAAGATGGGCTATGTGGAACTACGGATCTGGAAGTTATTCCGGAAAAGCCGAATTTTTTTTTTTGTATTTTTCTGGAGTACTTGAAAAGTATTAGAATGATGCATCGAAATATAGTAGAATGGTATATAAAGAAAATGAAATTTGATGGTTTGCTCAATGCAACAGTAACAGTCTCTTATGGATGTAAGTGTATAAAGTTTATAGCTAGTTGCACAGTCACGTCACAGTCACGGACAACTATCAGGTTGATAGTTAGACGACTATCAAGTTGATGGTCAGACAACTATCAAGTTGATATTCAGACAACTATCAACTTAAACTTGAACTAGACAACTATCAAGTTGATAGTTAGACAACTATCAAGTTGATAGTTGCACAACTATCAAGCTGATAGTTAGACAACTATCAAGTTGATAGTTAGACCACTATCAAGTTGATAGTTGGACAACTATCAAGTTGATAGTTGGACAACTATCAAGTTGTTAGTTGGACAACTATCAAGTTGATAGTTGGACAACTATCAAGTTGTTAGTTGGACAACTATCAAGTTGATAGTTAGACAACTATTAAGGTGATAGTTAGACAACTATCAAGTTGATAGTTGGACAACTATGAAGTTGATAGTTAGACAACTATCAAGTTGATAGTTGGACAACTATCAAGTTGATAGTTGGACAACTATCAAGTTGATAGTTGGACAACTGTCAAGTTGATACTAAGATAAGTATTAAGTTGACAATCATCTCAGAGGAATTTTGACAGTGAGGTAGCAATAGCAATGTTGATCTTGCATTTGTAATTTTTCGATGGGTTGAAACTCTCACACATACAAAACAATCGTTATAAGAATCTGTACACGATTCCTGAGGAACTATGACTTCTATTTTATGCAAAAAAAAAAAATCTATTAGAGATTATATTTTGTATGTGGGAGACTTACAACCGATTGACAAATTACGAATTCAATATCAACTTTGCTATTGTTATCTCACTGTCATAATCTACGATGGACAATATTGGCCTAATCGTCTGGTATAAGGATCGGAACAGGTCAGGTCAACCTGATCAGGTTCAGGTCAGTTCACTACCTGATTACTGACCTAAACCTGATTTTGAGATTCAGTTTCGACCTGAATGTAACCTGAAACCCGAAAAATTTGATCAGGTTGACCTAAAACCCACAGGTTATTTTAAGAAAATATAATTAAAACAACTGGATTGTAACTTGTAACTGTATCGAGCTTTTTTGAAAAAAATTGAATTGAAGATTGAAGTAATGTTCGATCAGCTTTAAATGCTCTCGCTGCATGTGTGATAAGATAGCCTAAATCCAAAATTTCTTACGTAACGACGTAAAGATATAACGACTTAAGCTCCCTAGTACTTTATTGTGGTGCAAGGTTCGCTACAACCTTTATAGTTGATTCAATCATTTCCAAATACTTGAAAATGTTGGGTACAAACCCAGTTCCATATTACTTTCTGTATGAAAGCTTGCACATCTACAGGTACATGGTATAACGTTTTTAGTTTCATTGAAAACTTTGTACCTGCTCGTTTCGACGTTTCCTTGCTATAACGAGTATTGTAATGATAATGAAGTTAGCAAAGTAGCAGCAAATTTATTTTTAACAACAAACTTAATTGTTTGAGTGCCTACAGAAAACGAAGCAAAGTCGAAGTGGCAGATTAAAGAAAAACCTCTTCGCTTCGACGGCTCGCCTAGACTTATTGATAGCTACCGAAGCGCCCAGTAATGTCGTTTCTGGCAGCCGGACTTTTCGGCGCTTGTTTCATTGATTCTATTACTTAACCCAAACAAAAAATTATTTATGTTACAAATCCGTGCGATAGTACATTGAATTGAAATTCAAATCATGAAATCTATTTGCGTCTTTTGACATATCACTCTAAATTTATTAACATTAAACCCTAATTCACGCATTCAAACGATTTCAGGTTCAGGTTCAATTCAGGTTCGACCTGATATCATCAGGTCAGGTTCAGGTTGTGGAAATGTCGACCTGAACCTGACCTGAAAACTTCAGGTCAACAGGTTTCAGGTCACAGGTCTGACCTGACCTGACCCATTCCGATACTTATCTGGTAGACATTGCAGAGAAAGTAGGTTTTTAGACTCGCACGAAGTTATCGCCAGAGTCTATTAGAATTGTTTTAACCAATTAAATTGTTTTATCTCCTATAGTCTCAAAGTAAGAAATAGCACCTAGGCACTTCAAAAAGATTCCCATTTGATTGATACTGGGGCAGTTGTTAGTTGATATTTTAATAGTTTGTAGCTAATTGCTAATAATAGCTGATAGTTAATAATAATTTGATAATTGACAGTTGCATGGTAGATACTAGATTATGGTTGATTGCTGATACTCAACTATCGAGTGATTAGTCAACGATCAGGTTGATAGTCAACTACCAACTATCAAGTCGATTGTCAACTATCAAGGTGAGAGTGAACTATCAAGTTGATAGCCAACTATCAAGTTGATGGGCAACTATGAAGCTGATAGCTAACTATCAAGTTGATAGTCAACTATCAAACTGATAGCCAACTATCAAGTTGTCAAAAATATGAGCTATAAATAAGAAACCTCGACAAATTACTTCATCATTTATTACGCATATTTCGATCAGAAGCCATCTCCGTCATTATTATCAACAATGAAGTTGATAGTCATCTATCAAGCTTATAGTCAACTATAAAAACGAAGCGGGAGTAAACATTTCTATCAGTCGAGAATCAGCTTTTGTAGGGCAAACTTCGAAAGCTCAGTAAGAACTCAAAAAATGACTTCGAAAGAAAGTTTTGAAGAATTAAAAAATAATAAAGAAGTGGAGGTATTAGCACAACCTGATAGTTGACTAACTATAAACTTGATCTCTGACTAACTAGCAACTTGATAGTTGTCAAGTCGACTAACTAAAACGTGATAGTTTATATTTTGTCATCTTATTTGTATTTTGCATTGCATAGTTGACTAACTGTCAACTTGATTGTTGACTAACTATCAACTTGATTGCTGACTATCAACTTGATTACTGACTATCAGCTTATTTGTTTACTAACTATGAACTTGATAGAACTTAATAGATTGACTGTCTAATTGATAGTTAACTTTGTATGAAGTTATCCATCAAAAGTTATAAACTGTCGATAGTCTTACGAGTGCGACGTTTGCACTTGCCCAGTTTAATTATATGTCCTCAAGCAGAAAAAAACTATCAAAGCTATCATAATTGATGATCAACTATCACATTGGATGGTCAGTGTACTGTCAAACTTGATCGCTGACCATCCGCTCCGATAGTTGGCTATTGGTACACAAAAATTAGTTGACTAATAGTACACAAAAATAATGGTTTTGCAAACAAACATTTTAAATAAAGCATTGAGGAAGTATTGTTGGAAAAACTAATTAAAAACTTTTACGAGTGCGAAGTTTGCGGGGCGAGCGAAGCGAGGTCCGTAATCGCATGAGTTTGATTATTTGTTCACGAATAGAAAATATTGCAGATATTCATTTATTATAATGGATGATGAACTATCAAAGTGAACAGTTTTTATATGAAAATAAAAATAAAACAGTGAATCCGCGTTTCAATAGAATGCAGTGATTTTACAATAATTAATATAAATTAAAGAAATTTTGTGACCGTATAGTCATTTCCAACGAATGTCAACTTTCATACTTACTCCCTTCACTCCAAGTTATGGTTTCATATTTTCGCTTTCACCCCGTGGTATGAAGTTTGTTATTTTCGTTGTTCTTTCGGTGCAGCTGGTAAAAAACTATTTTCACTAAATAATTGCATAATCTTCATCTGGCCTTCCCTCTCCTATTAACGAAAAATTATTCGAAATACATATTTCCGAGTAAGAATCATCGATTTAATTGGAAAATGGAGAATGTCTCCATATGAATTTTAAATCTTATTATATGGCTACTGTCAGTGCCACCATGCCAAGACAACTATGAAATAAAATCGCAAAATATTCAATTTAATTTGTTTTACTTGGTATTTAATTGAATGAAATATGGTTTAAAAAATAAATTGAACAGCGTTCTTGTATTAGGGTATGCTTCTCTTGATTATAATGAAAAAGTAAAAATCAGTCAAGGGATCTGACCCACCCAAAAAGTGGGACCTAGTATGAATAAACAGACGAATTGTTAAAGCACTGGACTAATATGTGGCAGGTCGGTGTAGTATTTAAAATCTTGGTCGGCACAATTTAATTTGTATTTCTAAATAATAATAAAAAAGAAGGCACAATAAGCAAATAATCTAAGTGGAGGGTCAAAAAAATGATAACATTGTATCGCATTCAAATTCACACAATAAATGACAGTGTAGGGACAAACAAAGTGGGAAGAAAAAAGTGGAACAAAATAAGTGTGCAAAAAAAAGTAGGCAAAAATATTGACGTTTCGGTTCTCCATCTGGTGAGGAAATGTGACGTTTTTGGTCCGCTTGAACATAGAGATATTTATCACAGGTTTTTTATAATTTATATCAAAATCTAAAATAAAAATTGTAAATTATTTTTGTCGTTTGAACTACAATGAGCAACATACTTAACTTCACACTGATAAACGTATCATATGAATACTTATGTTTGTTTCTTGTCATTACAATGTATTTTTAATTATATTGCTATATGTGTTTGATAGAAACTTGCATTCTTGTTTTCTGTTGATGGTTTAGCAGAAGTTTTTATAGCAATCATTTCCATTACATCCCTATTTTGTTTCTTGGGTTCTTTACATAATTAGTTTCTATAACATCTTCGCATAGAGCACTATGCATTTTATTTAGGGTTTGCAATACCGGAATCCCGAATACTGGGATCCCGGGATCCCGGACCATTTTCACGATTTCGAATACCGGTATTAGAAGCCCCTCAATACCGGTATTGCGGTATTCACGGTTTAAAAAATTTAACATGGAAAAGTTCGTTTTAACTCAACGTAGGCATCTAGGTATTCGCCACTTTAGAATTGAAGGTCAAGCATTTTCAAACCAAACGAAACACGTTCACGGCTTTTATTCGTTGACCATCAAGTTAACTGTTTTTCAAATAGTTCAACCTAGAGGCGGTTTAATGTTTGGTTGTAACAAACTTTTGAATAAAATAGAACGGATACGAACGGTCACCTGGACTTATCACTTAAAAGTTAACTGCTAACCCCCGAAAGGTTTCCCTTTACTATCTGCCTCGATATCGAATTGTTACAAACGGCACAGTAAGCCCGAAAGCCTTTCGTTCGTCTAGTCGACTCAATAGTTGTAAGACTGTGGACTCACAGTGAATTATTGTGTTGGAAGTTCGTTGATTCGAAATCGCTGACTCAGCGTAAAAAAACTATGGGAATAGCTTTTCAGTAATATAAAGAAAACAAAAATCCCCATAAATTATGCTATGATAGTGACATTGGATCAACAAGCGACATCAGGTGTTGAATATCAATATAAGTATGTTAATAATAACAACATCAGTCAGCAAGAAAAATAAAATGCACTTTACAGATGCAATTAAATACCACTCCGCATTATGGCACGAAGTCCGGAGTTACTTGCGCAATATACTTTCAGGTGTTTTTAAGAGAGACACTGGTATGTACTATAAAGAAGCAGAACAACATCGGGACCCGGTCATTGGATCGTCAACCCCACACACGTCTAGCTAATTCCTCCAACTAAGGTTAAAAGTAAATTAACTCAATTCAACAATAGTAATAAATTAACTAACAATTTAAGATTGTACTAATGTATACCAATAAAGATGTCTAAAATTAACCAAAATACGGTTGATTTAAAAAAAAATAAAAAATAAAATATGGCCCTAGAAATCTAACGCTGAAGAGGATAATGAGTCTCCGTATTCAACATCTACCGCAAAGCAACCTTTTATCCCAAAATATTTTCAAGATTCAACAACCGACTCATCGCTTCTAGCAATAATTTGACGAATGACATCGGTGGATGGAATGGCTTTTCGAATTTTTCACATCAGTTTTCATTCGTGTTTTCAATACCGGTACTACCGGGATCCCGGTATTAGAGTGAAGTCAATACCGAAATACCGGTATTACGATTTCGGCGCGGTAATGCAAATCCTAATCTTATTCGAACAATCAATTTACTCAATCGCATATTTAACGAGGTGAAGAGCACTAAATTGATATCGCACGTTTTGCATATATATTCGTGTTTAAATTATATTTTGTTGACTGTAAGAAAATTCCACTAGTTTTATAAAAATAATGGTTAAATATTTTTGAAAGCTAATATTTCTGTAAGCTGAATGGCTGAAGAGCTAGGTTGGTCATTTTAGAGTGAAGTGTTAAGATAAACTGAAGGTTTTCAGTTAATATCAAGAACAATAGGTTCTTCCCGACCTGGATGACGTTACTAACAAATTTTTAACTTGCTTTGATTTGTTTTCATTACGATTTTTAAGAGAAACAGAAAACCATACTGCCCGTTATGTAAATGTACATTAAGTTTTTTTTTCTGTCATATTTATTTTTGGTGTTGATGTTTGCTTAAATATTTTCAATTCAATCCAAAACTATTAGTTTCGACAGATTTGAGTGTTTACTTTGGCCACTGTGTTGTGTTAGTTCAAAAGTATGTTCAAGTTCATAAAATCAGAAACTCTTTAAATGGTAAATTGTAAAATATTATCAGAGAAATTGGTCTTAATTCGGTTGTCATTTATTTCCTAATGAAACTAACATAATATGAACTAAAATTTCTTATACACCTTGAGGTCATAAGGGATGTAGTAAAAAAAAAATTTGTCACTGCATGAACTCTAGTTTAAACAAAATTTACTTTGTTAAATGAAAATAAAATTCGTCAGAAAACAGAAGGGATTCGATTACGTCACCAGGTGTGTCTGCTTCAATCAGTAAAAAAAGCACAAGTACATAAAATCTCTAAGGTTACACAACGATGACACAGTGTCTCTTATTGAATGATTTCAAATTACAGACTGTTTGTGCACATTGTTTGGTAATCTTCAAGACCTAAAATCGTATATTTGATATTACTCTGTAAATGTTCACAGGGGTCCAAATATGATGTGCAATTATTATCTTGTTAAGTGAGTGGAAATCGTATGTGTGCACAAGGGATTACTGAAAATTAGTTTCTATTCACATTGTGAAATGTCCCTCATAATTAATATTAAGTTTCTCTTTATTTACCAAAATAATATCGGTAATTGCTGCAAAATAGTTAGTTAAAAGGATTTTCACACAAACTCTTCAAAAAAATAACACTAACAGCTACCAAAAAGGTCTATAAAACAAGCTAATGTGAAAAAAAAAATTGTTTCATATATAATAAAATTTTTTAAAAGATTTGTATTTTATACGCACTATAACAGATAGATGGTAAAGGAACAGTTGGAAACTAGAAATGGTCGCGATAGATGTCAAAATCAAGATTTTGGATTATAAACACAACAAATTTATGAGTTTTCGGTTTTTAAGAAGACCAAGACAAAAATAATATATGTAAGTTTTTTTATCTTAATAGTTTAGGTTTCCGACAAACAAGATATTTTCAATACAAGAATTTTACCTATATAATACAAATATGAGGATCTTGGCCTTATAACCGGCTTTTAACCAAAAATGTATTTGGATAATGTTCTCTGTGGATTGAAAAATATAATGTTCGTCAGCTCGAAAAAATATATTTGTATGTAACATTTTTGAATATCTAACGTTATTTAATGTATTTGTGGACTTTTGAATTCACATTCCTATATCTTCTCTATCAAGATGAAAAATTGCTCCAGTATAAACTTACTTGAAATCTAATTTTTGAAAAACAAATATTTTCGACACTTTCTTTTTCAATTTTCATAATTTCACAGGTTTCAGATTAAAAATGGGACTGTAATATGCCGTTTATGGTTGAGTTTCATACATCGGAACAGTCGGCAAATTTATAATGAATGGTATTAAAGTCCAGTCTGACCACAAACAGGGATATTATGGTGAAGTCAAAATACAAAAATTGACAGATATCATTTTTAGCTAATATGAAACTGAAGACAAAGATGATAGCGCAAATGATTTATAGACAGAAGTTTCCCGATTGCGACGAATGAGATTGAAAGTATTGTTACGTGGTGGTTGTGATCAACTATATTTTGCTGCTGATTGCCGTGAGTATTCGTATCGCACTCGGTACGGTGAGTATACGCTGCAGGTTCATTGCTATGTAGATGCAATTTAACATGCTAGGCAGTAATGATGCGACCTACGTAATGAGCCATTATGGTCCAGTTCATCCAGAATGAACTCTTCTTATTTTTATAAAGAAAAAAAACTATCTCCATACCGCGATTTGAACCTGGCACATTCACAGCTGTGTCTTGTACGCTAACCATTATCCCACGGATTCACGTAACGAACAACGATTAGGAATCAAACACTTACTTGTAAGGGCATAACAAGGCTACTCGATTCAAAAAATTCATAGGTCGTTGATTTTGTTTAGAACATAAACAAAATAATGAAATTTTGCCCAAAAGGATTTTGGTGAAACATAATGCCAGTCTGTCGTGCGTGATCATAGGATTCCTGTAAAGTACTTAGCTTCTCAATCGGACTGATATATCCCGAGAAATAAGGCTTTGAAAACATGATGTGATCAATTTGTAAAATTTGTGGGTCGATATCGATTGAAAGTCTATTTACTACATGTTTATAAGAGTTTCTGTTTAAAAATTCATAGACGCATTTGATGGAATGCACGCAACACACAAACGCCGCAGCATTACTCACTGAGCGTTATTATCACATCGACAAAGAAATAACAAAATGAAAACAGCACATTGTTCTACGATAGTTCATTCGATATTTAGCCTACTCTAAGAACTCAAATAGTGTACGCTGTATTTCAGGAGTTATTTTTTTTGTTTTCGAAATATTTAAGGTTTAATTGTTTGTTTCAACGACCGAGTGCTACTACGTTAAAGCATAGTACAAGTGAGATCATGTAAACAGCCTATAACACACAAGGACGATTACACAATCTCGCCTTCGGCTCGATTTTGCAAACTTCGCCCTTATGTTTGCGTTATTTCTCAATTACTTAGGCTTTATGGTTTTGTTGTTTAGTTTTAATTTTCTTATTGTAGATTTTTATATTCTCTCTCTCTCTCTCTTTCTTTCTCTATGTGCCTATATATATATCCTTGTATAAAGTAATGTTACGGAAATAGTGTAGTAGGATTAAAATTAAGGTCATGAAATAAAAATTTTAAATTTTGTGCGGCATCACAGGTAGTGATAAGGCTTTAGCCTTCTGTGAGCTAGTGAAATAATAGTATATTACAATTGAGGTCATGTAAACCTTATCACTACCTGTGATGCCGCACAAAATTTAAAATTTTTATTTCATGACCTTAATTTTAATCCTACTACACTATTTCCGTAACATTACTTTATACAAGGATATATATTTAGGCACATAGAGAAAGAAAGAGAGAGAGAGAGAATATAAAAATCTACAATAAGAAAATTAAAACTAAACAACAAAACCATAAAGCCTAAGTAATTGAGAAATAACGCAAACACTCGTCCGGATGACATTTTTCGCCATAAATCTAACGGAAGCGAAGTCCACAAAGATGTGGCTCGAACAAAGTAAGATCTTACAGCATACGAAATGATCAATGACGGGTTTCGAGTGCTGCTCGTCAATTTCAGAAGTTCGTACAAATGGCCCGGCTGCCCACTGGTTAAGAAACTACGCAACGTCAAGCACTGTCTAAATTTCCTAAAATTCGGATATGCGCATCTCAAAACGTCAATGTTTTGCGTTAAAGTATGATACCGGCGCTTAAGTCGGAATACAAATCGAATATAGGCATTCATAGCTACCTGTAATGAATGCTTTGGTCCAGAATAATACCAAGTTTCATCCAAAATTGCGCATTTATATGCACCAGCAATAAACTATCGTACAACACACAATGACTAAATACCTTGATCATAGTCTCAACCAAGAATTCTGTAGCACTCCGATCATTTCCTCCAACTCAACTATAATCAGCGATTATAGTCCCTGTGTTATTCACGTGGTTATTTCCCCTGACAATTATTAATATAGACATTATTTTCATACGTTCCAAGAAGTTTCCTTTACAACTCAGATGTGAGAGCTCTAATATTATAGAGTTCTGATGTTATCACTCTGACGTCAAATCTCTGATGTGTCTTTGAAATCACATTTCGTTGTTTTGTATAAACACATTGGTTGTCCCCATTTGCAAGTAACGGCTAGCGTCGTCAATAATTAGTTTTTCACTTACCTCGCTGGCAGCAACGAGCGACCGCTAATCATGAGTTTAGCGAACCCACTTTCGCAAGTCGCTGTTCGCTAAGCAAAGCTCAACACAATTTCTCAAATTACATTTTTTCCAACTAATTTTACTTATTTACTTCTACTTCTAGTTACTACTTACTTACTCTCTAATATTTTTCAATTTTAGCGTTAGTCTTACTAAAATTTCCGTTAGCGAGCCCAACCTTGCCCATCTCTCCTTCTGATTAAAACTTTAAAAGTCGAAATCTTTTATGGTGATGGTAGTCTAATCTAACTTACGTAACATACGTAATTTAGTCAACAAATTATTGTTTTGGTTTTCTGAGAAGCATTTATAAATAGATGTCGAGATTTAGCTATACAACAGAAATCGAAACTGTCGAACAGAATTTTTATACTACTTTATCGAAGGTGTAACTCAACAACCTCAAACTAAACATAAGTCATTTCTAAAAAAATACCTCTATAAAGAAGACAGAAGACAAAATTATTTACTACACGTACGAATCAAGTATATAAAACGTTTTACAATCTATGACGAAATCTTGTGATCTTTGAAAATGTGTGGGATGTTTCAGGGACATTGGGTTAAGAGATATGTTAGATGATAGTTGAAAAATGGAACCGTGAGTATTAAAGATATATTTATTAATATTTTATTTCTGTTTTGCTTAGTCTATACATATAAATAAAATTAAATAATTTCTAAAATCAAATACTAGTAGACTGAATGATAGGTACATACATACATAAATGTACGTAATTGATATCAAGTATTATGTTTACACTGTGTAAGTTTGATTCATCTTTACCTTTTTTATTCTTTTTCAACCTGTTATCTAAAATCTTAAATCTTCTAATGAGCATTTATTTTTTAAATACTCAATACGTTTTACCAAATGTACATTCAGGCGCCAAAACTTTGGTACACACAAAAAATACAAATCAAATAAAACTAAATAAAGTTTGTGATTAAAATCTTCAGTTCATGTTAATATTGAATGATCACTCAATTAATTTTTGTGACTCATAACACCAGTACAGTTAAGAAAAAAATATACTGAGTATTGGTCAGCGATCACATCATTAAGACTAAGTTTTATTTTCGAGAAAAACAGGTTGGTGCTATTCGCCCCAAGAGGGGAATCATTATTTGGAGTATGATTTTTCGTACATCATATTAATCTCTAAACTCCATTTATATTTATCTACCAGAGTCCATTTGTAATTGATGATGCCGGAAAGATGACTAAGCTAATAATTTTGGCACCTAGATGACATCCATCGTCAGCTAGATTAGATTAAGTGGGTGGATTACTCCTGCACCTAAGCCGCAAATGGGCCTGTGGTGCCTCCCCACAATTGCTTAAATTCTTTTAGTTTTATTTAAGGACATCTGATGGAGCTATGCTCCAGACTGAATTGTAGTTGATTGTGTATGATCCGAGGTGAAGCGTTCTGTATTTTATATAGGCCGGACACTGGTATAGAAAATGTTCTGTACTTTCCACGTCACCGCACTGCTCACAATATGGACTGTTCAGTACACCAATAGTATTTTGGTGTTTATTTAGGATATTATGTCCTGTTAGGATGCCTGTAAGTTTTCTTAGACTAGTTCTGTTCAGGGATAATAGATATTTTGCGTTTTTATTATTTATTTTCATTGTAGTTGTAGCTTGTCTCGCAATGATTTGTGAGCTCCAGTAGTTTTTGAATTTCTGGGCTTTCCATCTAGAAATAATGTGTTGAAAATGTGAGAGGGGTACTGCTATTGCTGGTTCTGGCCCAGTAATTCTTTAACTTTTGCTAGTTCGTCCGCTTTTTCATTACCAGAGACATTAGAATGTCCTGGTACCAAAGTTAAAGTGACTTGATTGTTTCTGACAATTTTTGTAACGTCATATCTCAAACCAATTTATAACAACAATTCTAGAAACGATATTGCAAATTACAGAGGTGTTGCTATTTTGCCCATTTTCGATAAGCTTTTTGAAGCTATTGTATGTGAAGTTTTGACTGCTGAGCTTCAAAAAGTTATAAATAAATCCCAACATGGCTTCGTTAAGCGAAGGTCTACATCAACTAATTTATTTGAACTCGTCAGTTATTGCAGGAAAGTGATGGAATCAAAAGCTAACTTGATGTAGCTTACACGGAAGCTGAAAAAAAAGGAATTCACTCTGAACTACTAGGTTGGATTTGTTCATATTTGAGTGCAAGACAACAATATCTTTAATTGTCTGGTTGGACTACAAGGACTTTTTCAGTTACATCTGGTGGTCGTTTGTTATTTGTGTTGTTTATGAATGATACCGCAAAGGTATTTACTTCGTCATCGACTCATTTCCTTTATGCTGATGATTTGAAGATATGTCGCGTAATTAGGTCGGTACATGATGCCCAAAATTTTCAACAAGACTTGCGTAACCTTGAGTATCTCTCTTGGAAGCGGTGCACTATTATGTTTAGGTACATACTTGCAGGAACAAAATTAAGTTAAAGTGATGCGTGACTTTGGAGTGTTGATGAACCCAAAACTCACGTTTTTAAGCATGTTGAAAATGTTAATGCCAAATCCAATTCTATGTTAGGCTAAAGTGTGTATTTTGCCAACGTCCGTTCCTGCTTGGAATGCAGCTCGGTTGCATGGCATCCACACTGTGACACTTATGTTGGCAAAATTGAGTCAATACAGAACAAATTTGTAATATATGCCTCAAGGCGAACAGTTAGACGTGATAGTAACTTTTAGCTGCCCCCGTATATTGAGAGATGTAAAACTTGAGACTTTAGCGAGACGGATTACGGCCAGTATGAGCCTATCAACAATATGTGTATGTTTCCCATCTTTGTAAGAAAGAATCTCTTGAGATTCTTTCAAATCTAAGGTACGAGCTATGCAAAAGCTTACTGGCCAATGAAAATTGGTTTGATTTAATTAAAAAGGCTTCGGCTATTGATGAAATAAATATAAAAAAAGAAATCTTCCGTTACACTTGGAATTTACTGGGTAGTCATTGTCTCTCACATTTCTATAGAGAAGTCGCATATTTTGTTTGCATTCACTGCACGATGCTGACTTGGGAGCTGACTTTGAGCTGGTAATGGAGTTTGGAGTAGAACAGGAGTGCTATTAATAGCAACAGAAGTTAGCACAAATGGGAAAAATACCAAATGATGTGTGTCTGCACAGTTCTTAGTTCGGCCCAAAGCTCTTCATACGTTATGGATCTACGAAATTAACTAAACTAAACTTGAAGGGTGAAGGTAATCTATTCTGTTTTTTAAGAACTAAGAAAGACTCAAGGATTAAAACATTTTTTGATAAGGATCGAATGTAGCGGATGCCTCATTTTCATTCAAATAACGAAATTTTCTACCGTTGAGCGATATCTAGCGATGAAAAATGTATTACCATCTACGGCAAAGTAGATCTTAGAGAGTTTAGAGAAGCTTATAATAATAATAATAATAATAATCTGCTCTACAACCCATGAAGGGTTAGAGGCTAGATCATTATTAACTAGTTTCGCTGTTTGTGGTTCTACTTTATTGAGACAAACCCAGTGCCATCTATGAGATGTAACTAGGAGCGAAACTAGTAGGAGTAGAATACCGGCACCTCCCAACAATGCCTTTCACCGGTAAGCCGTACGATGGCACTACGCTCAACTTCACTTGACTTGAACGATTCAAGAGAAGCTTATACTGCTAAGTAATGTATGAGGCTAATTCCATCGGTAACTCATATATTGTCGCTAACATGTCACCTATGGAACGAATGTGTTTTGTCTCATGTTAATATAAATCACATTGAAAGAGCGAAAGAGGTGAAATTCGCAACCCAGGTGATTGTACCGATGGAATTAGCCATAAATAAAGTACTCCATTTTAGACATAGTAGACACTCCACCACTTTCTTTATTGCTTCTATATAAATCGAAGTGAATTATTGATTTGTTCTAAAAAAAAAAATGTCGCTTGTATTTAAGTCGATTGAAATAGTTTATTTTTTAAATTATCTATGAGAATGCGACATCAAATAAAATAAACTTTTTAAGAAAAAAAAATCGACGAAATGAAATATGAATTCGTGTGTATTATTTCTGTAGTATGACATAATTGAAAAGCAATTTTTTTTTTGGAGAAAAAAATAAATAAAATCAGATTTAATGTTCTGTTCACTGAACTCAAAAATCCGTTAAAACTATCTTCATCATCATAATGGGTAAATATTGCATAGATATTTGCATGATTTTTGATCACTACAACTTGAGTGTTCTTTTTACAATTTAGAGTTAATTTAACGTGTTTCATTATGTCAAGGTGTAGTAAGTCGAATTTACTAAGGCAGTGATAAAGCGTATACAACCCGCTGGTGTCTAAAGTAATGCTTGCTTACTTACTTAACCGTAACTACAACACTACAAAAAAATTTAGCATTTTGAGACATACCGCAGAACAGTTTTTTGCTTAGAACTATGTTATGTAGTTTATCGATAAAAAATAAAAACTCGCTCGAACGCCACATTTGCATATCATGAAAAATTATAACATTGGTCGGTCTGGCATTTGTGACGCATTTTTTTAATCAAAAAATGTAAACATTTGAAAAGAATTTTTTACGTTTCAAAGCTTTAAGCGTCACCCCAATTGGTATCAGTTGTTTTGGAAGAAGAGACGAGGACTTGCGTCACGTTTCCCTTTTAAAAAGGGTCTTTGTTGTGATATCAGTAGTTTTTGAAGAATATAGGAAACAATTTTCGGCGAAAAATATTTCTTTCCTTAAGTTCCCTAACTAACTTGCAGTCCTCTGAAAAAATGGTTCCTACGTACTTGGATTTAGAAACCTGCTCCAGCTCCACCCCATTTAAATTGCAAGCTATCTCCTTCAGAGTTTGCCGACATGAATGAATGAATGGAAGCTATATTTTCTACGCTTTCAGTTTTCATACGCAAAAATTTGATTTTCTGTACAAAAATACGCCATACATCCCATAAATTCAGATTTTTGCGTTGTGAAAGCTGAAAGAACAGCTATAACACTGGGGAGTCCGGCATTTGTGGCGCATTTTTTTAATCAAAAATGTAAACATTCCAAAAAATTTTTTTGAGTTTCAAAGCTTTAAGCGTCATCCCAATTAATATCAGTTGTTTTGGAAGAAGAGTTGCGTCACGTTTCCCTTTTAAAATTATCATAGTGAAGTGCCTGCATTTACCTTAAGTTATTTTGTAACTAGTATAGTTTGCGAAATCTGTAATATTTCATGATGTAAATATAGCTTCCATTCATTCATTCAATCATTCATTCGTGTCGGCAAACTCGGAAGGAGATTGCTTGCAATTTAAATGGGGAGGAGCTGGAGCAGGTTTCTGAATCCAAGTACGTAGGAACCGTTTTTTCAAAGGATTGCTAGTTAGGGAACTTAAGGAAAGAAATATTTTTCGCCGAAATTTGTTTCCTATTTTCTTCCAAAACTACTGATATCACAACAAAAACCCTTTTTAAAAGCGAAACATGACGCAAGTCCTCGTCTCTTCTTCCAAAACAACTGATCGAGATCCTTCATGTAAGTGCATTCCTTCACTCTGGGTCGGAGCCGAGACCAATCTTAATCTCTACTGCTTTGATGGAATGGCGCCGTCGCCGAATTATCGATGTTGTTGACAATTGAGGGCTCCCCAACCCCGTGGTACCGATATTAGGCCTTTGGGTAGGGCTCATAGCCACAAGTGACTACTATAGCTGGGAACTTGCATCCCGGCACTGCTAGACCTGCTCGGGTGCGTGGGGTCGCCACTCCCCGCTGGTCTTTCTGGGATTGCCCTGGGTTGCCCTAGAAACGCGTTACTTAGAGGTGTCCATCCTGCGCGCTTACTCCATTCACTCATGTACCGCCGCATTCTCACGCTTCTTAAATACAGCCACTGTGAACTTATTGAATTCCTCATACGTTTCACGCGTACTCAGGACATTCCTCAATTCGATGTTCTCTCTTTCGTCAACAGTTATAGCACATGCATTTAAGTCTCGCAAGAGGACACACTCACCTACCAAATGATCTACATTTTCCACCGGTGCCCCGCAGAAACAAGCCACATCGTCCGCTAAGCGTCGCTTGAACAAGAATTCCTTTATACTACCGTGTCCAGTGAGCATAAAACCCAGAGTCAGGCCAAACGAGAATTCGCATTGGGTCGAGACGAACCTGACGTTTGGAATGAATCTGAACGTCGTTCGTCCCTTCTCTTCCGTTTCCCATCATTCGGCCATTCATCCAGCAGTTTTCCAGCAGCATTTTGTCAGTGGAAGAGGCGGCAAGGGTTATTCGTCTGCACCGGTTCAGGCACGTTCAAAGATTAGATTCAATTTAATCACATTTAGAAGTTCGGGGACTTTCTCTGGGCGAACAAACTATCTCCTTGGTGGGCGGTAGAAGGGCATGGAGGACGATAGTTAACCATTTTGGGGTTGTGGTATAAAGACCTCTCACCGAAAGGTACTAATATGGTCTATAAATTTTGATGGTGATGATGATGTAGATCATCGCTGCAAAAGTAGTTTGAAGATGTATTTCAATTCTGTGTACCGCTGTTTCGGGTCTTTCAATAGATTCTTTCGGGCCATCTCCATAATAAGGAAGTAATTAGTAATTTCAAAAATTTCATTGTATATCTCGGTAATCAATGCTCGATAGGTAGAGTTTATTAACTTTGTTCTTTATAAAGAATCTTAGGAGTCTTTGAGGCCTTATGTTTTATGCGTTCAGTATAAAAAGTAATTTGAACCGAGTGTGATATACCCATTTGAGGAGTTATCTCATCTAATTATATTCAAAAAGTTGGCAAATTTCTGTATTTTTCACAATCAGATAAAATATGTAATTTTGTGTTGCCAACAATTAATAAACGGAAAGGGTTAAGCGTTGCGACTTTTGGTATATGCATCCGGTGGTGGATGTAAGAGGGTTGTTACTCGAACATTTTGGTAATTTTGACTTCTTGCTGCTCTAAATTGATAATAATTCATTTCTTATCTCATTAGTTAAATTTAATGTTCATAAATTATACAATAGACAAAGATTTACATCTCCATTAAAATTTTACAAAGATTTTCTGACGAAAACTAAAAAAATCTTTCGATTGTCCTCCAAATGCTCTGACTTTTGCAAAACGAAAACAACACTCAACATAATTTAAATATTTAACGTTGTAGGTAATGCACGGTTGTTGTTTATACCCCGAAACAAGAAAATTGTAAAATTAATATGAGCAACTTAGAAAATGGTAATGTTTGATGCTATTTCGTGGCTAAACTTGTTGTGTATAAGGGTTAGCAGGAGGGTGTCACTTACTATAAAAATGTACATCGAATTTACACAATTTTTTGGAGTTTTTGAATTTCGTCTACTTTTTATAGATGCCGTTTTCTAATTTTCAGTTTGTTATAGGATTCGGCAACATCGACAAATTTGCGTTGCATGGCCGAATCGAGTTGCAAATCGATTGTTTCTTCTTCGGCAATAATGAATATTGGATGAATAAGTGACATCCCCCTGGGATTTTGTATTATTATATAATATGTGCGTTGGGGTGTCACAGCTTGCCGTAACATGTCATCTAGAACACATGCCGAAACATTGAATTTCTATTTTAATTCAATGTCGGTACCGCAAATCCAGAATTATTAGACATGTCGAGGGCAATAAAAGTTTGTTATATTGGTGAGAAAGCGTTACCGCAATTGCTCGAAATTTAGTGAATTATTATAGGTACGCGTTTCTGCTAACTAATTAACGCATACGTTACTCTTAACACGCTAGAATGTCAATTCAACATAATGAATTCAGAATCATGGAATTCAATTCATGTAATGTGGCTGTAAATTTTGAATTTAGGTATTAATTTCAACTTTCTTATTGTTTATAGCTTTTTCACATGGTTCATCGGAAACTGTTTTGTTTTCCTTTTCAATTACGTTTTAGCCTATGCTCCTCGTAAAATTAATTTATATTTCCTGCTGTGTATGTTTTATGAATCACACGATCAACCAAAAATCAAAAAAATGTTATCAATCTCCAGCTCATTCTCGAATTTATATAAAAATGTTATTTATATTTTCCTTCAATGCACTTACACCGGAAATCTTTCAAAACGTGATCGACCGAATGGTCACAGGAATAATGGTACGTGATCAAATAGTAGCAACGTCGCCTTTAGACTTTTATCTTGGTAAATATGGTTAACTACCTTTTTCAGTTTGTACCATTTAACAAAGAAATTTCAAACGTACCCTAAAAGGAACGATTTCAAACGCATCGTAAACCGTTTGGTTATGTATGGATCACTAGTCTGTATGGCTCGACAGTGGAGTACAATAAAATTTCTTTTACATAGGGTCTCGTGGTGAAGTTTCTGCACTTTTACTTTTTTTATGTTTCAAAATGAATGAATGAATAAACCAAAATAATTGAAAATATTCTTCGTTCGTTAGATTATGTCTGAAACTAAATCACCCAAGCGAACCCAGTAAAATTGACCTTATTTTAGAACTAACGAAACTGGCTCCTTACTTTTTTGTCTTGAAGCTTTTTTACCGGATATGCAGATTTCTCATTCTCAGATTTTTTACCCTAGAATGAAAATAGAAAATACTACGTCTGCTCGCCGTTTAGCTTCTGTTTACGAAAAAAAATTTAAAACTTGTTAAATTTTGTCTCCGTGAGTTCATGTTGGTTTATCGGATATTGTTTATGTTCGCATGCAGATAAGGAGTCATTCATAAAGGATGTCACGCTTGCTATAAACTCCACAAAGTCCATATCTCCTAACTGGTCAGAGACTTTGTTTATAGTACTCCGGCTACCCCCCCCCCCCCAAACACTTCCACTATTTGGGGGGGTAGCCAAAGTTCTATTAACAGAATTTGCTGTCCTGACTGAGGTATACCTTTTTATGGATACTCATTTTTTATAGCAAACGTTACATCCTTTATGAACGACCCTTAAGTTTGACATTCAAATATTAAGCATTTTTTGAGAAAATTAATTACAATCATCAGGTTAACTTATAGTTATTAATGCAACTCGTACCACATATGGCTATTATATTATTACATTGGAATATAATGGAAAAACAAAACAATTTAAGTAAAATATACTCTTCATGTGAATTATTAATTCTGATTCAAATACGCATCGGTTGATGATTATGCTTTGCACTGAAATTTCAAGTTTCAAAAAAAGAAATGTTTTGTAAAATATTTTGAGTTTTAATGGGCAAATACAAACATTAAAATTTGAGGTCATTCTCAACTAAATTGTGTGACCATTAATTCTAATCAAAACAAACATTCACAGTAGCCTCTACTTATAAATTCATATTAGTCGAGTTTTGAGCATTCACAATAGCCACGACTAATAAATCCATAATAGTCGAGTGGCATTCACAATATCAACATAACTCCTTTTTCAATGCACTTTTCGCCGGTTGGGTTGATACTATGAGTTTTTTTACTCCATTTACGATGCACTTTTCAAAACGCATCAAAATTTCGTCCATTTCCAGGACCCTTTAAAATTTGTGCGTTTTGAGCGTTTTAAATACAGTTTCTAAAATTAATTCGTAACCTACAGTATCACATACGTGGTTTACCAATAAGTGTCATAGTTACTCTGTTTTCTAAATTTACATCTTCCATTATTAGTCGAGAATGATAAAAAGATTTTTTATGTATCTTTCGCCCAAAATGTGCCATTTTTTTCGCACTGAAAACTAGACTTAATTTGACGTTTTTCGGTCAAAATTCGATGTCGACAAATAAAATCATATTAGTCTAGTTCAAAAACATATTAGTCCAGCTAATATGATTTTATTAGTCGAGTTTCATTCATAAGTTGACGTTTTTCAATGGTTGTTTCATAAATGCTCAAGTTCATTTCGAAAAAATTGAAGAGTATAACTTTCGTTTTTCGTGCAAAAATATGCTTTTTGTGCGAAAGATACATAAAATTATATTACCCAACATGTCGCCCTGGGACTTTTCACCAATCTCGCACAATATGATCGACATGTAGTACGTGGTGCATAAATAACTAACGGAGTTATGGAATATACTGAAACAAAACAATTTCAACAACGCGATAACTTCGGATTTAAAATTTTTTTAATCGATGTCCGATCGAAAACTTGTCATTACATGCGTACGGGCACCCCTCGGAAGTTATTCATTACATATATGTTTAGGGCCCTCACCGGCAACTTCTCATTACATGTATATCTACATGTAATGACGCTTTTTCGCATGAGACACCGATTAAAACAGTATACAGTGTTAGCAGTAAGTCATCCATTCTGGATCATTTTGTAACACTCGCAAACTCATTCGTGTATTTTTAAGCAACTTGCTATCACAACAAAAACCCTTTTAAAAGGGAAATGTGACGCAAGTCCTTCTTCCTCCTTCCAAAACAACTGATATCAATTTGGGGTGACGCTTAAAGCTTTGAAACGCAAAAATTCTTTTGGAATGTTTTCATTTTTGATTAAAAAAATGCGTCACAAATGACGGACCCCCCAATGTTATAGTTTTTCTGTTCTTTCAGCTTTCACAACGCAAAAATTTGTCATTATGTATGGCGTATTTTTGAACAGGAAATCAAATTTTTGCGTATGACAGCTGAAAGCGTAGAAAACTTATTACATTGGTGGGTCCGGCATTTGTGACGCATTTTTTTAATCAAAAATGAAAACATTCCAAAAGAATTTTTGCGTTTCAAAGCTTTAAGCGTCACCCCAAATTGATATCAGTTGTTTTGGAAGGAGGAAGAAGGACTTGCGTCACATTTCCCTTTTAAAAGGGTTTTTGTTGTGATATCCGTACTTTTGGAAGTTTCGGCTACTACTT
>CM055404.1:78684544-78701919 GCA_029228625.1 Pseudolycoriella hygida
ACTCATGTCGTGAATAACAAAAAAAAAAAAAATCAAAAAACCTGATGGAAGTTGAAAAGTGCTAGAGAAATCCACAAAAATCCTTAATAATCCCTTAAACCTAGGAAGCTCCATTGCATGACCTGACTCATGTCGAGAACAACCGAAAAATATCAGAAAACCTGATGGAAGTTCAAAAGTGCTAGAGAAATCCACAAGAATCCACAATAATCCCTTAAACCTATTAAGCCCCATTGGATGACCTCACTCATGTCGAGAATAACCGGAAAATATCAAAAACTCTAATGGAAGTTGAATACCTCACTTACTCAACCGTGACACTCACCACACACATTATTTTATATGGGATTTGTATGGGAGCTTCCAGGAGCTCTAGCGCCCAAACGAAGCCGGTGACCCCATTTTTTTAAAATCTTAGATGCAAAATTTAAAGAAGATCTGACCGCCAGTTTTCGAGATATCGCCAAAAAAGTCGTTTTTCATACAAATGGCAATGCCACAACTAACTAACTAACTAACTAACTAACGTAGGATATAATACATTTTCTTTGGCTTCTATGAAGGAGCACATTTTGCATGGAAAATGACGATTTTCTAAAGGGCATATCTTCGGATCCACTGGACCGATTTTAATGAGTGAAAGGTCGATTTTAATCAAAATTTTACGTAAAATCCGATAAACTAGGTCTCAGGGGGGTACGACGCAAGGGAAAAAAGTCAAAACTTGGCTGTATATATGGTTCTGCAGTCTACGAAAAAAAATTTCTGATTTTTTTGATCGTATGGGGACTTGCGCCACGGGCGCAATGCTACCGCGCGCCCATGATATATATACAGGACCTATTCATATGAAACTGGACAGTCTACTATGTTCGTCACTTTCACACTTTCATTGAATGATTGAGGGCATCTAATAAGGTGTCCAGTAAACTGGACAGTCTACTATGTTCGTCACTTTCACACTTTCATTGAATGATTAGTATATCTCTCTCTACGGATAACGCTTCCGAAATTGGTGTTTGTGTTATCGGCACTGAAAGCAATACATTTCTCGCTTAAATCGAAGTTTTCAAGTGTGTCGATTTGTCGAAGTATTGAACAACATCTGGAAACATTTTGATGGACCCATGTTTGCTGCCGTCTGTTGAAAACCCAATAAATTTGCTTGCTATTAAATCTTCACCAATTTTTTCGTGTACTTACTTACTAACGTTGTCGACGATAGGTTGAGTTTTCGTTCTGCCACAGTTAATTTGTGGAGCAATTTTGGAATCATCGAAAAACTTGTGGTGCAGCGAATTCGTACAATTAGTGATGATGCACGGTGAGGACTACTTCAATAGCAATTATTTGTTCAGACTCTTTTGTCGAGCGCACAGTATATATCTTAGTTAATTTAGGGCAATATACGGCAATTGCAACATTATCTTTGTGCTTCACACTATTTAAATGTTGCAGGGTGTCATGTCTACCTTTGTTGCAGGTATTGATTATCTTAATTTTACACGTTAAACATTCAACTTTTCCTTCTTTTTTAGATGAAACGAACATGGGAAATTGTTTCGCCATTTCTTTGTAAATTTACATCTGGTCGGTATTATGATAACGATTATCAGATAGTAAAATTAAAAATTATTAGTCTTCAGGCGATACATTCAAAAGTTCCTTCGCAAGAACAATATAGTTCAATGTTCGATGTATATCAATTGAATTGAGCATTATACGTGTGTTAATCCCAGTGGATTATACTGCTCAGAAATTATCTACTCTTGTTGAATGCATGTGTACAGAAAATGCTCACATTTCCTACAATTGTCTTTGTTGCTGTATTTATAACGTGTACAAAGTACACGCATTAAGTACGCAGACGAGAGTACACACCTTTCTGTGAACTTACTGCGTATGTGCTGTGCACGTACTCACACAATTCGATACGCATACTGTGTACATCGAAAAACCGTATTCAGAAGTGTCAAGTTTTGACTAAAGGGAATTTAGCTGTGCCCGGTTTCATAATGGCCAACGAGAAACTGTGAGGTGTTTGCAGTGGACAAACTAAGAGGTCCACAGATAGTGGTGACATATGCTGAAAACATTAGCACAAAGCTTCAACAACCACAACGAGCTCAACCAGATGATACTCCTCTCGACTGGCAATCGGTGAGCGAAGTAAGCAAACCAACACCTTAGGATATCAGAGCCCTGATGACTTCAATACCTGGATTCATGCGGAGTGTGCTAATGCAGAACAGAACGTAAAAACGCAGATGACTTGGACTGAAAATCCAAGCCGAGGGAATGGGTTTGATGATAAACGATTCTAAAACCAATTACATGAAGACTGAGCCGAATCCGGTAGCCAATCAACAGGAAGACAACATACGCATCTAGAGATAGTAGATGAGTTCATTTATCTTGAAGCGCTGATATGGTCACATGGTGACAACACACCTGAAATTCACAGACATAGACGTATAATAGCGGCAAGCAGATGCTATTTTGGTCTAATCAAACAATTACGATCTAAGTTAACATCAAAGAAAACGAAGGGCCATATTTACAAAACGCTTATTCGTCCAGGATTGATCAACGCCTGCGAATCTTGGACGATGAAGAGTTGCTCCTATCGTTCGAGCGCAAGGCACTTGGCACCATATTTAAACCGATAATAGGGAATGCTAAGGTGTTTTAACTAATGTTGCAGTTTCAAAACTCATCAATAGTTAACCACTTTCTCTTAAAATTAATACGTTTTCGCAAAAAAAAAAAAAATACATTTTCGAATTAACGTCAATATTCTACAAATTTGCATGTTTTTAGCAATATTATGTGATTTAATTGCAGAATTTTTAATTTCATCGTAAAATTCTGCGATAATATTTCAGTACCAACTTCACACTCTATGTGGAATTTGTGTAGAAAGAAAGCGCGAATCACGCTTTTTGGGATTTTGTAACATTTTCAATTTCAAACTTTTTAGTCAAACTAGATAAATTCAAAAAAATCGACGAAAAAATTTTAATCGGCATTCCTTATTCTAAAAAAAGAAATGACCGCAAAAAATGAAGAATTGATTGCTAAAAATAAATTATAGGAATTGGCTTTTCTCGATTTTCCGGTCCAAAAAAATCAGTTATTTGAGTATCTGTACATTAAAATTAAGAATTCACTGCTATAAAATTAGAAAGCGGACTTAGCCATCACATTGTATATTGTTTTAGCGATCACATTTTTATTTTTGGCGATCAATTCTTATTTCCCTTATACGAAATGTTATTAAATAGCGATCGGTTGAGAATTGTCAAGAACCTGTTGTATTGAATTTGCATTCAACATTAAACATGGACGCGTAATATATCTACAGTTAAAATCTCTTTTTTTCTATCAAACAACAGTTTTGTTTAATTGTTAAAAATATTAAAAATATTTTTAATCTCACGACGCGACATAACGTTAAGATTGTGGAAAGAATAGATGAAACAACAAATAACTTTACTTCATTCAATCCATAAATTAGTATATTTCACCGATGAAATCTTGCAATATTTTGTCATTATCGTCTCGTTTTTGTTTTCTAATTAACTGTCACCTTGCTATAATTTCACATTTCTTGCCAAGTCAAAATTTTGAACATTTTTAATTTAATTTTTTTCTCATTCCACCTTAACAAAACATAAGAGTTGTTTTCATTTTTTTCGTTCAAAGATTTATTTTATTTATATACTTTGAATGATGTAAATATTCATGAGAGTCAGGAAATATTTTGCATTGATTAATTTACAGTGAGTTTTTTAGTCAAGGTCATATGTAAAATAGTTGTGCATATGGATGGATGTTCATATACATATGAAATTTGTGTTGTTGCGTATTATATATCGATATTTTGAGTGAATTTCATTACGTTTTGCCTTTAGAAATGCTTAGCTTAATTGTGTAAGGGTAAGCACGATTACATAATTAGTTGTAAATTTAATTCAATATTTAAAGAGGAATGGCTTTCTGACCGGAATCAGAAAATGATGAATGGAAATAGAATATGAAATGAGTATCAATAAGCCGAAAGTGCGACAAATTTCAAATTAGTGGAAGTTGTGTGCGAAAAACGGTGAAGTGAGTTTGATTTGTCACTTCATTTAAAACATGGCAGAGGCTATTGGTACTGGAA
Source organism: Pseudolycoriella hygida (assembly GCA_029228625.1). Lineage (NCBI taxonomy): Eukaryota > Metazoa > Arthropoda > Insecta > Diptera > Sciaridae > Pseudolycoriella > Pseudolycoriella hygida. Next base: position 78,688,710 of record CM055404.1, read on the forward strand.
GCCAAGAGTCTCTTTATTATAGTGAGGCTAATGGAACCGAGTGCCAATGGTCTCTTTATTAAAATTATGGTAATGTAGGGGCGTGACGACAGTTCATTTAATACTACTTTATAATTACTGACTTGGTTCGGTTGACACAAAACACGAACTGAATAATTCGCGGAAAACCAAGTTTCTACGTACAAATTTAACGTTTTGTCGCCGACTTTTTTTAGCGCCATCTGCTGTTTTATGGTAAATTTTATGAACTATAAACTCAACCTATACAAAGGTCACAAAATACCAATTCTCATAAATTTATTCACCTTAAAAAAAAAAACATAATTCTTAACCTAATTAAATTACTGTGCACAACCCCTTACATACTATGCTTTACGTTGGATGAGTAAGACACTTCAACTCGAACAAAATTGTGCTTTAACTCCTCTTAGCAACCAAAATGAACATACCATGTGGCTACCATGTCCAGATTAAAATCTCTCTTTTGTCCAATAATTGTTGTACCTAGAAGGTATATTGAAATGCCTTCTTGGCAATTTTTCACTATTATCGGGATCGGATATTGATCTTACCCCGTTCTTTCCGCGGGCTATTGCACAAATTTACATTCACAACACAATGGTCAATTAACGAACTAAAATCAACATGCACTATGCAATTGAAGTTATGACTTCAGTCCGTGAACTACAACTTAAACGTCAAAGAATGCTTCATATGTGACATGAATGAATATCGATACGAACATACCTACATAAATAAATTGTTGACTATCATCAATTTAAAAATTTGGCTACTTGATTAAAACAAAACATTTTCACCATGTAAATTGCTTTCCAAGAAATTATTTATTCGGTGATGCTACTGGGAGACGCCTGCCAAGGGTCTCTTGGGTACTATTTGCAGGCGCCTGCCCATAGTCTTCCTTAGATACTATTGGCACGCGCCTGCCAATAATCCCTCCTGGGCACTATTGGCAGGCGAAAATGGTAAAAATTGTAAATTGTAAAAAATAAATCGTTGATTTTTTTTATCTTCATATACACGTTGTGGAACCTTTGAGCGACGGAACTGATACCTTGAGGGTTGTTGATAGATATCGGCTGAAACGGAAAAAATTAAGCAAGCAAAAACGATGGAAATCTAACATTTTCAAAATGAAATTTGCATATTTTAAATACAAATTTATGCAACCATAACTGCACGAATATCTCAAATAAGTGGATGATCCAGTTTTTTGGTGGAAAACGCATGAGCACACTGGTGAAGATAATGCTTCCCTTTTAAACAAAAAAGGCGAATTTCAGCCCACTTACCATTGATTAAAGAAATGCGTCACAAATGCTTTCAGATTTCACACCCCAATAAATTTGCTTGGCGCGATTTATGGAGTACGGATAGCCAAATTTTTACGTTGGGAGGGTCCGGCATTTGTGACGCATTTTGTTAATCAAATGTGAAAATATTTCCAAAAAATTATTTGCGTTCCGAAGCTGTAAGCGTTACCCAATTTGATATCAGTTGTTTTGGAAGAAGAAACGAGGACTTGTGTCACATTTCCCTTTTAAAAGGGGTTTTTGGTGTGATAACAGTTTTTTGGAAGTAGGAAAATTGTTTTTGACGAATTATACATAGATTTTTTTTTCGAGCCGCCGCCGCCGCCAATTCGAAGCGCAGCGCTTCTGCTTCCATGAGCGAAAATGATCCCACAACTCCCTCTACAACATATCAAAAGTTTTTTTTTGAGCCGCCGCTTCCGCTGCCAATAAAACGAAGCGCAACTGGCTACTACCTCCATTGGTTACCCTACATTGGTTTTCTCGCACGAATCAGCAATAGGTGGTAAATTGAAAATAGAATAAAAGTATAAAAGGCAATAATCGGACCTCATTTTGAATATTGTCCATCAATACTTTCGTCAATCAACGTAGGAGAATTCGACTTCCAGGAAACGGGTTGGCTCAGTGGTAACGTACTGGCTTTCCACCGAGAATATCCGGGCTCAATCCTGGTGGGGACAAATTTTGTACACAACAAAAACCCTTTTTAAAAGGGAAACGTGACGCAAGTCCTTGTCCCTTCTTCCAAAACAACTGATATCAATTTGGGTGACGCTTGCAGATTCGGAACGCACAAAATTCTTTTGAAATATTTTCACTTTTGATTAAAAAAATGCGTCACAAACGCCGGACCCGCCAATGTAACAATTTTCAAAAATACGCCATACATCCCATAAAGTCAAATTTTTGCATTGTGAAAGCTGAAAGAACAGAAAAACTATAACACTGGGGGTCACACACCCAACCCAACAACTTTCCCTTTGACACCAAACCTCTATCTCGAACACACAACCATTGCCTTATACAAAATGTGCTATCATACACACTACACACACAAACACATACATATGTGCTTTATATGGCGCCTTCTAAGAGCGCTGGCGCCCAAACGAGGCCGGTACCCCCTCTTTTTTAAAATCTCATATGACGTAGAATGCCCACCCGAAGGTCCCTGCAAAATTTCAAGAAAAGTTTTTTGTTCGTATGAGGACTTGCGTCACGGGCGCATCGCTACCGCGCGCAAATGATAGGATTTTTCTTCAATGTATAGCACGAAAGTAACGTTCCTAGGCACACCCAGGCTATGTGTATCGTACATAGAAGAATGGCAAATGTGACGTCACCCATATTCGATGAATTCTGTGGACAAATATCTGAGTCTGACTTTGGACGTAGATATAATTAGCACCAGAAGAAATCCTAATGATAAAATGCTAGCTACCGGTAGGCGTGGTTCGGAATTCACGTTAAGCATGTGGTCCAAAAAATGCCTGCCGGTAAAACACATTGATGGGGCAAAACCGGCATTCTAAGCCCTACTAGTTTCCGCCCTAGTACTTCATAGATGGCACTAGGTTTTTGTGCAATTTACCACTGACACAGTAAAAACGTCGGTAACGAAAGGATCTCTAAGAGAATCCATGTGAGCAAAAGCTCACAAAAAATTGCGGGACTAGTAAATAAAATGATCTAGCCTCTGTCCCGGACGGGTTGTAACGGCGGATTGTTATTATATATTACAAAAGCTTCAGAATCGAGCGATGCGAATAATACTCAGATGCAAATCAGACACGAATGTAAATCTAATGCTGGATACACTGAAATGGATTAACGTGAAGCAAAAAATTATGTGCAGAACGGTGATTGTTGTTTTCCAGATCAAAAACGGATCATTACCAAATTATCTATCGAGGAAATTAACTTATGTAGGAGACGTAAACAAACACATACAATGTTCGAAACGCAATAGATTTCAGACCAATAAAAAATGCAAGAAGCACAATATTTTACGATGGATTGAAATTGTTCAACGAACTATCAAATAAAATAAAATGGGAAAATGATTTTAAAATTTTTAGAAGAAGTTTAAGTGATATAATATTAAAAGTAGATTAAAATTATAGAACCATTAAATTAAAACTAAAAATTGAAAATAAACTAAAACAAAGTTAAAAAGAACCGAGAAAATAAACTAATTTCTAAAATAAAATAAATTGTTAACAAACTACTACTACTTCTTGATACTACTTGCTACATCTATGTGCGAAAATGATCAATGATCACCTCAACTTACTTTACAACATATCAAAAGTTTAATTCGAGCCGCGCGACGGTGATTGTTTTTAGACTTAAGAATCAACATATCTCGAGCAGCGGCACAGCGGTGCCTGTGTTAACTATGATTTACGTAGCAACTTGAACCGATTCAATCGACTTTGTTTTGTTTACAAATCTTCCAATCGGAAGTTGTATTTGCTTACTCCCGAAATTAAAAAAAAATGTTCGAGCTAACAGCATATTCTACTAAAAAATAATTAAAAATTAAACAGGAACACAAGTCCTAATATAGAAAAAAGTTATCTCAAAATTATTTTTATTTATATTGATATCATCATTTTAGAATGTTCAATAACAATGTAAACAAAACAACATATCAGCAATGAAAGATGAATGACGAACAGAAAATTCATGAATTCAGGCAACTATAATCTCAATTACATACAGTATACTATGACCTCCGCTACGCTCCGCCCTTTTACCTTTCACCACCTGGGTCGAAATTGAAAACTTTTGCTCCTAGTGACATAATATACTATTTTGCCTTTATTTTAATTAATTCTCTAACAGTTCTAAGGTTTTGTTACAGGCACATTGTTTTAATAATTTTTTTTTGCACAAGCACTTTTTGACGTGTTTTCAACGGTTATAGAAATTTCGATTTACACTGATTCATCCATTGATTTCCATATGCCTCATGCTCTTCATGCTTCATAAATTATGAAATATGAAATTATGAATCATAATGATAAAATTTTAAACGTGTTGTTAACAAACATTTTGTGTATACAGTACTCTACTAAAGTAATCACAATATAAAAATTATACTATGCACCTCCTTAATCTACCATAGAACACTTTAAATTAAAGTAATTAATGAATTATGTAGATTAGAAGGGTGGGGGCTGTGAGGATGATTGGGTGGGAGATGAATGAAGAGTTTTATGAGTTTTGTTCGTATTTATAAAGATTTTCTAAGTTCGAATTCCAACACTGAACAGTTAGCCATTATTTGTAAGCCTGTGGATGTTCCAATGACCCGCATAATAAAAAGCATGATACGAAGGACAGTTGAAAATATTTAGTGAAGGAAAAGGCAGATAGGTCGAACATGTTTTTTTCTTTTTCAAATTTTTAATAAATTTACCATTTATCAACCGGAAACAATAAAACTGTCATTTCATGCGTTATTTGATGGTAGATTTATGGTACACTTTTAAGCAGCAACTTCATATTATTTAACAGGAAGATGTTCACAACATATGTGCAGTTTGTTCTCATTGTGTATGTATATTTTCAGGTGCAATGTTGTGGCATTTATTACGACCAAGATATAAACGTCGTACATTAACGATGATTTTAAATTATGATGCGGTTAAGCTTATTAGATTGGCGAAAAGCACTTATTTTGAATAGTGTGACTCAAATAATAAGTGTATTAGGGGTTTTATGTTGATAAGGGATCGTCCATAAATTACGTAACGCTTTTTACATGAAGTTAAAATTTTTATCACATCGGAAGGCGTATTCCATACATTAAGTGTTTCCGTATATGAGGGATATGCCGTACCTTATTTTATGTATTAGGTGCTGCCTAGGGACTTTCATTTTACTTTAAATTATTATTATCCTAGTACAAAATGTTTTACTCTAGAAATTCTTAAAGAAAAAAAACCATGCCCCCGACGAGTCTCGAACTTCGGACCCTCGAGTTAATATCAAACTATGGTAACCGCTCGACCACCGCATCTTCATAAAACAACGAAATGTTATTTGTATCGTTACAGCTAACGTGATTGAATTTAAAATGTACATAAAGCGTACGACACAGTATGCCTGTGTTTCGAATTACTACACATACAATGAATTTCGTTGTTATCAAAGACAAAACGTTCGATCGTAGTATGCATGCGAATGCCACGTATTTCTTTTTTTCATTATAGAAAAAAAATTAAAAATTTTAAATTAGATTATTCACCGTATGCTGTGTGTATGTTACAAAAATCGAAAAATCGAATTACAAGTCTAAAATGTAATTCCTCATTGAAAAAAAAAAATTCATCCACCAAGATTCGAACATTGGGCACTGAATATGAAAAAATTTGAAAAAAAAAAAAATAACCTACGCTCTAGCCCGCACGGCTACATTGGCTTCGTGTACAAAACGCTATTGTGGCCGATATGATAAAATATTAATCATAGCATAATATATATTATATCCCAACAAGTAAGCATTTTCGTTGGTCGAATGTATGACCTAACCCCAGAAATATCACCCTAAATGGGAGGTTAGAGCAATTTTTCGGCTTGAAAAAATACTTACTTTTTGAGATATAATCACCATTTAAAAGCCACTCACAATTCTTAATCCTACTTCCAATTGTTTAACAAAAATCGAAAAACTGAACGTGCTGATTTCGTCGTTTACGATTCATCAGTACACCTTGCCTTAAGACCATGTGTATATCAGCAACGATGGCCATAGAATGATACTCAGACTATGTCAACTCGCCTTTGATAAAATCCAGATCCTACGATTGGATGCATGCCATTTCGTTTGAACAATTTGGAAGTAAAAGAATTGTGAGTTTGTTTCGGTTATTTTTTAATTTGGATTATTCTGCTAAGCAGATTATCTCAATTCAACGACTACTAGAACTTGAATCATGAGACATATTGCAGAGGAAAAAAGTTTAGGGTGATCTGCTGAGCCGTTGGAAAAAAGTGGAGACGGACCGACCGACGGACATTTTTTTTAATGCTGATTCGTAATATTTAGATGATAATAAATGTATCCCCCAAATCCCACCTCGATCTACCCCTCGATGTTACAATAAAGTAGTAAACCTACTTCGTAAGGGTCCAAGTAATTTAGAAAATCGATTTGAGCTTTCGGCTGGTTGTCCGACTCAAGCTTCTCATGAAACAATGAAATATACGTTTTAGGATATAATTGTCCGTCCGTAAATACGATAACTTGAGTAAAACTTAACCAATTTTCAAAATCTGTTTTTCCCCTGAAGGGTAGTACCAAAAGTGAATTTGGTAATGCCGATGGGCATTTTTGGACGAAGGGCCGCTAAGCTACGGCCGTCTAAGTTGTTTTCGGTCTTTTGTACATGCGTAAATCTTTTCCGATTTTCTACGAGCCTAACGTTTTTTTCTACATAAATCGGGTAAATCTTATCCGATTTTCAAAATCATTTTTTTCCTGAAAGATAATTGAATAAATGAAAACGAATTTGATCTTGGGCAAAATTGGTTAAGAAATTTCGAAGTTATGGTCGAAAAAATGGTCAAAAACGTGGTTTTTTGAAGGTTGGTGAAACTTTTCGACTTATATCTCTGCGAAATTAGAACGAAAATCGCTCTTGAAGGTTTTGAGTAAAAGATATGGGCATCAGAAAATCACGGAAATTAAATTAGTAAAAATCTGTAGAGTGGTTCGCGCTGCAGATTCCTTAGTGTGGGCAGGCGCGCCGAGTATGGGGGGCGAGGGGGGCTAATGCCCCCACGATATATTCAAACATTTAACCGCGAAAGCTGTTAGTTTTGCAGAAATAACTAAGACAATAATTTAGAGACAAGCACATTTTATTATATATTATATAGTAATTTACATTACAAGTTTTTGGTCTGTGATTGATTAACAGAAAAAGTCTAGCAATTAAAACGTAAATGAAAAACTACAGCAAATCCCTGAAATTGCCGTAGGCCAAATTTTATATTTTTAGCATTCCCTAGAATTAAATTTTAACTTAAAAGTGAAGCATGGTTTCTAAAATTTTTTAGCGGATATTGCCCCGCTAAGGCCCTGTCGGGACGGTTCCAGATTCAGGCAAAAGGCCCATTGGGCTCGCCCCGATTGCCCAGTATGGCCAGTTCGGGCCTGACCACATCGAATTGATAAGTTAACACACATGCAGTGTGCACCCCCTCAATTACACAGTAAATTTCACTACTACAGTAAACTTCACTACTTGTTTTCCAAATTCGTTGTACTTCTTTTCCTTATCTTCGTACACTGCTACAAGCTGACTTTCGATAGCCCACTGTTATCAATTTCAAAGTTTCTTTTGTATTTTTGAGACAAATTTTTCTTCTACCTTGTTTCTGTTTGAAAGGGCACACCGCTAGTTTCTCCCTTTTTGTTTTTCGAAACAGCCAATTGCTAATTTGATGAATTTATTTCACGAAATGTAACATGGTGTAACACATTTGCATAATGATCGGAATAGGTCAGGTCGAAGTGGAACAGACCTGTGGCTTGTGCCCAGCACGCCAGTCGGCGCGCCTGCGTGTGGATCCAGTTCACGATACGCAACTTTAAACGCTATTTGGTGGTTTTTCGTGAATATTTCTTTAATGGTGAGGTTGTTTGTTCAGTGTTGTTGAGGAAAAAGTAGCGAAAATTTTTGTCCATGGAAGAGGTCTGGAACAAAGTTTTTGTATATTTTTTTCAAACTTTGGGCTTTTTTATGTATATGGAGAGGTTCTTCGCCGTTGCTTCGGACAATTTCCACAATTTCAAATCCAATTTGTGGATGTAATTTCATACACTTAAGAATTAAGGCAATATTTACTTAGATACGGTCGAGTCTTTTCGCAACATATATTCTGTTTTCCATATCTATTCTGATACGTACGGATCCCTTGCATATGTTTTTTATACTTTCCTTCAATTTTCTAAGACAAATATCAGTTTGAGTTGGTGTTTGTTGTAATTTTACAACATGAAAATGTTATAAGCGACGATGAAATAAGGAGTTCAGGCACTAGACCAGTCCTTTGTCTAGTGCCTGAACTCTTTAGCTTGTCGTCGTCTAGCACATTTTCATGGAGAAAAATTGCAACAAACGAAGATCTGCATATTATATTAAAAAAACTTTCTTTGACAATGCTGGAATGGAAAACGAGTACAATTCTATGCACTCCGTTCCAACTCGGCACCAAGCTGCCTACTTGAGAAGTTTAAGTAACCATAAAGAACGCAGCCTGGTGCCAAAAATCTGTTAATGTCATTAAAACCGCAGCTACGAATGTTATACGTCACATTAATTTCAACGCGGCACCAGGCTGCCTACTCAACATATTCTATTGTTAACACAGAGGGCAGCAGCAGCACCAGGCTTGAATTGAGATTTATATGACATTTAATATTCTTTACTGTCGTTGCAATGACTTTAACAGATTTTCGGCACCAGGCATCCCTCCGATATCCTGCTAAGACATCTCAAGTGCGCAGCCTGGTGTCGAGTCGGAACCAAGTGAACATTTATGTACTCGTTTCATCATCCAACGTTGTCAAAGGAATTTTTTTGGCACCGGGCTGCCTTCCGGAATCGACCAGAGGGTACTTGCCTTAAGGGAATACTAGAGTTAGAAAACGCTAGCAAAAAATGGAAACTCAAACGAAAATTGAGATACTGATCTTTGTTGCATGTTGCTACATCTCAATTCAAATATGCATTATTTTCTTAACGTTTAATAATTCACAAGAAGAACTAGCCACTTTCGATGTGTTGTATGAAATGTCAGATGTTACATCCTATTTAATTTATGTTTTTCGTCATACTTATTTGTGTTCAGTCAGGGGGCTTCGGCCATTGATGAAATAAATAAATAATAGTATTTTATTGCCATTTGAGGGGAATAATCGAGGCTTGCCGAGATTTCCCCTCAAATGGCAATATGATGCTTTATTGCATGAGCGAAAAAGAGAAAACAAACATAGGAGAACGACAAATCTCATTGTCAGCGATTAATAATTTCTCTTTTATATTACTAGATTAATAATTTTTAAGGGGAAACACTGCGCGAATGCAATAAATAAAATTAAAATTGAAAAATAGATGCACATCTTGAGAAACTAGACCATGTCTATATACTACAACGACTCGTCAGTCCTTAAAATAGTTCACACCTTAATCGCAGTAGATCATCGTGATGGATCTTTGAAATTTCGGATTGCCGTCGAAATTATTTATTTATTTATTTACTGCATCAATGGCCGAAGCCTCCTGACTGTATACAATTAATTATGATAATGACAATAAATTAGCTTAACACAAAAAAAAAAAAAATACATAAATGAAGAGCAGGTCCGGAAGTGAGTTGCCGACCCAGTCGACCCGTCGGAGTCAACAGTCACCCCTGCCCATCGTCAAAATTACTTTATTTATAGTTGTTATACAATTAAAACAGCATCAATTAGACGAAAATAGAAAATTGGAAATGAAAAAATGAAAAAAGCCCGTCGTTGCATCAAGCACCGCCATATCGTGTAGCCACCTGAAATAAAAAGGATTAGCGGAAACTAGTCGTCTAAACTAGCTGTTTTTGCACAAGTCGACGTGACTTAGAGTTACACTTGAGAGTCGTGAGACCCAATTGACTAATCAGCTTTTGATTAGATTGAGAACCAAAGGTTCAGTTTATGAGATTCTGATCTTACCATTTAGTTTATATGTGATTTTTAATTTCCTAATAGTCCAACTTGAACGATTCACGTGGTATGTTTTGAAACCACAGCAATGAAAAGCGATTAAACGCCATGCACATGTTATTGATAGGCTCATAAAGACCATATTTAGTCCTGTGTTTGTCAACTACGAGAAAATCATCAGCACAAGTGGGCCTGGAATTTCGCATGATCTTGCTTTTGATTTTAGGTGCGTCGATGGTTCCATTCTTCAGATCGGATACGAAAAGTGAGCAGGCGTTGATTCTGCGTCGGGCAAGTGTTTCGATATTGATCGATTCGCATCTCTCAATATATGGCGGAAGCTTGTGGTTTTCATCCCGCTTCACCGTCCGCCTCAGTGCGTACATCAAAAATTTTTTCTGAATTGATTCAATTCTGTCAACAAATGTGTCTTGATAAGGATGCCAAACAATTGAAGCATATTCTAAGTAAGAACGGACATAGGCAAAGTATATATTTTTTAAAGTTTTAATATTTTTAAATTGCTTACAAGTTCTCATAACAAAGCCAAGCATTGAGTAAGCTTTTGCAATTATATATTCGATGTGTTTACTGAACGTCAGTTTTTGGTCCAAGAGGACTCCCAAATCTTTAATTACCTTAACACGAGTCAACGTAACATCATCGATATTGTAACCAAACTCAATCTTGGATCTCCTTCGTGTGAAGGAGATTACCTTACACTTACCAACGTTCAAATAAAGTTAATAATGAGGTTGAATTCAAGTTGCTTTAGTCGTATAAATACATTGACTAGGTGATATAGTTGTTTTTGCGTTTTTTGACCAAAACATATGAAAGGGAACCGTGAGCATCAGAATGGATGTGGCAAACAGGAAAGATGTTACGAAACGACTCGAACGTATCTAAGTAAATATTGCCTTAACTCTTAATTCGTTTTGCCGATGAACAAGTAAAAATTTTTACGACATTTTCAAGTCACGACGGTTTTGAAGTCCGCCATACTTATTTAAATTACTTTGATACAACTCATACACATTCACTGTACGAACGGAATTTTTTTGTCATTGACGTGACGCTTCAGCATTAACACATCTAGAACAGTTGTGTTATGAAGATTTTTAGAAGAGATCAACATTTCGGCATCCAGTGCCAATCTTCAGCCAAGTCATTCAACTTGATATGTTGATGGGAAGGTGAACGACGAAACATTGAAACTTCTATATATCTCAGTTATAGGCATACCCTATTTTTTGAAAACTGCATTTCTCAAATTTCTAAAGTTTCTTAAATATTTCTAAAATTTCCCAAATATTTCTAAAATTTCCCAAATATTTCTTAAATTTCTCAAATATTTCTAAAGTTTCTCAAAATTTAAGGAAATCCATTAAAGTTGATTTTTTTGTTGTAATTTTCATGGGCAAATGAATTGAATTTGATTCTTCAAAATCTCACAAATCGCATATGCTTTCGTGCCAACAGCTCTTCCGCTTCGTCGAAAACGCCTACAAACCATTCCTGCTATCTTGTCTTGGAGCCCTGAATTGGCTTTCTACTCTTCTGAGCCATCCAATGATGCTCTGCAGGACTTGGGTCTAATTTTTCTACTGTAGGCATGTTCATCTTCACGTTCTTGTAGATAAACTTGATGTTTTATAACAAAAATCGCGTTACAAAACAAGAATTAATGCGATATGCTAGATTATTACTGATGAATCGTTCAACTTTTGCCGAAAGTGGTTTTGCTGCTAATCTTCCTAAAGCAGTTTTGATAGCCGCTGAAAGGTTGAGTTGAAAGTTGCTGTAATGCTTTAATAGTGTCGGTTGGGGCTTTACATTCATAGTTATGTACTAAATCGGCTGCAGCCCGGTACTCTTCTATGAAGGTATTTGGTTCGAAATCCGTAGCAATGAATTTGTGACACAATTGAAGAGACTCTTCGGATGCCAAGATATTGATCGGATGAAGGGGTTGCAAATATTCCTACATGAAATCGTCGAAGCCAAGGCGTTGATCTAAATGCTACAACAATGATCGTACGATAGCTTCTCGTTCCTCAGATCTCAATACGAGAAAACTATTGTTGCTTCGTGTCAAGCCTTCATTAATTAATCTGTGGCTGAGGAAATATGTATCATCGTTCTCACAAACAATCTCATTCAAAAAGAGCTGCTCCCATCCATTTTCCAGACTATTATCGACGCAATTAACCAGACACTCAAAAAGCTTTTTCTTTTTATCCCGTAATTCCAAAATCGTGTTTGAGTCAGATTCAAATAACTTTTGAAATATCGGTCAGAAATGTAAGAAGATGTATTCGATGATAGTTGTCAAATGTCTTCGCGCAATGGTTCGTTTTCTGACTAGAAATACAACATTGAACATCTCCAATTTCTCAAAACGACGTAAGGTAGCTTATATAGGTATATTGCACGCAAAGAGTTGATTTATGGGGTACGTTTGCTAAAAGTGCGAAAAAATTTACATGTGTGTTGAGATTCCTCTGTAAATTTTTTTTATTATTGTTTTCATCCCCATTGTGGAATTGGGCTCTATCAACAGCGCCATCAACTCTTACCGAAAGTGCGAGCGACTCCTTTATACGACATTACAGCTTTTCCACATCGCTTTGGATAATTGCGTCAAGAAATTGTAGATGTTGAGCTGGATTGACGTCACCAGTCTTCATTCATCACTAACACAGGTGGAATTGTGCGAAGAGCCGCATGAAGACAACTTTCCACCAATAAATGAAGTCGACTCAGTTCAAATTGCATCTGAAAATTCATTTGGTAGGGAAGAAATCATTCTGAAGGAATTCAAACTACACATACATGCTCTGTAAATAGCTAACCTCAGGTTGTGAACAAAACCAGCGAATTCAACATCGGTTCATCATCAAATATTGATGTATCACAAAAACAAACAAATTTTGAGACGAACCCAACAAATTTCAATAAAACGAAGAACCGATTTCCTGACCACTAAAGCCGAAAAATGTAAAATAAGTAATTCTATTTTCATTGTTAGAAACTCGGATTTAAATACACATTTATTGAAATCACAACCGATTTCTTTAATTTCCAATTCACATCTAGAATTTCTTCTCAAATATTTCTAAAATTTCTCAAATATTTCTAAAATTTCTCA
>CM055404.1:78702419-78720818 GCA_029228625.1 Pseudolycoriella hygida
GCAATTAACCAGACACTCAAAAAGCTTTTTCTTTTTATCCCGTAATTCCAAAATCGTGTTTGAGTCAGATTCAAATAACTTTTGAAATATCGGTCAGAAATGTAAGAAGATGTATTCGATGATAGTTGTCAAATGTCTTCGCGCAATGGTTCGTTTTCTGACTAGAAATACAACATTGAACATCTCCAATTTCTCAAAACGACGTAAGGTAGCTTATATAGGTATATTGCACGCAAAGAGTTGATTTATGGGGTACGTTTGCTAAAAGTGCGAAAAAATTTACATGTGTGTTGAGATTCCTCTGTAAATTTTTTTTATTATTGTTTTCATCCCCATTGTGGAATTGGGCTCTATCAACAGCGCCATCAACTCTTACCGAAAGTGCGAGCGACTCCTTTATACGACATTACAGCTTTTCCACATCGCTTTGGATAATTGCGTCAAGAAATTGTAGATGTTGAGCTGGATTGACGTCACCAGTCTTCATTCATCACTAACACAGGTGGAATTGTGCGAAGAGCCGCATGAAGACAACTTTCCACCAATAAATGAAGTCGACTCAGTTCAAATTGCATCTGAAAATTCATTTGGTAGGGAAGAAATCATTCTGAAGGAATTCAAACTACACATACATGCTCTGTAAATAGCTAACCTCAGGTTGTGAACAAAACCAGCGAATTCAACATCGGTTCATCATCAAATATTGATGTATCACAAAAACAAACAAATTTTGAGACGAACCCAACAAATTTCAATAAAACGAAGAACCGATTTCCTGACCACTAAAGCCGAAAAATGTAAAATAAGTAATTCTATTTTCATTGTTAGAAACTCGGATTTAAATACACATTTATTGAAATCACAACCGATTTCTTTAATTTCCAATTCACATCTAGAATTTCTTCTCAAATATTTCTAAAATTTCTCAAATATTTCTAAAATTTCTCAAATATTTCTAAAATTTCTCAAATATTTCTATAATTTCTCAAATATTTCTAAAATTTCTCAAATATTTCTAAAGTTTTAAAACGATATAAGGAAAACTGTGCTCACATACGCTACAATAGACCTGAAAAATCTGCGGTAGCGAAACATATCTTAGAAACTAAAAAAATGTGTTACAAAACTCTACACCCTAGATGCTTGGGAAAGTTATCATATGCACAAACGAAAAACAGAACTTATGAACACAGACCCGGCACCGATAATATCACCGCTATTCAATTTTTAAAAAACCAATCGGATGACCAATTGTTTGTAATTTATTGGACCCGTACGAAGTACAAGAGGTCCTATACGTTTACTACAAACAATTATATTGTAACATGGGGTAGTCTAGAGATGACGAATCAGCAATAAAAAAAATGTCCGTCCGTCCGTCCGTCTCAACTTTTTTTTCCAAACGGCTCAACCGATCAGCCTAATCTTTTTTTCCCTGAAAGGTACATGCCTCCCATGATTCAAGTTCGAAGATGAGCAAAATCGATCAAGTGGTTCCGGAGATATGGCCGAGGAAGTGATCAAAAACATGGTTTTTCGAGGGTCGGTGAAACTTTTACGCAAATATCTCAGCAAGTATAGCACGGAAATTCCTCATTTTGGTGTCAAATGAAAGAATTTGATGTCACGAAACTGGGAAAATCACATATAAGCTGAACGGTAAGATCAGACTTTCATAAACTGAACCTTTGGTTGTCAATCTAATCAAAAGCTGATTAGTCAATCGGGTCTCACGACTCTCAAATGTAACTCTAAGTCACGTTGACTTGCGCAAAAAACAGCTAGTCTAGACGAATAGTTTCCGCTAATCCTTTTTATGTAAGGCGGGCGACGGGCTATTTTCATTTCCAATTTTCGTCTAATTTCCCACGGGTTGATTGGGTCGGCAACTCACTTCCGGACCTGCTCTTAATTTATGTTCCTTTTTGTTAGCTATTTATTGTTATTATTATTTTTAATGTAACCAGTCAGGAGGCTTCGGCCATTGATGAAGTAAATAAATAAATTATTTATTTAACATTTAATATTTTTGAGTACCTTGAGAAAAATTTTTGATAAAGCAATTTTAGTGACTAGCGAAACTGGCCCACTAAAGTTACAATAAGCGGACGCTGGTTATTAGCAATGTTAACCCAACCTTTTCAAACAAGGTTCTCGTCGGCAACACTGAAATAGTACATTCACATTACAAATCAGTGATGCAAATGGGAACCCTTTCAAGGTATCAAAAATGTTAGGGTCAACATCCTCTCCAATTTTACCAACTCTCCGTACATGCAACAAAAATGAATGAAATGAGCAAAAAATGGAGTACCAATAATGCCAGCATATGCACTATGACACTAACTCTCAATCTAGAAACCAAAAAAAATATATTGTTCCCTCAAGTATGTCCATCACCTTGTCAATCCACCCTAGGTCCTCATTTACATCCCTGTTACTAGAGCTATCATGTTGACGGACGGACGGAAAAACAGCCTTACGGACAACTTTTTTTTTGCGGATTTCTCTCTTTCAGACATCAAAAAGAAAAACCCTAAAACTTCCGGATCGAAATTCGATTGTTTACAAACGTAATGGTAAACGCAAGAGACCCGTATATTTCGTACGGGTCTGAAAACATGCTTGTTTGATTTTTTCGAGATGTGTTCATTTGTTTTTGAATATGATGAATATGAAATGATTTTGATCTTGTGTTCCCAAAAACGATTTCAAAATCATATTGATATAGGATCACAAATGTACACGTTGATGATCGTTAGAACTGTGTTTAAAATAACATCAAAGTTTCAAACGGTTTCGTTTTATTACTATGGTCGCACCTGTAAAAAATATGTTTATGAACTTGAAGCCAAAAGTCACAATAATTTAATATATAAGGTGCAGACATGAAACCTAACCGACTATTTTATCAAGGCAAAGCTATTAACATTTGTATGGCATTAAGCCTTTTTTTTTAAATAAACCGGCTGATCTGAGTTATGTAAGACGGACACGAAAGACTTAAAGGTGCATGTTTGACATAGGTTCGTAACGTACAGTTGTACAATTCTTATTAATGCCTAGCTGTGGAATAAAGTGTGTAATTAATATACAACCAATTTAATGTTTTTCTAGATATTAAGTTGGGGAAAATGATTGGCGATTTAACTACGCATTTGATTTTATTTTACGTCAACAAAAGTTGTAGCGATATTGTTAAAAAATTATTTTTTTCGTCTGTTGCTTACGACAGCTAGACTTTAATTATGAAGGTTGCGTAATGTTACCGTTTTTCTCCATATGAAACGTGCAATAGTTCGAAAAGCCTAAATTATATAGCTTAAGAAAATTCTTATAACATACGAAAAAGATAATCTGAAGGGTGGCTCCTAAGCGCTTACAATGTCTCAACTCAATACAGTTTTCCAGAACATCTGTATTTACTTTTGCCGATGTAACCTGGAGTAGCCTATAAAATTCGATAGCTTAAATGGTTAACCTCAGTTTACACATTCGCATACTAAAAGTACTTCAATTCTAGTTTTTTGGACCATACTTTAAAGTAAAATTGTAGGTGGGGGAGTGGCGAAATTAAAAAATGGGCGTTTTCTATTAGTTATCAAACAACATTCTACTTAAATCGATTAATCTCTCTTAGCTCCAAACACATTTGTTTATTTAAAGTAAAAAAATATGTTTGAATCTGCCGGAAGTCCAAAGTAAACACCAGTAGCGCTGTGAGCAACGCACAATATATTATTTTTCAATTATTAAAAAAAACCAATAAAACAACTGACGTCATTACAGGTAAAGTTATGATAATTAGTATATTACAATCATTCTTTCATATAATATTCTTCAACATCAAGATGTTTCTGTACATTTTCGGAACATTGTATAATACACAAGTATTATAGTATTAAGACGGTACATTTACATCTTACAAATATTATTTTTATGAATGAAAATCGACATCAGAAACAAAATAAAAACCTAAATGAAATGAATAATAACACATCACGAATTTTGTTGTAATCTAAATACATATTATGTAAATGAATGTATGCGCATCTAATCCAGATGAAAACAGATTTGAGGTGTAACCCACGGGCGTATTTCAAAAATGAAAACAATTCAACCGAAATGTCAATGGAATAAATCTAATTCATCTATCAAGGTAAAGGAAATTTCAAATTAACTATCCTGACAACCACTTCATGTTCGAAATTTAGTGGAATTGTTCTTAACGCTGGAGACTTTCATTTTGACAGATGTGGCGTTTTCAGCCCGAACTGAGTCAACATAAAAATCTCCCAAGTCATTTTATTCGCGAAGACCGCCGGAAACGAGTTTTAACGGTAGTGACCGTGAAGGAAAACGAGTTTCCGACGGGTGTAGCGACTTAAATAATTTTCTTAAGACACTTCATAAAAAATATTATTTTTCTATCATTCAAATTGCCCACATGCACGTTATATCCGACTGGGCCGGCCCGGCGCAATGCTGTTTACATTTCTTACAAAAACTGTTCGTTATCAACATCCTCTGCGTTACACCCCTGTGGTGTAAGTTCATGGATATAGAGTTTTTGTAACGTGCTTGATAGTAAAAACTATACAAGAAATCAAGTTGAAAATATTTCAATTATGTTTACGATTTAACGGAGAGATGATGATCTCGATGATATGTCCATGACTTGATAGAGGTTGGTTTATTATAATAATTTTCTATTCCAGTGCACTGTCCGTGCTCGTTCAATTTAATCAAAATTTTTTGGCATGATTCATAAATGAACTTAATGGTTTTTGCGGTTTTATAGCTAGACACGTTTTTATTATTTAGTAATATTTCCCAATTAACCAAATACTTCCACGGAAAGTCGTTCAGACATCGAACAAAAGAAGCTTTTGAAAGCCTTCATTGTTCTTTGCCCGAACGAATTTCCGCGGAAGAATTTGGTTAATAGGGTTTCAATATGTGATTTTAACTCTACTACGCTTCGCCTTCGAAAAGTTTCAACCACCTGAATCAAAGTCTTTGGTTTTTCACCCTTGTGTTATATTACTTGTTTTATGTATTATGCTTTCGTTTTTTGGAAGGAGAAGAAGTTTGCTCAATTATCTTTTTGGACGTGTCGCAAGCCTTCGACAAATTTTGGCGTGAATCTACTTGAATACGTGAATCTAATTAAATTGTATGTAACCGACAGAATGTTTCGTGTACTCAGACTTTAAGAACATAGAGGCTGGAGTACACAAGGCTAAGTAAATACCCTATTCAGAAAAATGTATTGGATTGTAAGCCGCAAATCGAGTACATCAATTTCTGACAAATTGCTATTATACAATCAAATCCTTAAACTAATCTGGATGTAACGGTATCCAGTTGTGGGGATGTGCTAGGAATCGCCATATTTTGACATTACAACGACTCTAGAACAAAGTATTACGAACTATTGTTGATCCCGAAATATTAGAGAAACCCTGACATTCATCGTGACCTTAAAGTTCCTATGTATCTATGTCAAACCTACATCAATTTTCATGCATTGTGTCCCAAATCGCAATTTATAAAATTTTTAAAAGTTTCGGACAGAAACACTGGGGCTTCTGTGACCTTAAACTATCATTCTGGTTGGATTCCAATCGGAACACATTTGTTGGAGACATAGGAAATTGAGGAAGATTCCAAATTTGGCCATTTTTTATATTTTCGATAACTACAACTTGTACCAGCTTTCCGTTCGTGATCCATCCATGGTTTTAGACTCTGACTCTGACCTTTTCAATGATCTACTTGGAGAGTAGCGCTAGTATAACTGGTGAATCACATTTGAAAAAGTCAATTTTTTTTTGTCTAAAAATAAGTCTGCTGACCCACCCACTCATAGTTTCCGGGTAAGTGGGGCTCAAACTCTTCGTCTACTTAAGGAGTACTTACCTGAGGATACCGATACTTTCTACTTGCCTCAAGACGTTGTGTCGCACACGATATCCGAATATTTTTCCGACGCATCAGTGTTCCTCGCAAACATTCAACAACTGCCAATGTATCAGATATCAGATGATTAAAACGTTGCTTCGAATATGCTTGATCTAGTATTTGTTAACGATCTGCACGATATCAGAGATGTTATAAGGCACCGATTGCAATAACGAAAGTTTCCGGAATAGTCCAGCTGCACCCTCCACTCGAATTAACTTTGAGTATCATTTATCCGAAGAGCCAACGTCGTCGCCAGAATTCATCGAAGTGTTTTCGTACAAGAGAGGTAACTACGAGAGAATGAATCAGCAGTTGAATTCAATAAATTTCGCTCGTGTTTTTGACCGTATTTGTGTCGATGAAGCTTTTAATCATTTTTATGATACATTGGAACGATTGATTGTGGAAAACATTTCTAAGGTCCTAGTCAAAAGACAAAAAAAAAACAAATCGATGTGGAGGACGGATGTGCTGCATAAGAAAAAAATCGACGAAACAAATTGTTCAAACGAAAACCTAAAGCTGCGTCAGTCATGTCCGAAATATGAATTGCGCGAAATACATCGATGGAGTGCAAGAAAACATTTGTAACGATCTGAAAGAGTTTTGGGCATATGCAAAAATGAAACAAAAGAGATCTGTGTGGAAATGTGGTTCTACTATTTCCTGACAGGAAGGAAATTTTATGTTCAAATATGTTCAAATTGGAAATTTTGAATCGAGAATTTACGTTTCTCATTTCGATAGACGACATAGCGAAGTGTGTTTCGAATGCGAGTGTATTATTGTTTGCCGACGACATTAAAATCACGTGTGAAATATGCTCCATCGCCGATGTATGTGCATTTCAAAACGATACAAACAAGTTGCTAAATTGGTGTGACGAAAACGGACACACATTCAACCAAAAAAAGTGCTTTATTCTGACATTGTCTCGGAAGGACGATTACATTGAAAGGTCATATAAACTCGGTGACCATATCATTGAACGCAAAGACGAAATTTGGCACCTGGGATGTCTCGTTGACAAAAACTCACTTTTGGAGGACATGGAGAACAACTCACCAGCAAGGCTAGGCAAATGTTCGGTTTTATCGAAAATATATAGGGCGGTCGTTTAAGCTTGAAAACGCTTAAAGTTCTCTTCTTACGTCCGATCCAGACCAGAATTCGCCAGTGTCGTTTGGGATTCGCATGAACAAGTGTATCGGGACGATATCCAGTCGATTCAAAGACAGTTCGTTATACATGCTTTGGGTGATAATAATCGAATTCCGCCGTATAGATTACGACCGTACGAAGAGAGAAGTCATGAACTGGGACTGGGTTTGCTAACGGACCGCAGAAAAAGGATAAATCTGAAGTTTGGCTACGATCTATACAACGGAAAAATGTACGACGTGAACCACTCACAGAAAATGATTGTCATTGAACCAGCTTACAAGTTCAGAAACAACAGACGGATCAGGGAATTAGTCAGAGAAACGGACTAACAGTTTTATCAGTCGTTTGGTAGCTAGAATGATGAGATTAATAAGTAAGTTCTCATCGCTAATGGGTTGAAATGAAAATGGATTGCATTAAAGGACAAAGACACGATAGGGAAGCTAAGTGAAAGCGGTTAATGTGACTGAGTAGCAGGGCCATGATGATTTTTGTTTTTTTGCTTATTATTTTGTGTTTTCTATTTCTATTTTGTTTTATCAATTTAGTGTTCATTTGTTATTTTTTATGTTTTGTTCGTTCAGCATGTTTCAAGATTTTTGATTCGAATCAGATTGATTTGTAAATTTGAAATTGTAATCAGCCAGTTTTGGCTGTGAAGAATAAACTAAACTAAGGAGTACTTACCTGAGAAGTTTCAGGAAAATTCGGTGAATCGTAACTAAGTTTTTAAAGAAAAACGATTTTGAGCTATTCCATGCAGAGTATTTCTTCAAATATTCCACCGCTCAGATGGGATTTTTTCGGAGAAAAGTGTCTTCTACGAATTTCTACTATTGGTCCAAGGAATCGAATAAGTGATATAAATGAAGAATCTGAGACCACTCGAATTCGACTTTCATACAACCTAGTCGAAGAATTCGCAAATTGTCTCTTAAATTTTAATTCGAAACATGCAACACAAGGAAATTACAAAGAAGGTCCTTCTAGGATTTTGTGTAGATCATACCCACAGCGGTAGCGGCGGGCGTGACGCAGTGCGCAGTCCCGACACCCCAAAAAAGAAGTGCACAAACTACAAAAACGTCGTACAAAAACCTTTGGGACAAGGGTCCCTATATGACTAAATCCATTAGATTTTAGAAAAATTTGACGTGGGCAGCCACGTAAACTCAGTTTCTGTTACAGATAGAGCTTTAGGGGCCGTTCATAAATTACGTAACGCTAAGATCGACATCTTTTCGATCTTCCTCCCCCCAGTAACGCTAGCGTAGCGCAAGGCTTAGTGTTTCCGAGGCAGCCGAAGATGCCACGAAGTGTTCCTAAGGTACCCGAAGGTGACAAAAAGTGTTCCGAAGGCAGCCGAAGGTGACGCGAAGTGTTCCGAAGGCAGCCGAAGGTGACGCGAAGTGTTCCGAAGGCAGCCGAAGGTGACGCGAAGTGTTCCGAAGGTAGCAGAAGATGACACGAAGTGTTCCGAAGGTAGCCGAAGGTGCCACGAAATTTTCTGAAAGTAGCCGAAGGTGACACGAAACGTTCCGCAGAGAGTCGAAGGAGACAACTCAGCGGTGAACTTTTTTTTTGAAAAAAATTTTTTTCAAAGAAAAAACTTTTCAAAAAATAGAAAATTTTTCACATGAATTTTAGTTATACGTAACAACTGAAAATTTCAATTTCCAAACCTCTTAAAAGGTGAAGTGTTATGTTATGTTATGTTATGTTATCGCTTGAGGTGACGCTATCGCTGATAATACGCAGAAATTTGTTTGAATTAAATGTTAGCTATTGGTCAAAGTTTTATTCTTTAAACAAAATTGCATCACTTTTTTTAAAACAAAATTACGTTGTGTTCAAAAAATTGCGTCACAAATGGAAGACACAACGAAATAATTTTTCTATACTTTCAGTTTTATCTAATTTACAAGTTGAATTTTTGCAGGTTGGTGGAACTTTTTCACTTTTATCTCTGCAAAATTAGAACGGAAATCGTTCTGAAAATCACTAAAATTAAATAAGTGAAAATATATCTATGAAAATCAGAAAAGATTTGGTCGAGCTATATACAAAAGACCAAAAACCACTTAAACGGCCATAGCTCATTTGCCCTTGGGCCTATAGTATCCAGATTCAAACCCAAAAATGATTTTTCAATTATCTTTCAGGCAAAAAAAGTTTTTGAGAATCGGTTGAGTATTACTCAAGTCATCGTTGTGACGAATGGACGAACATTTTTTTTATTGCTGATTCGTCATCTAAGGACCATGTTCGATGCTCCCTCTACTCCTGGATCGAAATTGGGGTGGGTACAAATATCTTAGTAAACGCATAAGAATACTTTTCACGTCGGCAAAATTTAATTTCCTAAATTTTGCCAACATATTTTCCAATGGTTTTCTAATTGAGTACTGAGTAAGGAATTAGTTTAATGTTAGTTCGTATATAATACAGGAACGGAAAAGTGAAAACCGACAAGTTTCTGATTTGTATGGTAACACGTTCGCCCTACTCGCATTTGTCTCGTATCGTATTCCTAAAGCCCACTTTGTTGAATCTGAAAAAAAGCTCCTTAAATTAGAGCTACAAACACGAAATATTCAAATTTTTTGCAACAGTTTCAGTTGAATTAAAGTTTCAATGTGCAGAATATTTGTACTAGAATTAATTTGTTGTTAGCCGTTCTTAGTTATCAGTCTGACTGTTTTAGATGCAACAAGTGGAAAGGTTTGATTTCAATGGGAATAAATGCCAATAGACGTTCATCAACTAGCCGATTTCATTAAATGTTGGTAGTCACCAACTAAATCAAGGAAAAAGACATAAAAACGAGTTTCTTATAGTTTTTATATGTTTTTCTAGGCGAGCAACATTTTTCAAATTTCGTAATATTTTATTCTAAACGACATGTGCATTACAATCTCTAACGATAAACTGAGTTTTTTATTGATGATTTAAACGAACGCTGCTTAATATTTAATTCATATAGCAAAAATCTAGTTTAAAACAAAAAAATATCAATCGTCTGGCATATTTTGCGTTACCAGTCGTTTATCATGAGCAAATTGATAAAATACAATTTATTTATCATTGCAATCAATTAATAATATAATAATGTATGACAAGAAGTAAAAGTTAAACATAAAATTATGTGAGGAAATTTTTAATTAAGAGATGCAGGTTTTATTATTCATCACTTCAAAGAAAATTTTTGTAATCAGCATGCCTAGTAGCTATTTGATTCATTTGAGAACAATGTCCGCATAACTATGTTCCATTTATATAAGACTTTGTTTTGTAATATTGTTCTAAGTACAGTATACTTTAAAAATGTTAAATTCAATAAATCATCAGGTGGGGGGGCGGTGGCTATACGGACAAAGTGCAACAGTGGGAGGAGGGTTTAAAAAGTCGCTAAAAATGCGGACGTCCTTTATGGATGTTCCCTTAACTCTTAAGTATATACAGTTACGCAATATTGAAAAGCCCGTACGAAGCAAAAACCTCTCCAAGCCCTTAAAATAAGCCCAGAATATATAACCGACCTAGAGTACTCAGAATATTCACGAAAAAACACCAATTATCATGTAGGGCTGCGTAGCGTGAGTTTGGCTCACACTTAGGCCGAATCACTTAACATATTTTCAATAATTTAATTTTCTTGATTTTCTAATGTCCACATCTTTCATTTAAAAATTTGAGGAGCGAATTCCGTTCTAATTTCGCAGAGATATAAGTGAAAAAGTCTCACAAATCTCCAAAAAACCACGTTGTTTACCGCTTTTTCGACCGTAACTTCGAAAGTTTTCGACCGATTTTGCCCAAATTCAGGTAAAAAAGTTTTTTGGAATTCAGTTGAGTTTTACTCAAGTTATCGCGATGACGGACGGACAGTTCTTTTTATTGCTGATTCGTCATCTAAAGACCATGATGGAAGCTCCCCCCTACTCCCGGGTCGAAATTATTGTGGTTACAAACGTCGTGGTAAACGCATAAGACCCTTTTCAAAGAACTTCGTTCTTCGTACGGTTCTAAACATTTCAAAAAATTTTTTTGCGTTCTGAAGCTTTAAGCGTAACCCAAATTGATATCAACTGTTTTGAAAGAAGGGACGAGGACTTCATATTTCCCTTTCAAAAGGGGTTTTTGTTGTGATATCAGTTCTTATGGAAATAGAAATATTGCTTTTGACGAATTATGCATAGAATTTTTTTCGGTTGCTACTCCCAATGGCGAAAATGATCCTTAAAACACTCTCTACAACGCATCAAAATCTTTTTTCCGACATTTTTGCGGTCACCTCGATACACAGTTTTCACAGTGTAAACAACACAACAACTTTCGCTTTGACACCAAACCTCCAACTCGAATACCCAACGTTTGTCTTGAACTCGTAAAAAAGGACAATCCCATACAAAATGTGCATTCACACACAAACATATACAAAAATACTGATGAGATTTAAGATGAGATGAAAATGAGATTTATATGGGAACTTGCAGGAGCCTTAGCTCCCATACGAGGCCGGTTACCCCATTTTTTTTTTCAAAATTTCAGATATCGTAGAATCCCCAGCGAGGAATAGATATCGAGCAGTTTTCGAGAAAATTCCAAAAAAGTCGTTTTTTATAAAAGTGCCAATTCTTTCTTCTCCTTCTTCAGCCCATTTGTATCCACTGCTGGATGTAGGCCTCCCCTATTTCGGGGGTTTTTTGCCAAAAATTTTGGAAAAAAGCAGAAATTGAGCTTCAGCGGTTTCCGTTAAGAAACAAAACAACTTACGTGAAATTGAGCTTCAGTGGTTTCCGTTAAGAAAAAAAAAACAACTTACGTAAAAAAGCAGACGTCATTTATGGACAGCCCCTTGTTTCTATAGTCGAAACCGTCCGCCACCATGCTAAGGCGTTATTCCATCCTGATAACGCCTAGCTGTCTCCGACCCTTTCCATACGTAACGTTAGGATAATACCCGAAGACAGCCCTCCTCATCCTCCTGCTAAGTGACCAACAGTAGTACACCAAGGTTGGTTACCTGATCGTTCATGGGGTTGCTCACTATAACAGATGTCACCACGGGTAGGATAGGATGTAGGAGTATGTGGATAGAGGCTAAGGTACATAAAGGAGTACTATATTGCGCGTAACACACCATTTGACACCCACGTGCCAATGGAAACCAGTAACTAACTAACTAACGTAGGATGTTTTCATTAACTTTGGCTTCTATGAAAATGCACTTTTTGTATTGAAAATGATTTTTATTCTACAGGTCATATCTCCGGATCCACTGATCCGATTTTAATGAGTGAAACGACACTTTGCCTTAGAATTTTCCGTAGAATTCCGGGATCTACGTTGCTAGACGGGGAAGTGAAACAATACGGCATACATGGTTCCGCAGTCTACGAAAAAAAAATTCTCTTAATAATCTCTTAAATAATATTTCTTTAACTTTATTCAAATTATTAGCAACAAACGACGGATTGCAATTATCGGCAATGAAAAAGTATTAGGAGCCTTCAGCCTACAAATACTTATCTGAAGAGGTTAAAGAATGTTCTCGCAATATGAAGGGCGTCATGTTCCTGGACTGGTATCATCAGAATTGCGTTGATTTTCAAGAAGGTGGTGATTCCAGAAAAATACAATTGAAAACAAACATTTTGTTAAATAAATACGTATTTGTGGGTGCCAATAGTCTCTTTATTACACTGTGGCTTCTGGCACCCGGTGCCAATAATCTTTTTATTATAAAATTGCTAATGGCAACAGGTGCGAATATTCGCAATATTATAAAGAAACTATTGGCACCCGGTGCCGTAAGCCACAGTAAAATAAAGAGGCTATTGGCACAAAAACAAAGAATCATTGAAAAGAAAACATCGTTTTCCAAAAATTTTCTTGAATTTAATTTTGTCACGTGCCAATAGTGTTTAACGTACTATTCGCAAGCATGTGCGAAAAGTGTTTATACTACCATTCGCACGTGTGTGCGAATAGTAACTTCGTTCAATAATTGCGCAGGATAACCCACATCTCTAGTACTGTTGAAGAGAATGAATAGCGAATAAAATTTTAGAGAATACTTGTTTCATTGTTTTAGTGAAAAATGGCCAAATCCTGCGTTATGACTACTTCTAGAATTGTGAAGGATGACTCATCTCTAGAACCATGAAAGTTACAAAATTGCTTGCAAAGGCAAAATATTAGAGAATAACATGAAAAGTGTTTCAGTGTTTTAGGGAAAATTTACGGGATTAAGCAACTTGTAGAACTGGGACGGGGAACAGGTTAGCTCAGTGGTAACGTACTGGCTTTCCATCAAGAATATCCGGGTTCAATCCTGGGGGACAAATTCTGTATAGGCTTTTTCTTCAATGTATAGCATGAAAGTAACGTTCCTAAGCACACCCAGGCTTCATAATTTGGGTAGTTGTGGATTTGGTCCCGCAACGAATCGTATATAGAAGTATTTGTCATTCTTCACCCATATTCGATGAATTCTGCGTACAAATATATGAGTCTAGCTTTGGACGAAGGTATAATTAGCACCAGAAGAAATCCTAATGGTAAAATACTAGCTACCGTTAGGCGTGGTTCGGAATTCACGTTAAGCATGTGGTCCAAAAATTCTGCCGGTAAAACACATTGATGTGGCAAACCGGCATTCGAAGCCCTACTAGTTTCCGCCCTAGTACATTATAGATGGCACTAGGTTTGTGTTCAATTTACCACTGACACAATAAAAACGAAAGTAACGAAAGGATCTCTAAGAGAATCCATGTGAGCAAAAGCTCACACAAAATTGCGAGAACTAGTAAATAAAATTATCTCGCCTCTGACCCGGACGGGTTTTAACGGCGGATTATTATTACTATTAGAACTGGGAAGGATGATGCATAAAACTACGGCAATTTGCTTCTTAAGGCAAAGTTAGTGAGAATTGCATTTTAGAGATAGTTTCAGGATGTCTTGGTGGATATGGTGGATATGGTGCAGGGGATAACATTTCGGCCATCAAAATCAATGGTCTGAGACCTAGGGCCTTTGACATTACCTTCAGTAATTCTTATGGATCTTTGAAATTCTTATAGTTATAAAAGAGCATAAAACATTGGATTTCTATATTTAGTTACGTTCGACTCTTTTTGCAATATCTATTCTAATGCGTACGGTTCTCTTGCATATGTTTTTTACTGAGTGAGAGTGATTGTTCAAGAATATTGACCAGTGCATTTAATGGGATTTTACGAACTTTATACATCTATTAGGCAAAAATTATGTGCATATTTTTATAAAACAACTAGTCTTTGTTTTGCAGGTTTTAACCGAATAATTTCTACAGTCATTTGAGAAATAGCATATATGCAGCTTGAACAATACTTTCACGCGATAGATAATTTTTCATAGAGGCTGTGCACAAATGACATGCGCGCTTATGAGAGGGGGTGTAAGTATCTTGGTGTGAAAATTTTCAATTTTAATTATTGTTTTAGTTTTAGTATTGAGATGTTCATATTTTGGGGAAATTCTTTTTCTACTATTAGTGTTAATATTGCAAAGATTTTTTCCTTTTGTTTTAAATAATAACAAACAAAATAAAATAATTAAACATAACCAAAGACCCGTACGTATCAGAATAGATGTGACAAACAGAATAGATGTGACAAAGTGACTCGAACGTACCTAAATATACAAATTAGCAAACAATCCAACGTTTTCTGTTCTTTTATAACTGTAAGAATTTCAAAGATCCACAGAAATTACCCAAGGTAATGTCAAAGGCCCTACCGAAGTACGTCTCAGACCATTCAAATCTAGAAAAGCTTATATCCAAGGACTAAGTCATTTTTCCCCAAAAACCCTGAAACACGTGCTATCTAAAATTTTATTCTCTACAACTTTGCCTTTGGAAGCAACTTTCTACATTTCATGGTTCTTGAGATTCGGGTCATTTGCCCAATAATTATGGAAGAGGCCATATACCAGTATTGGACCATATTTTCCCAAAACCCTGGAACACATGTTCGCTTATATTTAATTCTCTACAACTTCGCCTTTGGAACCAACTTTCTAACTCTCATAGTTCTAGAGATTTGGTTCATCCTGCCTAATTATGGAAGTGGCCATATACCAGGATTGGGCCATATTTCCCCAAAACCCTGAAACACTTGTGAGCTTATATTTAATTCTAAACTAACTTTCTAACTCTCACAGTTCTGGAGATCCGGGTCATCCTGCCCAATTATGGAAGTGGTCATATACCAGGATTGGGCCGTATTTCCCCAAAACCCTGAAACATGTGTGAGCTTAATTTAATTCTATACAACTTCGCTTTTGGAACCAACTTTCTAACTCTCATAGTTCTGTAGATATGGGTCATCCTGCCCAATTATGGAAGTGGCCATAAACCAACATTAGACCATATTTCCCCAAAACCCTGAAACACGTGTTCGCTTAAATTTAATTCTCCATAATTTCGCCTTTGACAGTAAATCTCCATATTGCATAGTTAAGGAAATATAGACGAAAAACTGTTTTCGTATATGGCCAAGAATCTCAATTTCGTCCATTCCATTGGTCCCAGTGCCCAGACCCCTGTACCGATTCCCACAAAATGTTTTTCCCAGTTTTGTGACATCAAATGCTTTCATTTGACACCAAATTGAAGAATTTCCGTGCTATACTTGCTGAGATATTTGCGAAAAAGCTTCACCGACCCTCGAAAATCCATGTTTTTGGTCACTTCCTCGACCATATCTCCGGAACCACTTCATCGATTTTGCTCATCTTCGAACTTGAATCCGGTGCGGTTCGGCTTACCAGGCCGTCCCACTGTATTCATTCTCGGTAAAAACAATTTCACACAGCCTCGGACGAGTGTTGGTCACGGGGTACGACCAACGCGGGACATGGCAGGTACCCCATCGTTGACGATCAGGCAATGCAAAATGGTTGATGGTTTGTTTATTGGAAGTCTAAAGGTTAATGGGGGTTTTCGGGATCGCAGGGAGGAATTGGTGGATCTGGCTAAGAACCACGGTATATACATATTGGCGCTGAGTGACGTTAGGAGGAAAGGACAGACTGAAGAATACGTGGGCGCCTATAAGGTGTTTTTGTCCGGGGTTCAGTCTGGTAGGGCAAATTGGGGGGTTGGAATCGCAATCAGGAAGGAATTGATCAAATTTTTCCTAAATGTTCGTTTCGTAAATGAAAGGCTGATGTGGGTCTCTGTAAAGTTAGCGGGGGGAATTTATCGCCTGGTTAGCGCCCTTGCGAAGGCAGTGATGCTGCTGGCTTGGACATTTTTTACGAACAGTTGGGGGACGTGGTTAGCAAAAAGGGAAATGAATCTCTGATTTTGATGGGGGATTTTAAAGCAAGAATAGGAAACTTTAAAGGCAACTCAGGTTATGAAAGGGTAGTGGGTAGATTTGGGGAAGGAACTCTGAATTCAAATGGTAAACGGTTGTTAGATTTTTGTGATTTCAATGGGTTAGCAATAACCAACTCTTTCTATAGGCACAAGTGGATCCATCGGTATACGTACGTCAATGAGGGTTTGGGTCACAAATCCATTATTGATTACATGGTTATAGAGCAGGACAGGAGACAGGTAGTCAGGGACACACGTGTTTTCAGAGGTTTCACTTTCGGTTCTGACCACTACTTTTTGGGTACCCATCTGTCGGTTGGTAAACTCTGTCAGACTAAAAGGAAGAAGGTGGTAAGTCGCAAATTTCGTGTGGGCAAATTTAGGGAAGAGGCAGTTAGGTCTCGTTTTATGGCAAGATTCGCCGAAGGATTTGAGGGGCTTCCAGCTGACTGCTGGGACATTGAGGCTGAGTGGGCGAATTTTAAGAAATTTGTCTTGGATCTGGCTGAGGAATGTCTGGGCAGTGTCGCTAGCGGGGGTCGAAACAAAAAGACGGGTTGGTGGAACGCCGATATCAGGGGGGCTGTATTGGAGAAAAGGAAACTATACTTGATTTGGTTACAGGACAGGACGGTGGCGAAGTGGGAGGCTTATAAGGCTTGTAGGCAACTGGTTAAGGATCTAGTCAGGGAAGCGAAGGACCGGGAGGGGAAAAAGTTTGGGGAGGATTTGGAAAGGGCAGGTCAAGGCAGGGGTAAGAAATTTTGGTCGATGATTAAGGGCATTAGGCGCGGTGGCGTGAAAGAGGGATGTAGTAGTATTTTAGATAAAGACGGCGAGTTAATTACAGATAGGGGTGAAGTCTTGAAGACTTGGCGGCATTACTTTAAGGATTTATTTACATCTGTCAATCAGGTAGAAGAAAATGGGAGGGAGGCAGGTCCTAGCTCGGAGGTGGAGGAGGAAATTACACTGGATGAGGTGTCCCGAAAGGTCGGCAGATTAAGGGAAGGAAAATCCGCAGGGGTGGATGAAATTAGGACGGAATTTATTAAGTATAGCGGATCAGGTGGGATCCAATGGCTTTGTAGGATTTTCAATTTGGCCATGAGGTCTTCAACAGTACCTGCTGACTGGAGCTTCGGTGTTATTGCTCCAATTTATAAGAAGGGCAACCGTAAGGTTTGCAGTAACTACAGGGGGATATCGCTCTTGAGCGTGGTAGGTAAGGTGTACACGGGTGTACTTGTTGGCCGGGTTAGGAACATAGTGGAAGGTGTACTGGATGAGATTCAGGGTGGTTTCAGGCCTCTGAGGGGATGCCAGGATCAGATTTTCTGCCTCGAAAAGCTTTATGAAAAGAACAGGGACTTATACTTATGCTTCATCGACTTGGAGAAGGCATTCGACCGGGTACCAAGGCAGAAGCTATTCGGGATTCTTAGCGAGTACGGTATCAATGGGGGTTTACTGCGTGCCATTAAGAGTATTTACTCAGAAAGCAGGGCCGCGGTGAGAATAGATGGCGAAATTAGCGAGTCTTTCGAGGTTAAAGAGGGCGTTCGTCAGGGTTGTTGTCTTTCCCCGCTTCTGTTCATAATTTTCATGGACAAAATCATCAAGCAGGCAAACTTGCAGGGGAATGTCGAGGTGGGTGAGGTAATAATGAAAATCCTGGCCTACGCGGATGACTTGATTCTGTTGGCAGATAGTACCACGGAGTTGCAGGGTGGGATTGACTGCCTAAATGCTGCATGTGAGTAGTATGGGATGAAGGTAAGTGTAGGGAAAACTAAGGTTATGCATGTCGGCAAAGCTCGGAAGGAGATAGCTTGCAATTTAAATGGGGAGGAGCTGGAGCAGGTTTCTGAATTCAAGTACTTAGGAACCATTTT
>CM055404.1:78721318-78746481 GCA_029228625.1 Pseudolycoriella hygida
AAGGAGAAGGTTTATCGATTCAATTAAATCAGATTTAGAAGTAAGGGGACTTTCTCTGGGCGAACAAACCATCTCCTTGGCGGGCGATAGGAGGGCATGGAGGACGATAGTTCACCAATGTGGGGTTGCGACAGAAAGACCTCACACCGGAAGGTACTAACGGTCTATAAAGTTTGATGATGATGATGATGATCGAACTTGAATCATGAGAGACATGTACCTTTCAGGGGAAAAAAAAGTTTAGGCTGATCGGTTGAGCCGTTTGAAAAAAAAATGGAGAGGTACAGACAGACGGACGGATAGACGGACAGACGGACATTTTGTTGCTGATTCGTCGTCTCTAAACGATAATAGATGTATCCCCCCCCCCTCCCACCTCGATCTACCCCATGTTACAATAAAATTGTTTGTAGTAAACGTATAGGACCTTTGCACTTCGTACGGGTCCAAAAAAAGAATAAATAAATGAAGGATTGATTCATTATTGCAGAAAATCACACATAAAGATTTTGCGTCCATCCGAACAATTTGATCTTCACAGTTTTTTTACCAACTTTCCTTGATCGATACTTTGATAAATTTTGCTTAACAATTATTCTGATGAACCTTATTAATTCTTCACATGATTAATTTTACGTGTTGCAAGTGCTGATCACTGATTATGATTTATTCGATGAATACTGTCACAACGTTCCTTTTCCTTTGAGAGCTTACTTTAAAATCATCTGTTTAAATGACTTTTTCAAAAATGAAAGAAAAATTTAAATGCCACAATACATCGTTATACCAATCATTACAAAGAAGAAAAATCGTTACATTTTCATTGATGTAATTGAAAAACTTTCTAACGGAAATAGAAAAATGCAAGAGTCCCGCAGCTAGAAGTAACAGAAATTTGAATATAAAAAAATTGCAGACTAACAACATCATATGAACATAATAAATCGATATTTGGAATGACACATTCAATGAAAAGCGAAATGAAATTTGCATTTTATGGATCCGTCTATTCTTTAAGGGTTAGAAGATTATATGCTTCAACGTAATACCTACAACCAAATCAAATTCGATACCTTTAGTTGTATGTTTGTCTAATGTCTATCCATCTTAGCTCTAATAATGTGAGATATTGTTATGCAAACTTGTATATGCTTTAATAATAGTGAAAAAGTATTTCAAATTCTAGATCCATACCACCTATCTATGAAAATCTACATTCAAGATGCCATTGTATGCAAAATTATTTCATATATAACGAAATCGAAAGACGTATCGAGAACAACAAATATAGAAAAAAAAAACAATTCATCTCGCACATTAGAAAAAAATTCCCATACATGTCGAACCCATACCATCTACCCCTTTTATAAATATTGAAATATTTACGCATAAATTATAGCTTTTATGTCGATGTTGCAAGTGTAGAATTGATCAAGTATTTGATTTTTTTCATATCCTATTCAATTGATGATAAATTCAATTTTTGATTAAGGGATGCGACCTACCTGCGACATACCCTTTTAGCCTATTTGCATTTTAATATGCCGTCGCATTCGGAAAACTGTGCGTAAAAAATTTTTTGAATGAAGGGTATTCGGTTTCACTTAATATGCGTGCGCAGGTAGACAAAATAGTAAAAAATATAGTTTTCGATTTTCGACTGTATGTCTATTAGATTAGAGCTACATTTTGATTGCATGCGATGTTGTTGATATGCAAAATCTACCCATCCTTATTTTATGTGTGAATATTAATGTTTTCCAGTCCTTCAATCGATGTTCGACTTTAAGAACTAAGTAAATAGAGACGATTTTTGCTTAACGATAGTATCCCTCGATTATGCATATTTGGGGTCATCTTGAATATTTAATTTCGTTATGTAAAAAAGGGTTGAATTTTCCCATGAAAGTCTTAAGGATAAAAAAACATTTGCGTTTTATCATTTGCATGTGTCTATAGACATATTTGATATAGGCTTAGATTCGGTTGTTCTTGCAAAAGATTTATAACGTTTTTTTCTATAAGTTTAGGTCTCATCTGTACTCTTTACACAATGAACATCTAGAGATAGATGGGTTGAATGGGATCTTTTGGAAAATGCATTTTATTAAAATTTGCATTTGTCATGTAGTGTAAGCTTGAAGGAAAAAATCGTGTGTAACGTTTTTTTCTCTTGCAAAATTATTGATTAGTAATCGTTTCTATTTGAAAGAGTTTGCAGATGTTAAAATATCTTCTAACATTTTTATCATTTCCGTTACTTTTAATGACGCTCGCTGTGTAAAAAAATCGTTAAAGTTCGGTATGCAAAAAATGAGGGGAGGCACAATTTTTGCAATTAGGCTGTGGAAAGCGAATGATTGAAATTTGCAAATAACATTAAAGCGTAAACTTTAATTTTGGCAATTTCAGTAAGTCACACGAAATTCGAAATCTTAAAATGACAGTCACTTCCTTTTCCTTTTCTGTTGGATTTTCAGTTGGAGACATCAATGTTTTACAGTAATAAAATAAATAATCAAAGACCGTTACGCTGATGTTACCCTTTTTGCGAAACTTAAAAAAAAATTACTTTACAGGATTCCTGAGAAGCTTCAATCTTTTATATTTGTAGGTTTTCTTGCAGGTAATAAAATTCCATTGTTCGAACAATGGAATTCTGAGAAATATGAGGATATTTTATAAACCTAAAAAATATATGGAAGTAGTCATTTTATTTGACCAAAATTTGAGTCAAAATTTAAGTAATTTTTTGTTGACTACTTGAGTAAAATGCAAAGTTTTATGTTCAGTGAATTATATTTTTTAATGAAAGGTAGGATGATCTTGCTGAGAAATGACACGAAAACGAATAATTTAACGTAAAATATTTCAAAAGGGCCCGAACCCAGAACCTTCACCTTGCCCGGATGTTGCTCTCAATAATTGAGCTACCGTGTTGTAGCTAGATCATGTTTATCTTACGCCGGTAATATGTGCTTCTCATGCACAGATATTACCTGTTACCATAGCCCATATTGCTGACATAAAATAAACATGTTGTGTTTAAAACTTCGTTTTTCACGTACTCTAATACAATCTTATATATTCATTAGAAGCGATGAATTCAAAAACACGTGTGTTTCGTAGAACATTTTTCAGCGTTAGTCCTGAATGCTGTTCTAACGAGCCGGAGGCGTGTGCTGAAAGAATCTATTTACTCAAAAAGTTAACGACATTTTTTGCGATGAGAATAATCGAATTGAGACAAAACAAAAAGAATACGCAAAGAATCACTTTAGAAGAACCATCAAAATAAATATTTTACATAGTAAAAATTTCGTTAATCACATTGCACTGGATTTTGAGACAAAATTAATAAAATGAGAACGGAGAGAATATAGTCTCTCTTTCAAAATGTAAACAATTTGAGTTGTGATTCATTTTACATGTCTAGTGCTCATTAATTTTGTGATTTAAATCTAATTTACCTTTAAAAATTATTTTAGCAAAAGGCAAATTCTGTGCAATGTGTGTGAATTTATCTATCGTTTTAAATAAAAAACTTATTTAGTTTTTGTACTAATAACATTGATTTCGCGCAGAAAGACAAAAAACGTCAGATTTTCTCGACGAATTTAAATCTTAAAGTAACCTGTTTCGGGTCACATTTGAATGTCAATTTTGCCCTGCCCGAAATGTCTTTTTTATCCCAGTCCTTATGTCATTTTTTTACCACCCGCGACATCAACAAAATAAAAATTCATTTTGCAACCTAATTTATTCTAAGGATCACAAACGAATTAAAAAAAATCAATAAAAACGATTTCAACGAAAGCAAACAACGAATCGAATGAAGAAAATGTAGTTGACACAATTGAATCGTTTACTTACTACAGCGCGTCCAAAATGAAACTGATACGAAATGTCAAATCTTTTCTTTTAAAACAAAAGATTTTTACGTTTCGTATGAAATTCGTTTTGGTCCTTTAGTCGTTTTCACCACTTGGGTCTAAATGCACCGTTTTAGCTCCTTGTTGTGATGTAATGTACTATTGTTTACAAATTCATTAGAACAGATCGCAAATTGCCTCACCTACCGTTCATTTCAGTGGTATAAGTGCACATCTCGGTACATTCCATCATAAAAAAAGATAATTGATGTCGAACCATTGATAAAAGTTGATAGGAAAGCAAATATGAAATTATGTGAAATTAGAAAAAATGTGAAAATGAACTTATCAACTAATTTTTAGGCTCAGAGTGAGTTGGAAATAATGGAAGAATTGAAATAAAAAGTGGATAAATGCAATTATTTGATGTAAATTTCAAGTAATCTGTGACATATAAATACCTTGAAAAAATAAATTTGTTCAATTAAAATGAAAAAAAAAATTGGAAGGCATTACTGCTAGAGGATCAATTGTATATCGGTGGATTTCATCTATAGAATGGTTTAGTGAGTGATATTTGCAATACAAGCAAATTGAGACCAATTTACTGAATGTGGTGGATACGTTTCCAACATTTCACTATTGTTCAGGATCATTGTAAGTATTTCCAAGTAAGAGCTTTTGATTACAAATTTCGACTTTTTCCTCAGAATTGCTGTTTATTATGTGAATGTTACCATTTGGAGACATGTGAAAAAAGTTAACGTCTCCCGCAACTTGGAGTACTAGTGTCGAATTTGCTTCGTATAACGTAAAAAAACTGGTAACTACATCGATTTACAGCGCATTGCAAAAAAAATTATCGTCTTCGCGTTTTGTTTTGGACGTTTAATAAAAATAATAATCCGCCGTTACAACCCGTCCGGGTCAGAGGCTAGATCATTTTATTTACTAGGCCCGCAATTTTTTGTGAGCTTTTGATCACATGGATTCTCTTAGAGATCCTTTCGTTACCGACGTGTTTACTGTGTCAGTGGTAAATTGCACAAAAACCTAGTGCCATCTATGAAGTACTTGGGCGGAAACTAGTAGGGCTTAGAATGCCGGTTTTGTCCCATCAATGTGTTTTACCGGCAGGCATTTTTTGGACCACATGCTTAACGTGAATTCCGAACAACGCCTACCGTTAGCTAGCATTTTACCATTTACGTACAGTCACGAAAAAAGACTACAGGCTACCCTTTAGTTATGTCTAGAGGTAATAAGAAAGCTGACAACGATACTAATTCCGACTTATCGGAAAAGCGCATTGACATTGGATCAGTTTCTTTTGAGATCCAAGACGTTTTGAACAATTTGAGTAGTATAGACACTAGTAAGGGTGAAGGTCCAGATAAAATCTTTCCGATTTTATTAAAAGCCTGTGCTGCGAGTCTGTCAGCTCCGCTACTTCCCATTTTCATCTTATCACTCGAAAGTGGAAAATTTCCGATAAGATGGAAATCATCTTATATTACTCCAATTTTTAAAAGTGGTTCTAAAAGTAATGTCGGAAACTACAGAGGTGTAGCTATTCTACCAACAATAGGGAAACTATTTGAAGCTGTCGTCACCTCTATTTTATCTACGAAGTTCAATCGAATAATTTCAAAGCCGTAACATGGCTTTATGAAGCGCAGATCTAAAGCGACAAATTTGGTTAAGTTTGTTAGCCATGCTACTAAAGTTATGGAATCTGGGCATCAGTTAGACGCCATATACACCAATTTCCGAAAAGCATTTGAAAGAGTCAAGCATTCGATTCTTTTGCACAAATTGATGAGTTGTTCTTCTCGAACATTTAACGTTACATCTGGCGTTCCTCAGGGTAGTCATCTGGGCCCTCTCTTGTTCATATTAT
Organism: Pseudolycoriella hygida; assembly: GCA_029228625.1. Lineage (NCBI taxonomy): Eukaryota > Metazoa > Arthropoda > Insecta > Diptera > Sciaridae > Pseudolycoriella > Pseudolycoriella hygida. Next base: position 78,727,091 of record CM055404.1, read on the forward strand.
TCATGGACGACGCCACAAAAGTCTTCTCTACTTCAGTATGCTGACGACTTGAAAATTTTCGCTAAAATTAAAAACGTACTTGACGCAAGTGCTCTTCAACGTGACTAGCTTAGCGTGTATATGAGAACTTGTAAGCAATTTAAGAATATTAAAACTTTAAATAGTATATACTTTGCCTATGTCCGTTCTTACTTAGAATATGCTTCAGTCGTTTGGCATCCTTATCAAGACACATTTGTTGACAGAATTGAGTCAATTCAGAAAAAAAAATCTGATGTACGCACTTAGACGGACAGTGATACGAGACGAAAGCCACAAACTTCCGCCATATACTGAGAGATGCAGAATCAATGCCTACGCAATTTTCATATCCGATCTGATGAATGGCAATATCGATGCACCTAAAATTAAAAGCAAGGTCATTCGTAATTCCAGACCCACTTGTGCTGATAATTTTCTCGTAGTGGACAAACACAGGACTAAATATGGTCTTCATGAGCCTATCAATAACATGTGTATGGCATTTAACCGCTTTTCACTACTGTGGTTTCTCAACATACTACGTGCATTTTCATTATTAATTAATATATCATTATTTTCATAAATTAATAAACTAAGAATGACGATGAGCAGGGGTGACTATAGGCTCCGACGCGACGGGTCGAAAGGGTCGGCATCTCACTTCCGTATCTGCTCATAATTTTATATTTTTATTTTTCTTGTTGTTATTGTATAAATTGTAATCAGGAGGCTCCGGCCATTGATGATGATAAAAAAACATATGAAAGTATCCGTACGTATCAAAATAGATGTGGCAAACATAGTTGTTGTTACGAAAAGATTCGGACGTATTTAAGTAAATATTGCCCTAACTCTTAAGTGTATGAAATTACGTCCACATTAAATTGTATTGGAAATTGCCGAGAGGGTAATATGGAAAAACCCGTCCGAAGAAACGATGTAAAAAAAGTCTTCTGAAAGTACAAAATTGACCCCCAAACAGACAAAAATTTTCAGCTCAATTTTTTCTACAACATAGGAATGGGTTAGCAATAACCAACTCTTTCTATAGGCACAAATGGATCCATCGGTATACGTACGTCAAGGAGGGTTTGGATCACAAATCCATCATTGATTACATGATTATAGAACAGGACAGGAGACAGGTGGTCAGGGACACACGTGTTTTCAGGGGTTTCATTTTTGGTTCTGACCACTACTTTTTGGGTACCCATCTGTCGGTTGGGAAACTCTGTCAGACTAAAAGGAAGAAGGTGGTAAGTCGCAAATTTCGTGTGGGCAAATTTAGGGAAGAGGCAGTAAGGTCTCGTTTTATGGCAAAATTCGCCGAAGGGTTTGAGGGGCTTCCAGCTGACTGCGGGGTCATTGGGACTGAGTGGGCGAATTTTAAGAAATTTATCTTGGGTGCGGCTGAGGAATGTCTGGGCAGTGTCACTAGCGGGGGTCGAAACAAAAAAACGGGTTGGTGGAACGCCGATATCAGGGATGTTGTATTGGAAAAAAGATTACTTTACTTGATCTGGTTACAGGACAGGACGGCGGAGAAGTGGGATGCTTACAAGGCTTGTAGTAAACTGGTTAAGGATCTAGTCATTGAAGCGAAGGACAGGGAGGGGAAGAAGTTTGGGGAGGAATTGGAAAAGGCAGGTCGAGGCAGGGGTAAGAAATTTTGGTCAATGATTAAGGACATTAGGCGCGGTGGCGTGAAAGAAGGATGTAGTAGCATTTTAGATAAAGGCGGCGAGTTAATTACAGATAAGGGTGAAGTCTTGAAGACTTGGCGGGATTACTTTCGGGATTTATTTACATCTGTCAATCTGGTAGAAGAAAATGGGAGGGAGGCGGGTCCTAGCTTGGAGGTGGAGGAGGAAATTACACTGGATGAGGTGTCCCGGAAGGTCGGCAGATTAAGGGCAGGAAAATCCGCAGGGGTGGATGAAATTAGGACAGAATTTATTAAATATAGCGGATCAGGTGGGATCCAATGGCTTTGTAAGATTTTCAATTTGGCCATGAGGTCTTCTACGGTACCTGCTGACTGGAGCTTCGGTGTTATTGCTCCAATTTATAAGAAGGGCAACCGTAAGGTTTGCAGTAATTACAGGGGGATATCGCTCTTGAGCGTGGTAGGTAAGGTGTACGCGAGTGTACTTGTTGCCCGGGTTAGGAACATAGTGGAAGGTGTACTGGATGAGATTCAGGGTGGTTTCAGGCCTCTGAGGGGGTGTCAGGATCAGATTTTCTGCCTCAGGCAGACTATCGAAAAGCTTTATGAAAAGAACAGGGACTTGTACCTATGCTTCATCGACTTGGAGAAGGCATTCGACCGGGTACCAAGGCAGAAGTTGTTCGGGGTTATTAGCGAGTACGGTATCAATGGGGGCTTACTGCGTGCCATTAAGAGTATTTACTCAGAAAGCAGGGCAGCGGTAAGGATAGACGGCGAAATTAGCGAGTCTTTCGAGGTTAAAGAGGGCGTTCGTCAGGGTTGTTGTCTTTCCCCGCTTCTGTTCATGATTTTCATGGACAAAATCATCAAGCAGGCGAACTTGCAGGGAAATGTCAAGGTGGGTGAGGTAATAATGAAAATTCTGGCCTATGCGGATGACTTGATTCTGTTGGCAGATAGTACCGCGGAGTTACAGGGTGGGATTGACTGCCTGAATGCTGCATGTAAGGAATATGGGATGAAGATAAGTGTAGGGAAAACTAAGGTTATGCATATAGGCAAATCTTGGAAGGAGATGGCTTGCAATTTAAATGGGGAGGAGCTGGAGCAGGTTTCTGAATTCTAGTACTTAGGAACCATTTTTTCAGTGGATTGCAAGTTGGTTAGGGAATTTGAGGAAAGGAGGAAAATGGGAAACACGGTGGCCAGTCAGTTGAGGTCGCACGTGTTCAACAAGAAGGAATTAAGTAGCGAAACGAAGTTAGCTATTCACAGGTCAATATTCCGGCCGACGATTCTGTATGGTAGTGAGAGTTGGGTGGATTGCGGATATCTAGTGCATGACCTGGAGGTTTCTGATATGAGGGTTCTTAGGAATATAGCGGAAGTTAATAGGAGGGAGCAGTGGGATAATAATATCAGGAACGACGACATTAGGGAAAACTTAGGGATTGCGTCAGTGGAAGAGGAAGCAAGGGCCAGTCGTCTACGTTGGTTTGGGCACGTTCAAAGGATGGGTAATAACAGGTTACCGAAAAGGATCTTGGGTGCACAGGTCCCGGGTGTTAGGCCGAGGGGTAGACCAAGGAGAAGGTTTATAGATTCAATTAAATCAGATTTAGAAGTTAGGGGACTTTCTCTGGGCGAACAAACCATCTCCTTGGCAGGCGATAGAAGGGCATGGAGGACGATAGTTCACCATTCTGGGGTTGTGACATAAAGACCTCACTCCGGAGGGTAATAATGGTCTATAAAGTTTGATGATGATGATGATAGGAAAAAACCATTTTTTTGTCCAGGGCAGACCTTAGGACCGACCTAGGGCCATAAGGAAATGCCTCGGACACCTACTTCCGTATACAAAATGTTTCCCTCAATTTGCTCTGCAACACAGCAAAAAAATTTTGTTTTGGCTAGGGGCAACCTTAGAACAGACCTGAGGCCCACTTCAGCCTTAAGCACAGGCACCGGGTCCAAATTTGTTTTTGAATATAATTAGGTAATCGATTACCTCCTAAATAGAAAAAGAATCAACAAAATCAGTTAGGATTTATCCAATTTATGTAAGCAAACACGTTGGGCCCTAGTAGAAACTCAGTTTTAGGGTCCTGACTGAGTCCAAGGGTTTCTATCAAAACATTTTCTGCCATAAAACGGGAGACAGTCCTAGACCTTTCGATCAAACAAAATTTGAAAATCGGAAGAGATCTACTCGAGTTAAGTACAAAAAACATGTAGAGCGCTAGCAGAGACTCGTTTTTAGTGTCCTAGCTATATCCTACGGCCCAATCTCAAAACATCTTTTTTCTACAAATATACTATTTAGACCTGTCGGTTAAAAAAACAATTATGAAAATCGGAAAAGATTTACTCGAGTTATGTACGTAAAACACGTATGGCCCTAGCATAGACTCGGTTTTAGTGCCCTAGCTAAGTCCAAGGACTCTAATTTATAAAAAAAGTTTCTTCCATAAATTGTCGGCCATGCCTAGATCTTTTAAATTAAAGAAAATTTATGAAAATCGGAAACTAAGGCGGCCCTAGCTCGGCGGCCCTTGGGCCGACAGTGCCCAGGTTCAATCCCATTAAAAATATTCCGATTACCTTTCAGGGAAAAAAAAGTTTTTGAAAATCGGTTGAGTTTTACTCAAGTTATCGCGGTGACAGACGGACAACGTTTTTATTGTTGATTCGTCACCTAAGTACCAGGATCGATGCTCCCACGTACTCCCAGTTCGAAATTGGGGTGGTTGCAAACTTCGTGTTAAACGCATAACACCCTTTTCGAAGAACTTCGTTCGTCGTACGGGTGTAATAATTATATCTCCTTCCAAAGACAAACTCAGATATTTCTACACAGCATTCATTGAATATTGGTGACATCATATTTGTCATTCTTCTCGTTTCGTCTCGTTTTCACTCACAATAAAAAATAATATGCTCTTGTGAAGCCGTAGTCTCGGCAAGCTTCGACGTTGGCTTCACAAGAGTATAATATTCGTTGTAAATTTTAGTAGCATATTAGGTCCCGGGCCAACCTGACTGGAACCATTCGTTACTTCAGTTCTAGTTTTTAAAATTTAATTCAGGTCAAATTCGGATCGATTCGCGTAAATAAAAAAATATCTTGCAAATATGAAAGCAGAAACGACTACGGACTTGCTCGACCGACCAAAAACTCAGAAAAATTTTAAAAGGATTCGAGTATTAAAAGTTCGTCTTCAACTTCAAGTAAACGATTTGTGGTTCGGTAGTCGGGCCCGAGTTGAGTCAGCTTTAACAACTGACCCGCTCACCTCTACGTTCAAACGTGACCTGAAAAACGGATAATTTTCATAAAATCTACTTCGACACAACGTATCAACAACCAAGAGATTATCAGAGTGCAGATTCAGACTGAAGGTTTCCAATGCATAGCGCAGTTTTTTAATTTATACCCCTTAATGCGGTTGAAATAAACACATAACACATGAACACATAAGTTGATCAGTTATTAAACAAGTGACGCCGATGAAATATAGTCGGCGGCGGCGTGGTCAGGTTTCTGTCGGCGGCTCGCACGTCTAGCTCTTAGTATCAAGGCCTGAGGCCTAATTCTTCGGATTCTATGTAAAAGTCTGATTGAAGTCGACCTATAGGTTATAAAAATCGTTCAACTGGATCCGGAGTTATTACATTTTGAAAATGGGATATAGATTTGTGGTCAGCAAAATATTTTTTTGGTCAGCCATACTATCGCTCTCGGGCAGCTAAATTATTGCTATTGGGCAGCAGAATTAGTATTTTTGATCAGCGGAAATATTCATTTTATTAAAATAGTGATTAGCTGAATTGTTAGTTTATTACATTTACGGAAATATATTTTTGCATCGAATAGAATTTTGTACTTCTGCGCAGGTTCTTACAGTGTTAAAAAACTGCGCAGAAGTACAAAATTCTATTAATGTAAAACTTTCGACCATAGTGAATTTAATCCTTTTGCGAAATGCAACGAAGATATTTCCTTAGCGAATTTATGCTTTTACGAAATGCAACAATATGCCCTTGTTCAATTTCGTAGGCCTTTTCCTTTAAAGAAAAGTAAATTTCAAATAATGGGTTAACCGGCCTTTTATTTAAGAGTACCAATTAGAGAATGCGTGTGACTGACGAGTTGCGAAGTCAAAATATTTCAGTACTAGCGTCGAATTTGCCTCGTAAACGATAAAGTATCTGGTAACTATTTATCGAATTTCAGCGTATTAAAGAGCATTGCTAACTGCAGGTGCTAAGAACTCTTCTCAAAATTACACATACTCGTTCTACTCATATTGTCTAATATACAGGCGAGTTACTAATGCTGGCCATAAGAACCGATATCTAATATACTACGTGCTACTTCTACTCACCCATTCATTTCTGTTACTTTCTCGAGTCTCTCCCGTTCACCTCGATCGTGACCCGCTATTTGTGAACGGTCCTGCAGTTACACTGTGCGTCTCTAATATCTTAATCTATGATCCATTGCCATAAATGTATTAAATAGGAAAAGCGAGCTAATTGTTTCTACGTGTGCCATTCCTGTCATCATAAAATCATAACTTCCTCGTGTCATCAAAATATTAAATTTCAAAAAAATTTATTTAATTTATTTTAAACCATTTGCCATTTGCGTGTGTCATTTTTATTGCTCTCAAATGGTGGATAAAGATAACTAACGAACACATGCTTATGGTGTTTTTTGTTTTATTTTTCAATCTTAAATAATATTTTTTTTATTTGAGGTATTTTTCGCGCATTTATTATTTTTTCTTTGGTTAAGTTTTTCGTTTTGTTTGTGTTACTTAACATCAATTACACATGTCATATTCACATACCAAATTGCCGTGACAAAACTTTAATGCTTTTTCGGTTTTTTATTATTTAATTTGTGTAGGTAAACCAACCGGGTGTCACTTATTCATCCAATATTCATTCAAATTCATTATTGCCGAAGAAGAAACAATCGATTTGTAACTCGATTCGGCCATGCAACGCAAATTTGTCGATGCAGCCGAATCCTATAACAAACTGAAAATTAAAAAACGGATCTATAAAATGTAGACGAAAGTCAAAAACTCCAAAAAAATTTGTAAATTCGATGTAGATTTTTATAGTAAGTGACACCCTCGTGAGGTAAACCAACCGGGTGTCACATTATAAACAAAAAGAAGTACTAACTAGTGTTAAACTATCGCCACTTTTGCAGCGTCAATTTAGGTAAACCGTTTTTCCTAATTAACACGCGAAACCTATAAGTATTTTATGTACATTGTATCTACATGGTCATAAATAGTTAGTGAAATTCGATGAAAAGACCGATTTTCGTCCGCTCGCATAGCTGTTATTCATTGAAGTGTCATTATTACTTGGTCAACATGACAATCGCTTTATTATGGAATTCCTCCATACAAAATTGATATATCCAAATTCCACAGTGCACTGAAAATTAAAAAGTAGTATCTGTGAAATTCTCGAGAATACAAATGGAAATAAATAAGTCGAAATTTATGATCTTTAGTGACACCCGTTTCAAGTAAATTAAAAGTGTAGGTATTCATGACACAAGATTATAGGGTTTGGTTTAGGTGTTGTCATATATAGTGTCCGTAAAGTAATAAAATTGAAAAAAAAACAGGAATTGTTGGCTGTACAATTTGATGGTTGTTAATATGTTGTTGCCCAAGTTAACATAATAATTATAAACGTAATTTCATTCTGAATCCACGCAAAGGTTAGACTTAGAATGAAAGATGGATGATGAAGATATTATAAAGTTTGTTAGTGAAAAGGTGGTGATTTATTCGGTTCATTTAAATATTAATTTTCGTGTTAATATGATTTCAAAATGTAAGTTAATTCCACCTAAAAACCATTTAATATATTCAGTTTACCGTCATATGTGAAGTTAGAACCTAGCACTCAAATTTAAAAATCGATTAATAGTAAAATCGAAGCTTTATGTAATAGGATACGAAATTATCTAATGCTCCTTCTGCAGAGAATTATGCACCCCATCCTTTTTCAAGTTTTCAAGTTATTGGGCAAAATATTTTTTTCGCGCAGACGGACAAAAAACGCCACATTTTCTCACCGATTTTCTAAACGAAAAGGAGCTATTTAGACTTACATTTGAAGAAACATTTTAGGTGGGACGAAAAGTATTTTATGTCCTAGGAGCTGGGAATGAAAATACTTTTCGTCACACTTCTCACTGCTGACGTGGGACAAAAAGTATTTTATGTCCTAGGAGCTGGGAATGAAAATACTTCTCGTCCCACTTCTCACTGCTGACCACTCTATTTACTATCCATTTTTGTTTACATTTACGTGAACAAAAAATCAAATGATTAATGAGAAAAATTTAATTGTACACTTGCTATGATCATTATATGAAATTTCATGCAAAATTTATCGAGTTTTTTTGTTCGGAATCTGGCGTTTTGTTCGTCTACGCGAAAAATAGTATACATCACTCGGAGCTAAGACGGTGCTGATTTAGACCACGGTGTTAAAAAGGTCTTTCCTCGGGCTCCGCTGCGCTCCGCCCTTGGATTCGACCTTTTCACCACCTGGGTCTAAATGCACCATTTTAGCTCCTTGTGATGTAATGTACTATTTTCTGTCACCTTCGGAAGTTTCGCATGTGATGGGAATCTTGTGGATTTCTCTAGAACTTTTCAACTTCCATCAGGTTTTTCGATATTTTTCGGTTATTCTCGACATGAGTGAGATCATGACAAGATCATAAGAATCCCATAAACCTAGGAAGCTCCATTGCATGACCTCACTGATGTCGAGAACAACCGAAAAATATCAAAAAACCTGATGGAAGTTGAAAAGTGCTAGAGAAATCCACAAGAATCCCATTTACCTTGGAAGCTCCATTGCATGACCTCACTCACTTATTTCGCAAATACTGGCTTTTTCTACTCACAAAACTCTAAGGCTTTGCCTATCCGATTTTCAAAAAACTTTTTTTTTCCTGAAAGAAAATAAAAAAATTGGTCGAAAACTTTAGAAGTTATGGTCGAAAAAGTGGTAAAAAAACGTGTTTTTTTGAAGGTTGGTGGAACTTTTTCACTTATATCTCAGTGAAGTTTGAACGGAAATCGCTCTTCAAGGTTTTGAATGAAAGATGTGAACATCAGAAAATTAGTGAGTGGTTCGGGCTGTAAAGTCCTCAGTGTGGACCCAACTCACGCTACGCGACCAAATACGATATTTAGTGATTTTTCGTGAATATTTCTTTAATTATGAGGTTTTTTGCGGTTTAATAGCGCTTTTTTTCTTTAACCTAAAAATGCTATAAATTATCGAATGCATCAATGAAACTTGGTCCAGAGTCCATAAAAATATTTTGCATTTATTCGCAATATCCATGTTTAACTTTTTTACTGTAATAGAACTTTCTTACTGACTCATTCGTATCTCTAATGTAGAATGAGATCAAAGAATACAAGTAAGTGAAACATAAAAAAACATAAAACGTTCAAATCGATCACATGTCTCAATTTAATTATTATGTATGCAATGTGCGGAGTCGTTTTAAGTGACCCATTATTACAGTTAGTAATTAATTCAATTTTTCGTTCTTTCATGCTGGTTTAATCAATTATAAGCGTTAAGCCCTAGATCCTCGTATGTTTAAAAAAAATGAAAACATTGTTTCGTTCCGAGCAGGTGAAATCGGACGAGTACACATATGAACCAGCATGACAAAATAATTACTACTGATATGCGACCTTTTTTCGTTCGTTCTTTATATAATTAACTGAGAAAATATTAAAAATGGAATTTATATTTATCCACCAATTATTAGAAGTTATTTTAAGTTTTATAATTTCAGCTTGGCGTACAAATAATAAAGATGACATGAAGAAACAACAGCACACGGTCAGCTGCTGGTTCACTGAAAAAATACTATGAAGAAGCCTGATGTGTCTTGGGCAAATAATAATTATGTGAACCACCACGCAGGCATGGGCGATAGTGATTTTAATTATCGATAATTATGGATTATCGATTATCGATACATTTTTTAATCGAAAATAATCAAAAAAATATCGATAATTTTTCCAAATTTCCATAATTATCAAAAATATAGTTATCGAAATAAAAAATATTGATATTTCGAGAAATCAATAGAAGTACATACTTGAAATAGCTATTTGGATCACAAGGGATGAAAAGTAGAAAATTCAACCGAGTGCGAAGTTTGGAGCTCGTGCCAAAGGCAAGGTCGACAATCGCACAGGTTGAATTTTTGTACTTCATCCCGTGTGATCTCGCGTGTGATCCATAGAACTTTTCATTACAACACTTACGAATATTGTTACTTTTGCTTCCCAAACTAAATCGTTTTTGAAAATCAGTAACAATTCCCACATAAAGAAATTTAGAGAAACTTGACTCTGTGACAAATAGCTTCCATTTGAATGCAACAAATTTCAATTTTCCTACTTCCACCATGACACTTAATTATGTAAACAAACCGAAATCATGAGAGATTTTAATTTTTAGAAAATAATCAATAGCTGAAAATAAGTGCTATTTAATTTTTTTCAACCAAAAAAGCAGTTTTCAATAATTTTGCAACACTTTTTCATTCGAAGAAAAAAAGATTTTGAAAAAACAGTCACGAATTGTTGCAATCATATTGCATTCGATTTTCGCTAATTCAATATGGCCAAAATCATTTCCTTCTCATACGTAAACAAAAAAAAATTTTTGAAAATTTGAATTTTTATTTTCCAAAATTACAAATAACGTCTCAGAACACACAATATTTGATTTCATACAACTGAAAAAAACATTCTCACTAACTTTCAAACACTTTCTCGGTCGCAAAAAAGAAAGATTTTTCAAAATGAAAATTTGAAACGATAATGAATTTGTTTTTATTTTTACGATTCAATATGGCAGAACACAACTTTTGTTAGAGAAGCTCACATCTATTTCGATTTCGACATTATGGCAGCGTTCTTTTTTGAAAAAATTAGATTCGAATTACTTTCGGTTCTTGTTAGAGGGGCGAAAATATTTTCGGACCCATTCAGCTGAGAGCTGAAATATTTTATTTTCGCATCTCATTTGGGAAGCGAAAAGAACAATTTTCGTAGGTGAAGTAATAAAAATGTAATTTGTAAATAACTATCTAATGCATTTAATATAATACGCAACAGAGCGCGCGATTGTAAGATTTGTTCCTAGATTTTTCTGTTCCTTCGAATAAGAAAAATTTTAGGTCATTAAATACAATATTAAACTCTTTTGCATACTATTGTTTCAAAGCAAAAGTGTTTTGTGAAAATTCTCTTGCTGTGTTAATTATTACGATGTATAATTTTCAGTTTTTTGAGACCGACGACTGTCCCAAAAAATACAGTGAGACCGAAAAGTGTGCTCAATTAACAGAAAATAATTATTTAGTTTGTGAGACCGTCGAGTTGAAGAAAGAAATAATCACAATTATTTCCAGACGAAACAAAGTCCTTCAATTTTTTCAAGACCGATGAGCGTACTCAGTGTAGAGAATCGTAAATATTTGACCATATTTTTTGCCCACTTATTTCGTCTCACTTTTTTCTGCCCAGAAGTGTCATTTATTATGTGATTTTAATGGGATACCACGTCTACATCATTGCATTTTGACTCTCTTTACTTGATTTGTTTTGAATATTTGTTTTGCTTATTGAATGAAAACTTGAAGTAGTTCAGTTTTCTATTAATTCTTCGAAAAAACAATCAACTGCCCCGACCAAATATTTAGACCGGTACGAAGCAACGTACGTTTAATACGATAACTTGAGTAAATTTTCACCTATCTTCAAATTTTTTTTCAATATCACTACGTCTCGTGTGGAGATTTTTCTCGACTTAAAATCCAGGTGTATGTCGTCAGCACCCCCCAAATTTGTGCTAGCATGGAAATTGGGTCTATAATTTGCGCCTAAATTTGTGCTGTCGAATGGTACCAGTCTTAGAATTTGTGCTGCTCTGGGAGCCGAAAACGACTCGATCGAAAATTGAATTTTCCATTTTTCGTCATTTTTGTATGGGGAGTCCCTTTAATTTCAATTTTTCCGAACTCAAATTGGAATGTTGGGACCTTTACTACTAGCCAGCACAAATTGAGCACTAATTCGGGAAACCAACTTGAGTTTGGAAAAATTTAAATTAAAGGGACTTCCCATACAAAATTAACGAAAAAATGAAAATTTTGATTTTTTATCAATTTGTGCCCGGCGCCCGACTACTTTGAATGTTGGGAACTTCACCATTAGCCAGCACAAATTTAGCACTAACTCGAGAAACCAATTGGAGTTCGGAGAAATTTAAATTAAAGGGACTCCCCACACAAAAATGACGAAAAATGGAAAATTCAATTTTCGATCGAGTCGTTTTCGGCTTCCAGAGCAGCACAAATTCTAGGACTGGTACCATTCGACAGCACAAATTCAGGCGCAAATTATAGACCCAATTTCCATGCTAGCACAAATTTGGGGGTGCTGACGACATACACATTTAAAATCCATCTAATATAAAAAATAGGGCCCCTAAAGGTCGAAATAGTTAACCCGAGCCCTAAGATTGGCATTTTCGGGCTCAGTGCCGCCTAAATGGTTTGCGGTCGTTTGTCTATAACTCGAGTAAATGATCAATCAACTAGGACTCGAAATATTGTTATGATTTGATTCATCAATTATCGTTTCTTTCGATTATCAATATCGATAATTTTAAGTGCCTCCCATGCCTACCACCAAGTACGTTTGTTCGAATATGTGCCTACGATGATTTCAATAGTCGTTGTATCTGCATTGAATACATTAACAACGGGCGACATGCCATTCTACTATATGTGGACAGTCCAGGCCTGTTTATGTTTTCATATCAGATGGGATTTTTTTTTCTTTCGTTTATATGTGTATCTTAGGGTTGAACGAAACAAGTTGTTGCAAACAGATTTTTCTAAGAACAAATAGTCGGGCTGGTGTCAATTATTGATAAATTGCCTTTAATTAAGTAGATTCTATCGCGAAAACAGTGCCTGTATTCGTAAAAAGAAAATTGGGAAAATTCATTGAATTGGCGAAAATTCACAGGTCTTACATTTCACACGGCGTACAAATTTTTGGAACCGCACGAAGAACGAAGTCTTATGCGTTTACCACGAGGTTTGTAACCAGCCCAATTTCAACCCGGGAGTAGGGGAAGCATCGATCATGGTCCTTAGGTAACGAATCAGCAATAAATGTCCGTCCGTCCGTCACCGATAGCTTGAGTAAAACTCAACCGATTTTCAAAAACTTTTTTTTTTTCCTAAAAGATGATCAGCACGTGATTACTGTATTGAATTTCGGCAAAATCGGTCGAAATCTTTCAGAGTTACGGTCAAAAACGTAGTTTTTTGATGGTTCGTAAAGCTTTTTCACTTATATCTTAGCGAAATTAGAACCCAAATCGCTCTTCAAGGTTTTGAATGAAAGATGTGGACATCAGAAAATCACAATATTTAAATTAGTGGAAATCTGTTGAGTGGTTCGAGCTATAGTGTCCTTAATGTGGGCCAAACTGACGCTACGCGACCCTACACGATATTTGGTTGTTTTTCGTGAATATTTCTTTATTGGTTAGGTTTTAGAAAGAAAAGTCGAACTAGGGTGTGTCTGTTAAGTTATGATCACTATGTTAGTTACTAAGTTATGATCAATATCAATTTTGATAAGATCTTAGGATACATCTTACTTGCAATTAACTGAAATTACTGTACATGGAACAATTAATTCTTAAACAAAACTTTCATCCATCCAGTTACATCGAAAAATATTACTATTACCCTATCCCATCATGTACTACCTCATTACGCTGACACATACATTCATCAAAACTATCTAAGTCATGAGACTTCTCTCTGTTACTTGTATCGAAATGAGCATTTCATTTCGATACAAGTGCGGAAATGATATCAGTTTTACAGCTTAAATTCCAATATTGTTCGGAAAATTTTTAGTTCAAAATTTTTCGAATTGTGATACGGTATGACAAAAATGTTATTTTGATTAATTCAATGCACCAATACACTAATACGCGTAACTTTCTCACTATTTACTATAATTTCATGAAAAAAAAGTTAGCGGGTTTTTTGTTAAATAATTACAAAAACCCGAACCGATTCGATTCGGGGGTTCGGGTCGGGTTTTTTCGTACATTCGGGTAACCCGCTCACCTCTAGTTCAATGTAATGTACTATTTTTCCTGTAAATAAATTTGAATTTCAGAAGCTTCTTTTGCTGGGACTAGTTGATAATCATTAGCATACGCGAGCGACACCACTGTCAATGGTGAAATGTGAAATAAATGTTTAAGAGTGAATTTGCCAGAACTTCGCACGGCTTGTATGAAACACGAATCCAACGTGTCGCGGAATTTCGATCTCTATGGCTTATTCGATTCTTCATTCCAATAGAAGACTTTCGTAGAAGAACAGTTTTTTTTCAAAAAGTTATTTTGTAGTTTTGAACTCTCCGAAAAATGGTCTGCACAGAGGTCAAAAAAATAGTTTTTGATGAATATCTAGGACAAGACCTAATCGGTTCCAGGCAAATTATGTACGAATAAGTAGTCCAATGATACAAAGCTTTCGGCTGTGGCAACACTCCTGACAAGTGCAAGCAGTGGGACTACTTAATGAACGTTAACAGTTATCATGACGCTACAATGTAGCGGCTACATGCACATACAAAAACAAAACTTTTATTTAAAAGGGCAGTTCGTAGTTATTGTAGCACAAAGCAACATAGCATTGAAATACCACAAAATGCTACCACTCAGGCTTTGGATACTAGGAACTTGTCTAAGCATTTTCGTATTTGTGTGTGCATGTAGCGTCATGATAAATGGTCACTGTAACATTGCAAAACAATTCGACCATGGACGTTGGAACTATTTTAAATTTCTTTGGGAAAGATTTTTTAAAAAACTGGAAGATGAACGTTTTACAGCGAGGATCAAGGATCATAACTTAAAATCACACTTTGAACTTCTTGGAACCAAATCAGCTATCTATCTTGAAAATTGCGTTAGTTAGCGATCTAATCGCTGCAAAACCACATTCCGCTGACGTGGAGAGATTAATTAGTAAAAATACTTTACATTGGCCTTATATGGAAACCACGATATTAAGTATTGTATAATATAGTAGTTGTGGGCTGTATAATAATACAACATATATGCAACCTGTACAGAGTGAATGTATGTTATACTAGTGTGTTGTATAATTATACAGCACACACAATACTTCAGTATATATATTTTAAGGGGTCCTAGGATCCTAATATACAGCATATCAGCATTTTGAGTTTTCGGTGTACTTGAAAAATTTGAAGAACAACTAATTTACTGATCAAAAATGACAATATTGGGAAAAATTTACGGGCTTCGTCGTGGAAGTGGCAGCAAGGGTTAGCCATCTGCGCTGGCTGGGGCACGTTAAAATGATTGCTAATGACAGGCTGTTGAAGTCCTGGGTGTAAAATTTAGGTGTATATACTTAGCAAAGAAAACCACCTTCTTGGTGGGCGATAAAGAGCATGGAGGAGGATAGAGGAGGAGGAGGTTCAAAAAATCATTATTTTCAGACTACGGTTGAAAATTTCAAAAAAATCCATTTAAAACAACTAAAATTTTTTAGAAAAAAATTAATTTGCATTTTCCTTTTATTGCAACCTAATCTTGGGTGCTAATTGTCTCTTTATCATCAATTTCGTGGCTAATGGTACTTGATTCGAATAGCTTCAGTATAATAAAGAGACAATTGAATTAGCCAGAGCACGCCGGCCGTTAGCCACAAAAATAGACTATTTTCGTTTTTCATAAGTCAATTCCGATATTATTCAAATAAGAATTTTCAATTCATATTAGGAATCAGATTTTATTTTCTTTTTTTTATTGGAAGGAAATAATCTTTTTAGAAGGGTTAACGGATTGTGCGTGAGACACCTTTTAGATATTTTTCGAAACGATATGCGAAAGTATTTCTTAGGTTTTTTCAGAGTACAATAGGCTAAAGTTATCATTTAAGTAAGAGCTATACAAGAAGAAATTTGGTTTTTGCACAGGCCAAAACAGCTGATTGTTAAAAAAAAACATTTTCAATAGATCGCATCGAGTGGTAATAATTTATTAACCGCAAAAGACAAATACATTTTTCTTACTGCGCTTTTATGAAACATAGATAAATCTTTCAATGGTCTTCGGACAAAAAACACCATCAACAAACAAATGAAATAAATTACACATTCAACGACTACATAGTAATTTAAATGTCTATTTAAATTAATATAAGTAATATTTATAGCAAATAAAATTTTTGGCTGCATTTAGTGGCAGATGTGAGGCGTATTTAGCGCTATTTAATGTTAAGTTTCAAAAATTTGTTATGGTGGCGGTTTTCATATTAGATTATCGAAGGGTTGTCGTATTGTTGCTGTATGGTTGTGTTTCATACAAATTATTACGGTTTTAAAACCCAACATTTTTTCTTTTACATTTTGTGTATATGTGTGTAAAACTCATCTAATACATCTGACAAGCGATGCATTCATGCATTTTGTTTTATTTGGGAATCACTGAATCAATATTGTGTATGAACAATGGAGTAGAGGGTGCATTTTATGGTAAATATATGTGTTGAGACGGGGATTTGTACATTCGGATACAAATTGTTGACTTTTGACAGACTTCATTATTGCTATTATAACTAGGAAGGGATTAAATTTTTGCTAAATGGATATGTATACATTTAATCAGGATTTATTCTATTGTGTGCTTTAGAAATTAATTGTATTTTTTTTAGATTTTGGTTAGTTAGTTTGCTTATTTATTGGTTTTGCTCGTTTTGTTCTGAAAGGATTTAAGTTTTTTCACAAAATTCCTTTTTCGTAATAATCGCAATTTAAATATGCGTTTTAGAATATAGTTTACACAAAGAAGCGTTTCCGATCTCATGTAAGCCGAATACTTTTATCCACATATAAGTTTTTTCGCTCTCTGAACGGTTCTTGATGTTGCGTGTTCGCCTTTTATTATATCAACGGTATGTTCCCACTTATCAATTTCTCACCTGATGTTGTTCAGTAGCATATCGTCTGCCTTATTTCCTATATTTTGGCCGGTGACAAGAGCCTGGAAACGAAGAACAGACGCAATGAATGAACTATTGTGAATGAATGAACTCTTGTGAA
Organism: Pseudolycoriella hygida; assembly: GCA_029228625.1. Lineage (NCBI taxonomy): Eukaryota > Metazoa > Arthropoda > Insecta > Diptera > Sciaridae > Pseudolycoriella > Pseudolycoriella hygida. The sequence goes on from CM055404.1 coordinate 78,744,044, forward strand.
TGAATGAACTCTTCAGAATGAATGAACTCTTGTGAATGATCGAATGAAGCATATAGATGCGATAGTAATCCCAGGTTTTGGTCGAACTATTATGAGATAAAATATCGCCAGATTTTGTTCGTATAATATTTAATACAAGATGTTTCAAACTTTTTATAAAATTATAAAGTTCACAATTATTTGTATAAACATATGCAAGGGACCCGTACGTATCAGAGTTAAGTATGTAGTTATATGGCAAACAGAATAGATAAAGAATAGAATAGAAAAAGAACCGAACGTATCAAAGTAAATATTGCATTTATTCTTAAGTATACAATTACGTCCACATTAAATTGGACTGGAAATTGCCGAAAGGGTAATATTGAAAAACCCGTACGAAGCAACGACGCTAAAAATCTCTCCAAACTCTTATAATAAGCCCAGAATTTAAAGAACACTTAGGAGAGGCCTCTGCCCCATACTTCCATGGACAAAAAATTTCGCCTCTTTTTCTCTACAACACTGCACAAAAAACATAATCATTAAAGGAATATTCACGAAAAACCACCAAAAAGTTTTTGAAAATCGTATAAGATTCACTCGATTTATGTTGAAAAAACACGTTGGGCCCTAGTAGAGATTCAGTACAGGACCCTAAACTGTCTGAGTCCAAAAGCTCGAAATAAAAAAGTTTCTTCCATAAATTTTCAGACATGCCCCGAAATTTCAAACAAAAAAAAATATGAAAATCGGAAAAGATTTATGCGAGTTATGTACAAAAGACCAAAAACGCCTTAAACGGACCTAGCTCAGCGGCCCTTGGCCCGATAGTGCCCAGATTAAACCCCAAAAAAGATTTTTCAATTACCTTTTAGGGAATTTTTTTTTGAAAATCCGTTGAGTATTACTCGAGTTATCGCGGTGACGGACGGACATTTTTTTATTGCTGATTCGTCATCTAAGGACCATGATCGATGATCTCCCCCTACTCCCGGGTCGAAATTGGCCTTATTAAAAACGTCGTGGTAAATGTGCTCCGTACGAGTCTAAAAACTAAGCTGAAATCTAATCTGTTAGTAGCATCTATCTAATCTAGTAGATATCTGCCTCTTTCTAACCAACGCTTTGACATAGAAGAACAAAAGTCATCCGCGGCTGCCTAGATCCCATTTTTTCGAAAAATGATCTTCGTAAACGTTGACTTAGGCTCGATTATCTACCAGAAAAACACTTCACAAGCAAAAAAAAAAGAAATCAATCCGAAATGAGAGGGGCTAGTGTGCATTGCATTTGCATCTCAGCCTTGATCTCACTCATATTTTGTTAGTTAGACTTAAAGTTACAAGTAACATCAATATTTTTTTCGCTTTCACTTGCATTTACACAAAATACAATACTTTCTTACTTACTTAACAGGCTCTACAACCCATTAAGGCTCTTGGCCTTCTCCAACCGGACCTATACGCAGCTAACGTCTTCCAGCTGAGTAATCCCACAGTTTATAGGTTGGCAAAAGCTACATATAGCACCATTTGGATTTTGGTCACCCTGCACTGTTTTCACCTTCCAGTTTGGTTTTGAAATAGTTCAAGTGAACACGGTTTTGTTTTTTACTACGTTTGGCTTTTGATAAAGCTGCATAAGCTCAATCGTCTGTGCCGCGCCGCGTCTATTCTGACTTTCGTCATATATTGGTCCAAAAATTGTCCTCGGTACCTTTTTCTTGAACGTGAGCATGAGCAGTGATAGTTCCTCTGACTTTAAAATTTTTATCGGGCTTTAATAACTCCGGCTGCTATGGGTTTTCCGACATTGTCTTGAAAGTTAATAATTCTTGATTCAAAAAAAATTATCGATATCGCCTATCATCGGTGACGTGACATTTCTCCGCCGCAAATAACGCCCGCACTCTGGGCGCTAATAACGTCCGGGGTGTTAATAACGCCCAGCTATATAATTCGGTACACGGTCACTATTGAACTTCAAGAATAAATTGGAAGTTATTTAAATTCAGAAGCTTAGACATTTCAATGTACACATCTCGTTTTGTATTGTTTTTATTCATCCATTTTACTCAAATTTTTAAATTTCAAAATCGTAGTGCTCAATGACTTTCATAAAGTTTTCATGTAATTTTTTGATTTCTTATTGACAACTTTTTTAAAAATAAAAGAGCACAAAAAAATTCTTCCATCTAGTGGCATTCTGTATGATTCTCCTAATCAATCCCTTCTAGTGACGTTCTGTACTTTCCCCTTAGTCAACTCTTTCTAGTGACATTCTGTATAAGGAAAATGTTCCTCTTACTAAACTCCTTCTAGTGACATTCTGTACAAGGAAGACTTTCCTCTGGTCAACTCCTTCTAGTGACATTCTGTATAAGGAAAATGTTCCTCTTACTCAACTCCTTCTAGTGACATTCTGTATAAGGAAGATTTTCCTCTAGTCAACTCCTT